>JAWLRI010000333.1:4705157-4722731 GCA_034781795.1 Crypturellus tataupa | reverse complement strand
CTATTTTTTTAACTAAAGGAAACAATACAATGAAATTGGTTGTGCTTTACCACGTCAGCATTGAAATTGTTCTAATTAGACTCTGAAGTTCACGTGTCTGTTATGTGAATAGGGTAAAAGAAGGCAATAACTGCTGTTTTGCGCCTTTGCTTCTTCTCTGTACATACAGAGAGATGTATGTACATTGTAAAGGAAGGGGGAATGCTGCGACTGACCTGGATCTGCATTTATCCTGGTTAACAGCTGCTGCATACCTGCTGCTTGCTTAAACAGCCTTTTTTAATGGACTTTGTCTCAGCGCCTTCCACGACATCTGTTCCTTCACAAAGGAAAGCAATGCTTCTCCTAGGGGTTTCCTACACCTATGTTTTTATGCTCATAGTAGTGTCCCTCATTTGACCGTGGAGCACTTTATTCACAATAAATAGCCTTAATATGCTTTATTCACCATGCCAGGTAAGAGGTTTATACCTTGAGAAACAGAAAAGGCATCCAATTTTCATTGAATAGGTGTTGTGCATTGTGCGGTCTCTCCATAAGCTTCTGATGCTCCTGATTAACAAAGGGAAAATATATTGCTTACTTATGTCTATCTGTAAAGAGATTTAGTTATGTAATCAAAAGTAATTCGGTGCTTCTTTAGCTTTGGTAGTGGCTAACAAGAGGTAGATCACACACCCAGGTGAAAGAAGGATCAAAGGCCCTTTTGGCATCACTAAATGCTAAGCACAAAACCTAAACATTTCATCAAGGTGGAACAAAACCTTGGGCTCAGGAGGCCATTGGGAGGTTTTTCCAATGTTACATAGTTTGAACTTGAATCATGTCTAAGAGTCTGTTAGGACAGAGATGAAGCAAACTGAAGTCAGGTGAGAGAGGTTGGGATTTTCCAAAGCATTTTCTAAACTGCCACAGACTCGAGTGGTTTCGGACAATAGGGGCAGAGCTACGACGGGCCGTCACTTCTGGAAAAGCATCTAATGGGATGGAGAGCGATTATGACTCTGAAACACAGTAAATATTTCAAAGGGAGGCAAAAAGAAAAGGGTGCACCTGGCTGCTTTTGTAAGGCTGCTTCCAACGATACAATAAATCTTTCCCAACCAATGTGGCAATCAGCTGGTATCCTGGAGCATAAGATTTGATTATCCAGCTTACCAACGATGGCTGGCATACGATTAGCCTAAATAATTATCCTAATGTATTATTTTCATAGCAGTTTACACAAGGGAGCTCCAGTTTGCTGTGCCCAAACACATAGAATTAGGGGTTCTTTCCCCAAATTCTTTAGGGAAGGTGATAAACAGGCAAAACACATGAAATGGAGCCACCGATACTGGCCGGTGAAACAAGCAGAAATCGCATTAAACGAGGTGTTTAACCAGTACTATTTCTGTACAGGCATCACCAGGGAGTAGACTTTTAAAGGGAATTAGAGGGATTACAAAGCAATTACTTAGGAGTTGTCTAAGAGGAGCTCCACCTGTGTACAAATGCAATACAGAAAAAGCAAAGGGGCTTAGCTGAAAAAATAGTAATTAAGTGCCGAAGGGTGGCATCAAGAGGAGCAGATGTGGAAATGACACCTAATTAGTGCAGGGAAGATGGTAGATAAAGGAGGAGCCTTGAAATTAGCAGAGAAAGGGCATCCTGCAAAGCGAAGCCACAAGTGGATCATGACACAACGAAACTGAGAAATCAGGAAAATGATCCCAGGAACAACTGCTTGATAATAAAATTGAAGTAAGATGAAAAATGAGGAGATGATTTCTCCTCATTTACTGGAATGGGGAGAAAGAGGTCATACCTCATAAGATACAATTATGAGAACTCTCTATTGCAACGATATATATTGGGAAACAGAAAAAAAAAAGTAAGAGAAATCTATATTCTAAAGGAAATGAATGGAAAAGTGATAGTCCCCAGAAGGATGTCAGCATTCATCCTGGAGATCCAGAAAATGTCCTTTCCTGCATATACTTGTGTGTAGAAAAAGCTCTATAATACAGTAGAAGCAGAACTATCTCATGGAAGACACAATGAGACAAGGGTTTAACTGTATATTGGGTAGCTGTAGAACTGCATAAAAAAAGAAATCGAAATTTTCAAATAAAAGAAATATAAACATTATTCCTACATGTACAAATGTTTGCATCTGGCTTTGTAATTGGGGCAATTACCAGCTCAATTAGCTGCCTGCATGTGTAATTAGCTAATTTGTGCACTCCAACTTGCATTTTTGTGGTGGCGACAGCCTACCCAATTGTGTCCTGCACTTTCACTGAGATCTGGTAATTAAAGCGCAGGACGGAGAGCCTAGAGGTTTCTGTGCTCCTTGTTCAGCGTGAGTCACCTGTTGATGCGGTTGTGTCACAGGTAACCGGAGCGGGCAGCTAAGCGGCATTTGTCATTGTCGCTTGGGAACTGGTCATCTGCAGAGCAGATCCTGCCCTGGGTGTTCACACAGACTGGAGAGGACGATGACCTTGACAGGATCTCTGCTGGAGGACAGAATGGAGTGCTGGTCCAGAACCAATCCCTCTCTCTCAAATTCTAAATCATTTACGAACAAGATATTATTTGCAAAATATATATATGCAAAATATATTATACTTTAATCCAAAGGAGAAAAAAATTGTCTCACTTCATAGTGGTAAAAATTTCAATATTTGTTTCCTAGTGCTTTTCCTTTCTTCATGGAGAGCAACTGGGTTATCAGGTCCAATAACCTGCACTCACATAGAGCTGTGCAACAAAGAGTGAGCCCCAGAGTTCCAGAAAATAACCAGCCCCTACGTTTCACAGGATCCCCAACACCATATAGTGAAATTTCAACCTAAGGTAAAAGACTGAGGGCCACAATTGTAATTACTACTACTAGAAAGAGGACAGGAGAGATGGAGGAGACTGCCAGGGTTTATACCTCTGCTAAACAGAGTATTTGTGAACTGATTGTAACAAGTAGACTGTGTTCCAGGCAATGACAAAGATCCAAAAAATGTAATGATCTCTACCAGTTTGACCTGAGAGAAGTTTTTTCTTTCTTTCCTGGCCCCAAAACAGGCAGTCAGCCAAGCTCTGGGTGCGTGAGCAAGAGTCTAACACCACTTGCCAGATCCACCCTCAAGCTGTGGCCGATCCCCCATGCTTCAGAGAAAGTCAACACAAGGGTTTGGATGTGTTATGCAAGAAGAAATCTCAGCCCTTCTATAGAGCTTGGAAGTGATGAACTAGAGAGGAAAAAATGTGTCAAAAATGAAGTTCACATTGTAAACCATGGAGATGGCAATATATTCATTCCACTCCTTTCCACTTCCAGGAAAGAAATAAAGGACCAGAGCTTTTACCAAAACTTTTATCAGAAGGACATAATGAGATCTGAGCTTGGAGAGTGGGGGAGTTTCCCTAGCAAGAGAATAAAATAACAACAACCAAAAGTACTGTTTTTAAACAATCAGAACAGTCCATATTAAGCAGTCCATATTAAAAAATACATATACATAATCTAATATGATTTTCAATGAGTTTTGATCATTATAGAAAGAAAAAAGTAGTCAAGTTAAGTATCAAAATGGAAAACATTCTTTCTGGCTTGTGCTGTTAGCTGGTGAGGATCCATGCACAATGGTGTTCATACAAAAAAAAAAAGAGGACAAGGAAACATGAACAGACAGAATTCGAGCAGCTTTTCAAACCCATTGCTGTACCTGCAAATCAAATTCTTATGACTCACAACTGAAAACACAAAGTAAATTTCTGTCTCAAGGTTCCTTTCTTTATGATAGGATCTCTTTCATATGCTTCATGCACGCTCATTTCATTTTGCCTCTTATTTAGCTTCAGAGCTTCCCAATGGAAAATAATGATTGCCTTTTAGCTGCATCTAACCAGGACAAGAAGCTACAAGAAAAGGCACCCACATGGGTTATGAGAGCACAAGAGAGAACGGCAAAGGCTGTTGCAGCCCTAACAGAGCACATTTTGCATTCCCCTTGCTGGAGCTGAGAGGATTACTTCTGAATTACACTGCTATCACAAAGAGCAGAATAGATCCCATTGACTTGAAAATGCTGCAGGATTGTTCTCTATGATTCATTACTGATTAAAGCTTTGCCGTGAGCAAACAGGTCTTGATTCACTCAAGCTACCTGATGCATTTCCCCTGAAAAGCTAGTTATTCAAAATGACTAGAAAATACAAGTCACCTCAGGTGACCTGGTCCACTTAGAACTGGAATTGCTCCCTCAACGCATGTATCTCACCAGAGGGTTCCCATTTTAGCAGTGAATCCAGTCCTGTATCTTCAGTGGAGGCCTCCTTGCTTGGAGTCAACTCATTCGTTAGGAAGGGACAATGCACTGGAGAAAGAAAAAAGCAGATGGATGGAAAATTACTAAACCATTGCTGATTCCACAAGAGTCAATTCTAATGATTTCAAATCACAGGGTCTTTTGTAGACCTTGTGCATATCCATGCCAGAAACCAGTCCCAGCTTCTGTAATGAGATCTATGCAAAGCCATAATCTGATCAAGAGTGTTCCACACCTCGGAAGAGCAGTCTAATCCATAACAGATGGATCAGCTGAGACTGTTTCCTCTGTAATATCTACAGATATTTCAGTAAAGGACTTCCGAACTTGGTCATTATCTACCCAGCATGTAACGATGAACAGAACCGTTCTTATTCTGGAGGAAAGGCAACTGCAAGTGGGAGGCTGCTTCAGCTGGCATGGAAAGATGGCACAAAAGGCATGAGTGGGTGCAGGAAACCAAAGCTTGGGTGGAACAAAAGGAAAGGGGTTGGGTGTGGATGGAGCTGGTGCTGGAGCTGCAGGCTGGGGTGACACATTCTGCGCAGTTATTACATATTACAATGCTTTTAATTATCTCTCATGCCGCACATTCCTCTAGCCGTGCTACCTTGGGTGGAGACTGATGGGAAAGGGTATCTTTCCTCTCCTGCTCCATGCAATTCAAATCACGCTGATAACGGGTGAATTCCTCGAGATAAGGCTCTCTTATTTATTCAGCCCTTCCAAATGTAAGTTGAGCCTTGCCTGGGTGTTTTACCCTGCCTGTGCTCATGAATGTTTTATCTACCAGCGCCTAAGTACATTAGACATACCAGTTTTTGCAGTTGTTAACATTGGAGGCCAGTCTTTCTTGTCCGTACTGTGCTCACTGGTAGCGTGTGAGCTAATTACTAGGTAAAGCTGATTAAACAAAAAGTAAATACAGGGTCTGTCCTTCCTTTTTCTTCAATGACAAAATTCCGATCTGACAGAAAAACACACTTGCCTCGCAGTTGCATCATATCTGATTCTGATTGGTACAGACACTCCCAAAACATAGTGCCAAATCACGATCACGAAGAGTTCTTATTAAATTAAAAATCAAATAACCTATACCATTCTAACAAACAGAGCAATAAAATAGTCACATCCTACTTTTAATATATTTTGAGGATTCCTGTTTGGGGAACAAGACCTAGAAATGAGTTACTAAACTCGTCTCATATTTTGTTTTTCTCTTTACTGAAAGAATTCACTGTGTTGATGGAACCGGCTGCTACAGATCTCTCTTGTCTGAGTTGTAGGGGCTGGATAGACACTCTACCACAGCAGATTTTAGTTCCTATCTCCTCTGACTGTGCAATAGTTTTGCAAACAGGATGCCTGCTCCCTGTGAAGGAGAAGGCCACTTGCCCAGCGTCTCTGTTTATCACTGTTTCTGCAAGAATTAAGAGAACGCTCAGTCTTTCTCTCTTGACAACCACGATAAGCCCAGGCTAATTTTTGGAGATTCTGCTACTTCTTTTTCTCCCACTCTGTCTCAGAATAAGTTCTCCAAAAGTTTTCTCAGAGGAGAGCATGACATTTTTCCTGTCTTCTCAACTGTCTCAGTTTTGGAGCTATCATCCTAACCGGGCAGGAGCTGCTGAGCTGTAATAATCATTATCTGCAATAGGAGCAAACGCCAATTACCAGCTCAGCATTTCCCTGTTATCTGCCGCAACTCTCCTTTCTATATAGAGCCTATCCTCTCTGTATAACTTCATCTCTGCTTTTTTTGCTGGTCCTGCCTACAAATTTCATTCAGATTTTACTTCTATGCTATGTACACAAATGATACTTTGGCACGGTAAAAGTCACCTAATTGGAGAAGGCTTTGAGAAAGAGTTAAAATACTAACGCTAATTGTCCTTGTTGATACTTTCAGAACAGTATAAAGAATGCACGTGGTGCTACAGTTGTGTGCGCTTAGGAAAGAGAAAAAGAAAGTAATGAAAATAAGGAGTTTGTTGTCTTGCCAGAAAAGGCTGGCATTATAAGAACGTCACACAGAGGAAGCCGAAAACAAATCCACAGTGAAGAATTTCTCCAGCAAACAGGAAAGTCTATAATAAGGAATCTGTTGGATTATACATTAACTGCCTACTAGTGGAATAAATCATATTGAAGATTATATTGTATCTTGTCTAAAGCTGAAGCTCCTAGAAACTCATTATCCTATTATTTTATGAAATAATTCAAAAAATCAGAAAATAAGATTTTAGACACGCAGGGGAACATTGCATGTCATAAAATGGGTATTAAATAAGCCACCAGGCATTCACCTCACTTCAGTATACCAAGCTACACAGACTTCCAACCTTCCAGCATTCAGTTCCCTTAAAAAACCAATTCTTGCTCTTTCTGTGCTTTCAGCTTCACTCTTCCATCTCAGACCGGTAATTCCAGGCTTTGTTCTCAATGAACTTCAGCAGATGAAAGAGCCAGCACAGAGACACGGGATCAGCTGGGTTCTCTTTCCCTTGCACATAAAAGCCGACTCGTCACTGCCCACGGGAACCTAGAAGGGGATGGGAACCCTGCCAAGATACCAGCCTACCCCTTGAGAAACAACAGGGCTGTTGGCTTCACGAATGTCCTGGCCCTGGAGCCCACTGGCCATGTATCATCCATCCATCCATCCATCCATCCATCCATCCATCCATCCATCCATCCATCCATCCATCGGCTCTACCTCGTTCCCAAAGGACAGTGACAGTCCATTCCTGGTGTGTTCCCAAGCACCTCCTCTACAGCACCCATGGGATCCACCACTCCATGCAGGTGCTATCGTGGCTGCTTTATCTAAACACTGCAGCTCCCAGCTCGGCTGAGGGGCATAATCCACCCTGCTGTCCCTCTGTGTCCCTGCTCCGACGCTGTTGTGCCTGCAGCAATCCAGCCTTGGATCCTGCCTTGGGAAGGCCTTGTCTGCTTCCCTATGGCCTTCCGGATCTGGCTGGAACGGTGTGATACAGCTTTGGTATTAAACTCTGGATTAACATATGTTCTAGTTTGAGGTGATGAGGTGCTACACCAACTGGAGCCATGTAAGGACTTAAGATAGAAGACATAAATCCAGGGAATTCTGAGCTATTAGAGTTGCTGCTCCATGACTCCAGAGCCTAATCAAGGCCCACCTTGTTATGTTCTAGAGCATAACAGCGTATTTTGAGGGATGAATATTATATTATATTCACTTTTGCTGTTCTACCATTTATTTTTTGTCTGATACACCAGTAACATGTTATATCCATGTGTCACTTATCCCATGAAACAGAGAAAACAAAGAGAAACCAACTATTCCCCCTCTGACTCCTGAGTGCAATATTAACTCCTGTTGTGAAATTAGGAATTTGCTTTGCTGATTTGCTTTTGCTGTTTTCAGTAAGCACTTCTGCAAATAATCAGAAGGAAAGAAGGTAATTTAGGGAGGCCTCCTTCGTGGAAAAAAAAAAGGAAAAGAGAAACCTCACCAGCTTCTTGATGCACTGCTTGTGTGCTTAAAGCACAGATTCCAAAGATTAAAGCTGCTCTGAAATATGATATACTCATCTGAAATGTCAACATATTCAGTATTTTCATGCCAACAGCTTTATAAGTGGTCAGGCTGTGATGATAGAAAGGGATATCTTTTTTCATATAAACTTACTGAACTATTAACTGCCTACAACTGTTTGAGTGCTGTGTATTTTTGAACAAATATCATAAGAATCAAGTTACGAATCACTCCCTGTAACGATTCGGGGTTACTACTCAAACCATACTGTAAACTGCAGCCTTCTAGATGGGTTATGATCTGATTCTGTAGCTGCCAAAATCGATTGCAAAGCTTATACGGGATCAGTACTTAAAAAAATGTGGAAAAATAGGCAGTGGAAATGCCCCTGCAGGGTGTTTTTTTTTTAAGAACTGGGAACGTGAAAAAGAATAGATCTAATTTATTGAAAATGTGCTTCTTGGTATGTGCATGAGGAGGCTGAGCTCCAGACTGGGCAGATCCCTCTCTCAGCAGTGACAGGAAAGATTGTGCATTTCAAAGCAGCCTCCTTGCAAGTCCAAGGAACTTTTTGTTATGCAAATGAGCCCAACTTGTTTGTTTTTGTTGACGTTTTTAAATGCCAAGTTGTAGATATGTCTGTTGTGTTAAACACATCAAACAAGGACCCAGAATGTCAGTCTGCTGCATCCTGGGCTCTGCTGCAGACACGGCGAGTTTGCTTAAGGTTGCATTTCAAACAGCAGCGCTTTGATGCTTTAAATACCCAGCTGAAGGGGGATCATTAACACGGGGAGCAGGAACACGCAGGCAAATGGAGATGCTTTGCAGGAGAGGGATGTTAACAGGGCTCGCCAAACCCAAACAGCCTCTGCTACAAAATGACTTCAAAGCCACACACGGGCTGCACAAACCCGGAGTGTCACTGCCAGCGCTGACATCTAATACCGCCAGTGCCACCACGAGTGACAGCGGGAAAGGGGAAGCGAAGGGAGGAAAAGGAGAAAGAAAAAGAAAAGGAGAAAAAAGTTCTGCTTCCCGTGAATCCAATAGGAATTCTTCCACGGACATGGGCTGTGGATTGAGTACTACAGAATTCCGCACAGATTTGGAAGTCAAAGAACCTGAACGCAGGTTCCTGGCTGGTGTTCAGACAGTGTGGACCTGCCTGGGTTGCACAGGAAGGTCTGCGGTCTGCACACACCGCACTGCAGGACACATCCGCAACCCTGTGTCACTGCATCTCAACAAGTCTCCTTAAAAGGTCCCTGGACCTTTGTGGCCCCTCTGCTGCCTCTCAACTTGTCTTTTGAGCTTTACAATTTCCAAGGTGAAAAGACTCACACCAGGTTTCAACAGGCAGAGGTTTGGGTGCAGAATTTGTGAAATTGAGAAAAACAAATTTTGGGCTCTCAAAATGGTCTCTAAAATATTGCTTTCATCATTTTGCTTTTCTAGGATCAGCAAAATATCTCAAGATAAATTGAAGATTTTTTTTTTTGGAAAGCATATGGATGATTTTAGTTTCAAGACAGGAAGACACATTCACCGTTGTTGCATTTCAGTAATACTTCCAATGTGTGTGATTTTTTTTTCTCTTTTAAGAATGACTTATGATAATTAAGGACTGAAAAAATAAGAATAAACAAATAAACATTCTTAGGTGGATTTGTACTTTAAGGCTGGCAATCCTCCAACCACCTAGTGTTTCTAGCAATACCTATATTAATAAGAACAGAATCTGATCATTTAGAGCTCAAAAAAAATTGCAAAATCTGGTCAAAGTTATCTGTGGCTGTAGTCCAGTTCTAGTATTTGTTTGAAGAAGCATGAAGATAAAACCAGTCTCATCATTATTATTTGCAACGTGGTTGTGAGCGAAGCATTACCAGAGGTGAGCGAAACTAAAGATACGAAAGACGTGTTGAACGGAGATATAATGTTTCTATTAGCCGGTTGGTAGAACTGGGAAAAACTTGTAAGCTTTGAGGCACATAAACCTTTCCTCAGGCTAAAACCTTTTGAATACAAGTTTTCTGATCTTTTTTTCCTGATTTATCATTTGATCTAGTATGCTTTTATTTTCTCCTTTTCCTGTTTACCGTTTCACATGGATAGATATCGGTCTCAGATAGAGGGAAAATAAAGTCCCAAACACACATGACAGAACCAAATACTGCTTGTCTTCAGAAAAAAAAAAGAGTATTTTTCCTCTTGGGAAGATGCAGCCTGTTCTTGGCAGAACACGATGAGTCCTGTGTTCATCGGCCCCTTTGGTAGCTCAGCACTTTGAACCTCTGTTTCTTACCACACATCTTCCCCGAAAGGAAAGATAAAGCACAAGTTTAGAAAACGCTTTTCATTTATATAGGAAAAAAAAATAAAAAAGACAGTTCAAAGCGCCGCTAGCTAGTGGCCATTGCCACAAAAAGCCGTGTGTGGGCAGATGAGAGGCTGAGGGACGGGATCCCTTGAGCTGCGGGCGAGCGGAGGAGTCACATGCAGATGCTGCAAGGCTGGGGAGCAGGGGGAGAGGAAGGGAGAGGAGCAGGGGAAAAGGGAATAGAGTGGGAACAAGGAGAGCATTGTGGGCCCCACACAAGACCCTCTTCGTCCCCGGCTCACGTGGAGACCACAGGACTCACTAATATTTTAGCAGCGAAACTGTGGACAGAAGACTCCGGAGCAAACTGGAGTTGAGTGAAGAACCTTTCATGGGGTCGTCAGAAAAGGCGGGTTTGCTAATACTAAGCATTTTCAATAAATATAAGCTTTTTATTTTTAAAAAAAGTGTTTCAGAAACTTCCATTCCATGTCAACATTATCATGGCCCAATATTTCTGAATTTCGTTTTGAAAGAACACCCAGTTTTAGAATATGCTACACATTATGCATTCTAACATAGTATCCCATTTAAAAATATAACCAAAATAGTTTCCACTGATTGTTTTTTTTTAATCATACCACAACAAAAATAATGACTTTTCCGGTGATTTCCCTGAGATAGGAAGTCCGATCTAAAGCACACACCAAAATTAGTTGGACACCCATTGATTTCAGCAGAGCCGATCTTTGAGCTGTTGAAGAATGGAAGGAAGAAACACGTGACAATAAATTGAGGAATTCCTTTTTAAACAATGCAAAATATACCCCACGATCTCCCCGGCCTGCCTTTGATGTGAAACTCCCCAAAGCCTCAACTTTGCTCATACAGGAAAGACAGAACCGAGCTCCCAAACCAGGCCAGAAGTCACATTCTGTTCTCAGCACGCTGGTATCAGCTGATGAGACACCAGGACTTGGGATATATCCGCATCTAGAGGGACGAGTCCATGCCACAGCCGTGCATATGTGACATTAACTCATCGGGGAGAGTCACTTATGTGGTTTGTCATACGCCCCTGGGGGAAATCAAAGCCTCGCTATGTGCTATTTTCCAGAAATAGCCATGGCACTTCAAAAGAAAGACAGAGCTATTTGGAACAGGGTTTAGTAAGTTAAAACCTGCTCTACCAAATGAGGACGTGCTTGTTTCGCAGAGCTGATTCTGGGTCTCTTCTGGATAAACATGAAAAAACAGAGAAGTTCAAGTTGGGCAGACTCAAAGGCAATGCACACTGCTGCTTGGTCAGAAAAAAAATAAAACCAGGCTAAGATTAGCACCCGGCCAGATTTTATTGTGTCATTCCATGCAAAGCAGCTTTTGCAATGGGAATGTTGATAGAACCACACAGTTGTACAACTGTAGCAGCAACCAGCGCTGCTACCAAGACACAATTTCGAGCGAGCTCCATAAAGGAGGGTTTTGTAAATGAATAATGACTTTGCTTAAAGCCAATCAACATCAAGTGCGTTAGGAAAGATGAAATAGCGCTGGGAGGCGGTGGGAGGTAGAGGAGCCTCAAAGTGCAAACAGGTGCTGATCTCCCTGCGGGGGGATTGAGTGGCACAGACCTTACGGGCCTGTCACTTCTGATCAAAGCGAGCGCCGGGACCACATAATCACCATCGCCCACCTTTTCGAGGATGCCCTGATTTATCATCTGTCACTGCTAATAACTTGGCTACTCCGTCTGAAATGCTTAAGAACATTACGCAAGGATAACGTTTCAAAAAAAAAAAAAAATTAAATGTGTAAATGTTTTAAACTAAAACGCACTGAAGTTCCTCCTTTGAGGCCATCTGTTGTGGGAGACCACCTGTCATCAAAAGACCACCTGAGCACATAATATCCCATCATTACAGAACTATCCCCTTGAAGCCACGGATTTTAAGTGCTGGAAGAAGAAGGGGGTATGTTACAGACGTTGTTGTTATGGGGCTTTCCATGGAGCTCCAAGCCCTGGGATGACAGCCATATGTGAATAATGGCTTCGTAATAACATACAGATGAAATGCTGCTTGGGGAAAAATGCGATAAGAGATCTGAACATTCCTCACGGAGCTCTGGGCATCCTCTCAACTGTGGTGCTCGCACTATACCATCCTAATACGCCATACCAAAGTATGAACCTTGAAACTACTGACTTCATTTTCTTTTTCCTTTTAAGCTATTGTTTCACTGAGAAACAAGATTTCCAGCACCGTAAACAGAAACAATTCTGTAGGTTCTTCTCTGAACCCCATTTTTCCTGCCATTCTCATACTCTTACTTCATTAATCTCTCTGCAATAAATAAGAGTAGTCGACCAAGCTACTCTTGAATTTCTGCCTTTCTTCCACCTGGCTCTACCGTATATGAAGACGATATCTCAACATAGAGACATAATTTACACAGTCTGAGCCAACTCCTACCCCCTTGGGGAATCCTCAGCTCTTGCTGAAGAGAACAGAGGCCTCAAGCCTAAAGCTGTACTCAACTCTTAATTTACAGTATATTTGTGTATCAGCAGACTGGAGTTTGAGATATTTTTATCTGAGCAAAACTAGATAAACACAACTGGACTGTAGCAAAATATCCTTTCTACAAGGCAGTTCTGAATTTGTGTCCCTTCCTCAGCAAGTTTGCTATGACCTGACCGAATTGTTAACATATCCACATATAGGTACTTCTCTCTCTGTTGATGAGCAAACACACGATAGGCCTTGACAGTATATAGAGAAAAACCTATCGAATTCAACAATAAGGATATCAACATGATTTTATTATCTTTTTACTAAAATTTAACATGTATTTGAAAGCTAAAAACATTTATTAAAAATATCTTGGAGATATTTTCTCAAATAGTTTTCAGTTGTTTATCTTCGATTTTTAATTAATATGTTAGGTAACTAGAACTCTAAGAATAAATTTTTCACGTAGATTTTTAATAATGTTACACAAAATCACTGAAATGTTATTTTAAAGTAAGAATAACCTTTTCCCTTAAGTGTTATAGCATTGTAGCAACCTCACTCTCAAACTGGTGAACCTGCCAGGAGGTGCAGTTGAACAGGAGGTACAAGAGCTACAAGTTTGGAATTAATTCATTATCTTGCAGTTTTGCTCCGTTGACAGTGAAGGGCCTAACCTGACATACAATTAAACACAGATCTTCAGCAGCAGTTCAACCACGACTCAATATCATTCTTCATTTTAGTTTTTTCTTCTGAGATCCTGGGAGCAAAACGGAAGACCAAGAGTTAACCCCATTTTGATAGTCTGCAAAAAATACAGACAAAAAAGTGAGGTGCTGATTTGAGTGGCTTATGCATTGTAAGAGTCAAGCCTAAAACCATTCTGGAAACATAAATCTGTCCCTGGTAAAGCTACCGCTAATGTTTATATCACAGAGAGACTTTTACTCGGGAGGTGGCTTACACAGCAACCACACATGAACCTGGGGGATTCCTATAGTAATTTGTAACGCACAGCTTGTGTTAAAACATTGCATTGCTTGGGATCTAGTATAACTCATCTCAATTAGAATGCATACGGCCATCAGGGCATTAATCCAGTAGTTCCAGAGGTGAATTTGCTTAGTGCAGCGTCCAACTTTGGGCTCCAGAGGGATTGCTCTGGCGGGATTAACCTCCAGGACATCCCTCTATGACACCATGTATCAACATGGCACATAGGAGGAAAAATATACTCCCCTGCTACCGCAAAAAGGAAAAATTTTACATTGAGCGCTGCTGTGCATGTGCATATTTTAGACATAAAGCTGGTTAATAACTGCAAGATTGTGCTTGCCACTCCAGTCCCTGGCCATTTGCTAGAAACAGTTTTAGAAGCTACATGTAAAACATTTACAAGGACTCCGAGCAGACAAAAGCTTCCCCAGAGCAGGACGTACATTCTGGAGAAAACAGGACACCGGCACGCAGCCTTTTTGAACTTCAAGTTCACACAAAACCATGCTTCGTCCAAAGCTTTCTGCAGTTCTTTACAATTTTAGTAGTCTTCCTAAAATAGCATGCAAAGCTGGTACTCAAGATTTCCCCAGTTCTTTCTCCCGATCTTTCCCTTAATCTTTGTCCGAATATTAGCGATTCGGTAGCTACAACCAAAACAGCCCCCAAGGAGCACCGGGAAGCTGCTATCCTTACCGTGCCGCCGTACCCTATGCAAACCTAATGGGGTGTTAACCAAGGATTGCTGCTGTAATCTGCACGCTCTGCAAACACAGCGCTCCTCCGCAGCGCCGCAGCACTTCTGCATCACTAAAGCTCCTTCACGGTCGTTTTTCTCAGTTGCAGAGGGCTGCAGCAGGATGCACCGTCAACATGCATTTATTTAATTACAACTTGTACTCTCTTGTCAGCAAATTATGGCTCTCTGTCTGGTTATACTCCCAGGCAAGTCTAATGCCTGTGATATTTGCAGGGTGCTCTCAGCAGATCATTGAGAAAACAAGTTTATTAACCACAAAGCACATCAGAGAAAGTTTGGAACACAAAATTATCAAACTAAAGAACGTATTTTATTTTTAATAAAATAGCAGAGCATGAAAAATAATTGTATATTACAAATATATACAGCACAAAACTGTGCACCCCCAGCACAGTAAAGAGCATCACTCTATACAAAGCTTCCCTTTGCAGAATCTAGTGCTTCTTGATCTATTCATAGTGAGAATTTGTTTAACAATAGAAAGAGTCAATAAGCCCTTTGGGTCTCTTTGAATTGATCCCCCCCCTTTTTTTTTGCACAAATCAGTCCAAACGTGTATAACATTGGCTTGATTTCCATTAAAAAGCCACAAAATGTAACACTAAAGGGTTTCTGAGGACTAGACCTCTTAGTTCTTTTGTTAAGAGATTTCTTTTGTTGTCTTTATGTACAGCAAAATACTTGTTTCTCTTTTCATGTCATGGTAAGAAAAAAAAATGTATTGCACATTATTCTTATTCACAAAGTTTGTGTCTGGTGCAGGAAGTTTCTCTTTTAGTGAAAGAATATTCGTGAGCAGTTAGAGATTGGACCTGCTTTTAGGCACTCCAAACCCACTAGGCTGAGAGGAGTTATAAAGGATTTCTCTCCTTTTTTTGAGGTTAGCACAGAAGTTGCTTTCACAGATAGCGAAAACTCACGCTTACTGAATACAGGCCTCTTTGGGACCTCAGTTTTCCCCAAGAGACAGTGCTCCCTTGAGCACTCTGAAAGAAAATCATTGCTCCATAAAATCTGACCGTGCCTTGTCACTCAGAAACCTGTAGGAAATCCAGCTCAGTTACATGGAAAAAAAGTTAAATAGTTTTTCTGTTTGTTATTGTTTTTCTTTTCTTTTTTTTTTTTTCAATCTGAGGCCTGGATGAAGTATTTTGCTACAATTAGTACCAGAAGAGGCTGTTTCAATTCACAACATTTCTTTCACTGAAAACCTTCCCATAAGTACATTTACCTTCCGTTCTTCCCCAGCTCCTGAATTCAACATGATACATTTTTTTGTCTTGAGCTAGCAAACAAAAAGCACCATTTTTTTTAAATTTCTGATTGCTTCTGTGGACCTGTGTAAGTCCGAGATGAGCTAAACCCTTGTCTGAAAGCCATTCACACACACGTGGGTGGCTGTAACGTTGATTCGTATTTCGCGTGGTGAGTTTTCTGCGGATGCTGAGGTTTTTTGTAGATTCCACCAGTTGTAATGACACTTGCAGGTTTTCTCCTACTTCTCTTCTTCAATCTTCGACTACAAACATTTTGCCAGGACTGAAGGGTCTTGGAAGTCCAGATCCACATCCCACTAGTAATGCCAACAACTAACAACATAAAAATTTTGACCATAAAAATCTCTACTGCTGGAATCGAGTTATTCATCATGCAGTCTAAATTTTTAGTCTGATTGTTCATCTTGCATTTCTGTTGAGTTGCCACAATTTTCCAATAATCCATATTAAGTCTCTCATAAAAATAGCAGGCAATCACACAGGTTGCAGGCACTGTATACAAGACGGAGAAGACACCAATCCTGACCATAAGTTTCTCCAACTTGTCAGTATTTTCTCCACCGGTTTTCATCACCCTCCTGATATGAAAAAGGGCTACGAACCCAGAAAGAATAAAAGAGGTGCCAATGATCAGGTAACAAGCCAAAGGAATGAGCACAAACCCGGTCAAGGCATTGACATCCATGCTTCCCACATAGCACAGGCCTGTGAGCTCGTCCCCAGCCACCCTCCTCATCACGAGGATCATGATGGTCTTCACAGCCGGGATGGCCCATGCTGCCAAGTGGAAGTAGCTGCTGTTCGCTTCAATCGCTTCATGCCCCCACTTTTTGCCGGCTGCTAAGAACCAAGTCAACGTCAAGATGACCCACCATAAGGAGCTCGCCATGCCGAAGTAATAGAGAACCAGGAACACGATGGTGCAGCCCGTGCTCTCCAGTCCCTCCTGGATGACATAGAGCTGCCCGCTGTCCCTGTCACAAGCTATGCTTTCGGCACCCGAAAAGAGCCGGATGATGTAGCCCACCGAGTAGACGCAGTAGCACATGGAGAGGAAGATTATGGGCCTCTCGGGGTACTTGAAACGCTGTGGATCTATCAGGAAGGTGAGCACGGTGAAAGCGCTGGAGAAGAAGCACAAGATGGACCAGATGGCAATCCAAATGACAGCAAACTGCTTGTCATCCCTGCTCCAGTAAACGTCGACGCCGGGCGTGCAGAGCGGCGCGCAGGATGCGCTCTTCTCCACGTGGTGGAACTTGCCGGGGTTTTCGCAGGAGGCCCTGCCCAGGCTGTCCTTGTGCTGCTGCACGTCGTGGCCGCCGCTGGGCCTCTGCGGCCGGAACATGGGGGGCAGCATGCTGGAGCCGCGGGGCGGCTCGTCCGAGCCGTTGTTGGGCGCCTCCATGCACAGGTAGTTGGGGTCGTTCTTGTTGGGCAGCTTGCTGCAGTCCAGGGAGTCCGGCCACTTGAAGTTGAACTGCTCCATGATCGGGGAGCACTTGAGCCTGGCCTGCTCGCACATCACCCGGCACGCCGGGATGGGCGTCGAGACCTGCTCCGTGCACATGGGCGCGTACAGGGAGCACAGGAAGAACTTGAGGTGCCCGTGGCAGCCGTACTCCACCAAGGGGGCAAACTCGTGCAGCTGGATGGCCGCCTCCCGCTGGTTCTCGTGGCCCATGAGGTTGGGCATGCGCGTCATGTTGTAGCCGATGTCCTTGCACATGGGGATCTCGATGGGCTGGCAGCGGCCGTCGCTGGGGCGCTCCGCCGTGTCGATGGAGCTGATGCCGCCGCAGAGGCACGTGAGGCAGCCGAGCAGCAGCGCGCCCCGCACGCAGCCCCGCGCCCACGGGGCCATCGCCGCGGCCA
>JAWLRI010000333.1:4683268-4704993 GCA_034781795.1 Crypturellus tataupa | reverse complement strand
CCGGGCGCAGAGGCGCGCAACTTACTGCGGGCAGCGCGGAAACTTTCTTGCTCGGCGGGATTGCGCTTGGGCGGCCCGTCCTGCCGCTGCCCGTCCTCCTCCTCCTCCTCCTCCTCACCGCTTCAACTTGCACATGTCCCGGGCGGCTTTTGGCGCAGCGCGGTTCTCCAGGGATTTTCCTCTTCCCAGCACGGGTCGCCGCTCCGCACTTTTCCCCCCGAGCGGTGGGGATCGGTTTCTTCGGCTGGAGAAGAAAGGAGGAGGAGGTGGAAATATCCAAGCCGCTGCACGGGGGGGCCTGAGGAGCAGCCCCCCGCTCGCTGCCGTTGCAATCGGTCGCGGTGCAGAGCGGGGCCGGCTCCTGCCCGCGCCTGTGCGTCTGTCTGCTCCGCTCTCCCCGCACCAGCAGCGGCTCCCGGGGCGGGAGCAGCTGGAGTTTTTAGGGGGCGGCGGAGTCCTAGGAGAGGAGGGGAAGGAGGTGGAAAAATCCGCCCCCCCGTCCCCGCTGGAGCGCCGGGCAGGAGCCGCCTCGCAAGCGGCAGCCGCTTTGCATGAGAAAGGTGAAGCGGACACGGCGATTACTTCCCAATCGCTCGGAACGCCTCGAAACCTCCTTAAGGACCCCTACAGGTTTCCCTTGATCAGCACAGATTAAAAAAGGCCCCATTTGTTCCTCCCCGCTCCCGCCTTTCCTGCCTTTCCCCGTTCCCTCCCGCCGCCCTCCCTGGAAAGTTTAACGAGATTTTTTTTTTTCTTCTTTTTTTTTCCCTCCCTGGAAGGCACCAGCCTCACCTGCCCGCTCAGGTAGGGAGCAGGGAGCGCTCGGACGCTCCTCTCCAGCAGGACGGCTGGACGTGGTGCCTTCTCCACCGCCTTTCCTGCGGATAACCGCTCCATGGGGAGGATATGGGGGAAAGACGCGTTTTATGGAGAGGGTTGTAAACCCTGCGCTGCCAGGCGCTTCATCCCGGGATCCCAGCCGCTTCCCAGTGTCCCAGTGCCCGAAGTGAACCCGAGTGCGTCTGTAATCCCAGCATCATTGCTTGAAAAGTAGCCTTTTTCTAAGAGACCCTGAGCTGGAAGGAGGACGTTAAAGCCCCAGTCAAGTGATAACACACCGTTTTGCAGGCCAAAAAAGAGCATTGCAACCAAAAGTCAACAGATCTGCTTTATTCCATTTATTATTTATTTTTCCCATGCTAAGCATAGTTTTAGCAAACATATTAATGAGGAAGAGGGGAAAAAAATCTCCTTTTCTTCGCTCACGCCCGCCCCCACAACCCGGGCTCCTCTCCATCAGAGCCTGTTCCTTATCAAGGCGAACACGGATTCTCCTGGAAACCACCAAATCCCGCAGGGTCACAGCAAATCCCCCCCAGCCCCTGCAAAGGAAACTCCTGGCTTCCTCAGCCGTGATAAGGGACACAGGGATCCAAGCAAGGACAACAACCCCGGGGGCTCTGAAAACCCCCAAGATGCGGCCGGGTTTTGCCTAGAAGTGAAGCCATCATTGAAAACAAAATGGTTTAAAACAGCGCTCTGCTTTTTGTGGCTTTTCACCGGATTGGGGCGATCTTATAAAGTCTTGTTGTATGGACTGACCTTTCCTTGGGCATTTTTATGTTCCTGAGGGCATGTTACAGAAGCAGACAGTGTTATGTGCAAAAGAGCTTTATTTATTTCAGTGTGTACCTATGTGCATGAGAGAGTCGAGGGTGTTGGGGCTTCCCTATGCTCCATTCCCTTGAATCTGTTTTCCCAGTGTTTTCCCAGTGTTTCTGCACTCTCTTCCTCTCGTGGAGACTCTGCTGGGGACAGCAGGGAAGTGAGGGGAAAGTTCCTATAAGAGACGCGGCACCTTTTAGAAAGTGAAATTTAAATAATAATTAAGATGAACACTCTTAATATTTACTTTGTTGAGCTGGATTGTTTGGAATGTTTTTTTTTTTTTTCTTTCCCAACAAGTATTTTTGAGCAGCATTTTATGATCACAATCCACATGAAAATAATCTGGAAGAAATACATGGAATAAAACATGGCCTGTATTCTTCTATGCCGCTGATAACAACCCTTCATTTTTCTAAGAGGCAAAAAGAAATACAAATGAAAATGAGAGAGCGAAGGAAGAGGGGGGAGCCCCCACCTTTGTAGTTGCCTCTCTTAATTGAACTTTTATGTGCCAATTTAAATCAGCCTTGTTTTTTTCCAGCCATTATTTTAGCCAGCACATCCTGCTTTAGATCATTTCTTTCAGTTTCTATATTTTTTAAAGCTCTCTGGGAGAATCTCCCATTCAAGGAGCTTGAGTCAGGGGAACTAACAAATAGAACATTATTATAGGAAAAAATGAGGGCGCTGAGAAATCAGCAACTGGAAGATACCTCTGTAACTAATAAATGAAAAGAGCCTTTTGATGGCTCCAGCTGAAAAGATATTTTATTTTATTTTTTTTTCTCCTGTGTGTGGGATTTGAGATGTGTGATTCTATGGAGCAGCCAGGCACCCCTGCTGCTAGGCCCTGGCTAGGAGCTGGCCCCCCTCTGGCAAATGTTATGGAGAATTGGGAGGAATTTTATGGCTGTCTTTTCCCTCAGCTCTTTTTTCTTTTGTCTTCTTTGAAGAATGACTTTAGACATTTTATTTACATATTTAACCATGGATGAAAGAGGAAAAAGAAAGCATTTGGGCCGTTGTGGGAATAGTGATATGTTTAAATTAATGGAAATCTTATTAGGCTTCTAAAATTTTAAGCAAAAGATTTTTAATGAAACTTTATAATTAAACATGATTTCAAATAATGTGCCGACTCACAGGAAAGCTGCATTTCTCCCTCTAGCTATCCAGCTCCCTGCTTCCCCAAAATGTGCAGAGGAATCAGCTGTATCTTAAAGTCCAGCTCTTCTGTCCCGTAAGCAAAAGATTAAAAAACTTGAATATTTAATATGCTGTGTCATAATTTAAAGCATAGCTAAATATTTTGTAGGTAGAGCAAAGCGTAAATAAGGCAATAAAAAGTCCACCCAACCCCCCCAGCCTCCCTTGCATAGGGAAGTTTAATGCTGTGTAATCTACTGCAGTGACAGTGTAATAAAATACTTTGATATGGGTAATGGTGGAAATCAAAGTTGCAGCTATTCTCTACATGCTCGAGTCAATGGAAATTACAGTGCGAGGCGAGGTTTTCTGAAATGGGATTAAAGAAAACCCAAATAATCCTTTTGAGATAAAGTGTTCTGACACTTCAGCAGTAGGGAGAAATGAAATGGTAGGTTTGGGGAGTTAAAGAGTTAATTAATACATTAAAGGTTTTTAATAAAATATTCCAGAGGACATTGGGATGATAGTGTGGTATGACTGAACATAAAGGACATTGATGCACTTATGTCTAGGAGTCTGTGGCTATAACTCTATTTAAAATTGAAAGAAATATTTTTGTTCAGCTGTTCATTACACACACACACACACACACACACACACACAAATAAAAAGAAAAATCAGTTTAATGTTAGTCCTGTTCAATAATCCTATCTTAATCTGTATTGGTACTGAATCATTCAGGCACTTTTTAAGTGCTTATGTCTGATAAACATGTCATTTTGGTAACAAATTCAACACATCTATTTAATAAATGACCGATATACAGAATGTAGAGTCTGTTAAAGAAAAACATCTCACACATACACACAGAAAAGCTGATAACAATTTTATCAAATTTCTAAACCTGCCTTTCTCACTGAATTTGTATGCAGAAAATGTTTACTGTTTCAGCTGGCTGGGCTCATTTTTCATAGCCATAGATTTTCTGTAGCAGTTTTGCTACCATATTTAAATAAACACGTCTGCCTGGCAAGACGAGCATCGTGCAAAATATTCCCAGGCAAGTGCAAATATTCTCAATGCACAAAAGTTTTAATTACCTTAGAAAGCCACCACCAACAGTTAAAGGAATTAAAAACAAAAACAAATCATAAATGGCTGAGTGGGTTGTATAGTGCTGCCCTAATACAATTTAGCTGGCTATTTTAAGGGCACTTCCCTTGAAATGTGGTTTGAAATATTACCAAAGGTTCGACGGGGTGCATTAGTGTGAATTGCAAATCAGAACATTTCTTTAATCCCCTTTTCATGGCCTGGCTTCGGATCAGTGGCATCTAAGGGACTCCCCACTGATTCTGGCTCAGGAGGAACCATTCACTGGGGCAGCTTCCCTCCTCTATTCCCACAGTCTAGAAAACAACACCACAGACAGACACCCTCCAACTAAATTAGATTAAACTCCTTCTCTTCCACAGCACATTAGCCTTTTCACTGCCCAAGATTCATTATTCAGCTACTCCTAATTTAAAGATACAGTATTTTTCCCCTCTTAAGAACAACAACAACCAAAAAAAATTAAAATAAAAGGATAACATTCCTAATCAGAAATAATCTTCCAAAAATTTAAAAACTAAATAAAGGTAATTGAATACCCTTTTCATTTATACCCTGCTGTTACAGGGATGTTATCAGTCTAAAGCAGAGGCCGCAGCAGAAAGTTCTCTCCAGATTACAAACAAGGGCCGCCTTGTAAAAGCGACAGCGCACACAGATTTTCTTTCCTAATATACACCAGTCTTTACACTCCATTCATCATTCCCCTTGCATGCACTGTCTGCATCGTATCTCGCAGCCAGATCTAGCCTGGCGAAGGCATAAACACAGTTAGAAAAAAACTCAATATGAAAGTGAGGATTGATTAGTTCTAGTCACTTCCTTCTTAGTTTTTCTTCTGCAACTTCCCCCTTATTTTTCAAGATAAGAAGGGAGCTTTTTACAGCTCCCTGACACCCCTTTTGGGTACGAATGTGTCTTCTTCAAGGGATGAGGAAGGTCCCACACTTGTGGTCTCAGGGGCCTTGGGGGTCCCGAGGGCTGTTGCTCCCCTCTGGAGAACTTACTTGAGCTCTGTACCACTTTTCCCCAAAAAGTGCTACAAAAGAAGAATAATAGAGAATCCCCAATCTTTATCCACTTACAAAACTCCATTAAAAACAAACAAACAAACAAAATCCCCCCAAACCTTTGCTCTTCTGTGAAGCGTTGCTAAAGTAGCTTTACAATAAAAATACAGTAAAAATACTTGTAAGAGCGGTAGTTTGCAGACAACTGGATAAAATCCTCTCAGTTTTGTGCTGGTGGAAGGTCCTGAACGCAGCTCGCGGTGCCCAGAGCTCCACGAGCAGCCCCGGTGCCTCTCTAAATTAGCACCTAGTTTATGGGACGATGAGGGGGTAGATGAAAGCAGCCTGAAATATACGGCTCGCTGTGATATATGGATGTTATCCCCTCTTACCTGAGCTCACAGCACATCAAAGACGCGGCTCCTGGCCCTCCTTAGTCCACCAGATTTATTGAGGCCCTCAGACCCAAGCAATAATCTTGCGGAAACCTCCAATCTCGGCTGTTAAACCTTTGCAGCACCCCCTCACGCTGCTGGCTGCGCATCCAGGTCTTGTGAATATCGTTCTGTTCAGGTTTCTCACTAATGTGGCATTTTTTTAATCACCTGTGCCAATGTCTTGAGCATTTTGGCACTTCTGGTGCAGGCAGGGACTTTTGTAAGTAAAATGATGGTGATAAATACATTTTTTCACTGCTGCAGTGGTAGACGACAAAGTCTGTTCCCCAAATACTAAATATCATTAATTTACGGACCTTCAAGGGAATATACAAACATCCAGTAGTCTGAGAGTTACTCTACTTTGTTCATGTGAAAAGTTAAAAAGAAATGGTCTAAGGTTAGGCTTTCCTGTGAAATCTAATGTGTTTCATGTCTTTTCTCCATCTTTTACTTATATTGTCTCATATTTATTTGCATGACACCTGCTGTGGAGGGCACCAGCACTTCCACCACTCGGAGTATTTTATGTTGCTCTTCGTAGCAAAGGTGGCAGCCCCAGCAACACCCTTCCTGCAGCTCCAAGTAAAGGTTTTCAGTCCTCTTTTTCCTAGACACTGGCAAGACACGTTTGCTCTCCTAACACCAGGCTGGTTTCCTTTGAATCCTTTAATTATCTATTCACAAAGTTTTAACTCTAATATGATTTAAAAAAATCATGGGAAAAAAAAAACAAAAATTAGTTGAGAAACCTGCAGAAAACCATTTCTTATGCCTATTAGGGACTGCTATGGACTACTCCATAGAATTATCCATAATAGAATTATAGCATTAATGCTGCCTTCCTGTCTCAAGTTCTCTTGCGAACTCTCTTCGTAAGAGCCTTGAAAAACTGAATTTGGTAGACTCAGTGTTTTGCAGGCATTGCTTTAGTATGGCTTTTAAAACCCTTGTGAGGTAGCTAAGTGTTTTTACAATTAATATAAAGTAGGATAAAATGTGACGCCAAATATGCACAGTACATCAGGAGTGAAACAGGGGCACAGCGATAAAACCTGCAAAGCCAAATCCCACTGCCCGGAGAAGGGGAATCCTTCCATTTGTGGAAGATGAGCAGGTCTGAAAGGCACCTATGGCAAACACGGTACCTATAGAACTGGTACCTTGTCCCATTCCTGCAATGTAGGTCATCTGGTGGTGAATTTATCCTGTAAATGCATGTGAATTCAACAGAAACCCCGTGCAGATGATCTGGGGCCTCCATTTCATCCTCACCTATTCCACAATACACCCGTATCCACTCGAGTCTCACTAGTGTTAGAAGAAGCATCAGTTTGTAGGTTATAGAATGAGAAGAACAGTTCAAGATGTGGAAGAATGACTAAGTCTCCTTGTCCTAGATAAGAGAATATAACGGAGGTTTCTAAAGTCATCAACTGGGTGATATGGGGATTGATTATTCACTGGTTCTTCTAAAACAGCTCTAACCGCGTGGCTGGTTCAGAATGAGCAAAAGGGAGATGTTTCTTCATGCAACACATAGCAAAATTCTTTCATCCACGATATTGTGCGTGGCCTAAGTTTATACAGTTTCAAAAATGAATAGACAGATTTGCTGAAGGAATATCTATGAACGCCTATTAAAAACCAAAACACCACAGCTGCATCCTGCATTCAGCTTCACAAGTCACTGAGAAATGGGAGAGGATCCTGGGAAGTAGCATTTTCCCAGCTGCTAGGTGCTTTAAAGTCTTCCCTGGGCAACTGCTAGGAAGCACTGCTGGAGACAGGGTATTCTAGATGGGCTATTGGCCTCACCTGCACATCCACTCTCCATCCTTATACTCTTAGACCCCTTGAATTGATATGAGATTAATCGCTGCTGTGTGTTGCTCTTGGACATGCCCAAACTGACATCTTAATTCTAAGGGTTTGATATCAGTATTTCTGAAAATATCCATGCTACCTCTGAAGCAAGCTTGAAAAGTGTGAAATGTAAACACTGCTGTTTGGAAGGCTATTGATTATTTCCAGGTTACAAAAAGAAGAGTTGCTTCACATATCTCACAAGAGAGGCTGATCCAGTAGTTAGGGCAGACGTGCCAGTACGGCAAAGTCAGCAAAAATATCATATATAAAAGTTGTTTTTGTCCTGCAACAAGGGCCGTATTGGCTGTGTTTGTAGCTTAGTCTCCCTCTCATCCTGGGACACCACAGACTAGCTGGAGCTGGTCAGCAGAATTTTATTTTCTTTTATTTTGGATTTGGAAATGATTTTAAAAAGGTGGGAGAAAAGCCACTCTTGCTCTGAAATACTTGTATGTGCACAGGAAACTGAGCAGACAAACAGCAATGGTTTAAAGATAATGATAGAGCAGGGCTCTGAGTAGCCTGTGTGTACACAAGGCCCTTGTCTGGCTTTGCATTGCCCCGTTAACCAAGAACGAAGATCTTCTGCCCAATGAATGGGGAGTACTCGGGCTCTGCAGCCTTATTTCCACATTTAATATCCATATTTCCTCAAAAAATTAGACCTTAGAAGGCTCAGCTAGACCCCTCTGAACTCACTATACATCGTGATCCAGTTTTGCCAATCTCTTGTTCAAGAGCCCAAAAATAGTGTTGCATGTTGCACACATTAGGCAACCAAGTAAACAGAATCAATTAGAAGCAGCTGTTGAAGATCAGGAATTTTTGGGAGCTATAGGGTGAATTCCTCCATCTAAACATCCTTTTTCTTTTTCTTTTTTTTTTTTTTTGAAAGAGGGAAGGAAAATGAGGAGGGAATGAAAAACTGATACTGCTCTGTGCTCCAGATGAAAGAACAAACATAATTTTATTTTCTTTAATGACTGCACTGGATTCTGAAATTAAACCCAGCGGGTAAAAAGATCCTGTGCAGATTTCAAAAGAGATCATGTAGTCTGTCCATGTGCTAAATCAGGCACGTTTTTTAAGCCCTGCCATGCTCTGTAAAGCTGCAGAGGGTTCCCCCTCCAAGCGTTTTGCTTTTCAAAGCCATCTTCCTCTCCCCACCTACCCCAATATTTTGGAGATACCAAAATAAATGTCATCTGAACTTTAAATGGCAGTTTCTGGTTCCTCCCTCTAAGTTCAGAGGGAGAATTCCTGTATACTCTGCGTTAAATATTATTAGAGCTCAAAATATAGGCAGAACTCCTTTTTTCTTCAACCTCTAAGCAGACAAGAAGAAATAAAAAGAGCCTTATAAATAACTGAGCATAATCCTCAGCACAGACTTTAACTGAGTGCAATGCGAGCTGCTCCCCTTGGCGCTGGCCTCGCTCCAAGCGCAGGTTAGAGCAGTTAATTGCAGAGCACCTGGTCGCAGCCCGCGGTGGGTGAATCATCCCCAGCCCCTTCCCGGCTCCGGCTCCCGCACGCCCGGGGCGGCCGCCGGGCTGCGTTCCCGCTGGGAGCGCCGGTTCCCGTGTTCCGGGCGAAGGAGGGGAGTGCTCCCTGGGGAGATGCTGTCTGCAGCGGCAATGGTGGCTTCAAGGTGTCCCCTGCGCCCCCCTGGACCAGCCTCGGAGGCTGCTTGTTGCTGGGTTCGCTCATACCGTCTCATAAAGAATTAACCCCCAAATCATTTGCAGCTTTATGACATTAAACAGGGTGTCACTGAGCTCACATTGCTCCTGGAATTAGCACTTTCCCAGCGGTGGCCTGTGAGCGGGAACACATACACCGACATCCCCGTATGGATGTGTGTGCACGGGCACTTTTATGTGCAGGGGTGCCCAAGACTGAAGCGGTTCTCAGTGCACATGTACACACACCACTTCAGACGCAAATAGACACGTATTTTAAAACTAGACCTGCTGTTTAGTCTGAGCTTTAGCACTGTTAAAACTCCACAAGCAATTTGCAGACAGAAACATAGCCCTTACGCTGGAAAACTTGGTCTTGGACATAGGAGCATTCCAAACATCACTGGTAAAAAAGATTTACCGAATTAAATGTTTACCTAAATATTATTATGTACATACATACAACATATGCACAACCATATACATTTTATACATAAGTATCTAAGTAAACATGAATAAATAAATAAGTATTTGTGGCGCCTACTGGGTCTTCTGGTATGGGTGAGCTACTTGCAGATACTTGTAAGTTCTTGCTAGTCTGGGATTGATTATGTCCTGCTTATTAAAGTGGTTTGCTGCTTTAAACTGGTAAATATTATTTAAAAAGGGTGGGACAGTGTTTTGAAAATAGTTGGTCACTGCCTTATCTTGCACAGACATAACTAGCTTGGAAAGTGCAATCTTATTTATGTTCACGTATATTCCGAATTACGTTTTTTTCAAAGGTTTAATGGGGCTGTGTCACATGACGTCCTTCAAGTATAGGTGATGCATAGATAAAGAATGTGAAACCGAGGGATATAAAGAAGATGAGAGGGGAAAAAAATTGTGAAAAGAATGAACTGCATCGAACATGTACTGAATACGCAAAATTGATTGTACCCTGTGCAAAAACTGTGTTATAAGACCAGCAGTCTGGAAATTATAAAACTGCCCCCTCTTTGGCAATCCTGATTGCTTGTTTCTTTGATGTATGTTAGCTCAGCAGATTAAGTTACTCCTTAAATTATACACAAATAACAATCAGACATTGTCACAACAGTGCCGATGTTGTCATCTTTTCCATTACGCCATTTCACTGCCCCGCTTGGCAAACTACAGCTGAACTATCCGAGTGTGCTCTGACAAGTGTTACGGTTTCAAGCTACTTATTTTCAGTCTGCTTGAGGTTTTTCCTTTTGTTTTTCTTTTCTTTTCCTTTCTTTTTGTGCCTAGCTTAAATATCCTCATACATTCCAAGTGCGCTCTGTGTCGTAAAATGCTGAATTTCTAATTTCGTAGCATTTGATGATCCCTTTGTCCTAGCATAAATTAATAAAGGAACAGAACAAAAATAAGCCTTCTAAAAAACTATTTTGGGCAGAAAAGGCCATACCACTTCCCCTGATACTGCCTGAAAATTCCCATTGATTTACATGGAATCAGGATTCTGTAACTGATGAGTCCATGATGAAATGCAACTTGTGGGCCTGCAGTGAGAGCACGTGGTCTGAGGTGAGTAACGCAGCCCAAAGAGCAGCCCAGCCATCCTTACATCCTTACGGATCTACAAATCAATCTCATTAAACGCAACATTTTCTACCTATGATGCCTGGATTGGGGTAGAGAGCTTTCTCTCTCTGATGTCCCTTAGGAAGACTGCTGACTTGGTTCTCTTAATCTATGGCTAAGATTTAGATAATCTAAAGATCTGCCTTAATGACACTCATTAAGCATCAATCCCCAGGTATCAATCCAATCAATATTTCCACAATCCTGGATCATTGCAATCTCCCTGTCTGTCCCACCTGCAATCTGCACTGCCTGTTGCATTGGGTGGGACCCTTCTGCATCGTGTTTTATCACCACATCAGTGACATCTGCCGTGACACCGTGACAGGTGAATCCAGGTCACGTAACTTAGTGCCTACAGAGCCTAGTTCACAACTCGGTGAAGATGAACTCCTCCTCCTGTAAGTCTGAGAGAGGCCTGTGAATCACTTAAGCTCCTTAAATAATGTCTAAGTTATGTGCAGTGGAGAACCTTGCCATGAGAAATTGAGCCCATTTTATGTCTTCTCGAAATCAGAAGAACATAAGAAAAAGGCAGGAATGATTCAAAGTCTGTGGAAAGGACAGATGCCCCAGCAACCATAATTTTGCTCAGTTATGGGCTTTGGAATTCAGATTAATGGTTTTGATGTTTTCAGTGTCCTTAGTTTTAACTTTATTAGAACCTCAGCTTGCAACTCAGCAGTACTTAATGTTATTGCAGTAAACAGTTTCATCACCAGTTTGTTTATTTACTTCCCATTTTGCTGCTCTGTATCATAACAGCAAAGAAAATAGAGTTCGTCTTTCTGCTGGTTCCTGGTATTCCCACAGAATCTTTCAGTTCTAGAATAAGTGTTCATAAAAACGCTCTGTCAAAAGTAAAGCAGAGAATATGTGCATCCTTCCTTGGTTCTTATGACAAATGTTTACTGCCACAGGTCATACACTCGATAACATTTATTCCAAATAAAAGCCTGCTATTATCTAGGGAGGTTATCTGTAACAGGGGAAAGAAAAATGGAATGCTCTTGTTGCTACAGTTAAAAAGTTATATTTTATTATTATTCAGCTGATGTTACAGTTAAAAAAATGAGGGGAAGAAAAAGACGCGGAGTTCATTTTGTTTGGCTTCTAATCTCTTGCCAAATGAATTAGCCAGAAGCGTTTTATACTGGCAAAACACAGTCTAAATTGTAAGAGCTTTGACTCATCTGTTGCTGTCCGGCCTTCCCTGAGAATTAACTTACCGTGGCCACAGAAGGTTTGGATCCACAGTATCCGATAATCTTCTTTATTACTGTAGCTACTGCTTTGAGCCTGGGATCTCACCAGTTTATGCAATGGCAGAATGGGAGAAACCCACCCAAGTTACGGGCCAGGACTAGCAATCAATCAGTGCAAACCCAGCGCCACGCAGACAAGCTTTAATAAAGAGGATGAATGGAGCCAGCTAAGCCTGCAGGGGCAGATGAACCCACTTCTCATTTTCTGTTTATTAAAAGCATTCGTGTCAATTTGTCTTGTGGAAGCATTTAGTTCATTCAGGCACACGTGTAATTTAAAAATGCCATTAATAATACTTTAAAATGGAGACTGTCAAATTCTTTACACACAGGTAATAAGGGGGCTGGAGTGGCAGCTTAAGATCTCCAGTTCCAGTCTTGGTGCCAGATTTACTAAACAATGGGTCAAATTCTGCTTTTCTGTAGCTCCTTTGAAACTAATGTAGCTATGGCAGGCAGGAATTTAGGAAAACCACATCTATTCACTACCCTCCAGAGGCCAGATTAAAACGTCTCTGAAGCTATTAGGTTTTTTTTCATCAATTTTCTGAGATTTATCTTTCCATTGTGTCTAATTGCCTGTGGGCCGAGCTCAAGAAAAAGATCCTGGAAAACTCAAAAAGTTTTTTTTTTTTTTCCCTTGGGAATCAGAAACTTTTGCAAAAGCCCCTGTTACCGGCACCAAAGGATATTCCTTCTGGCTGCAAGGTGTTCTGCACGCTCACTGCAGGTCTCCTCATCCATGGGATGGAGACGCGCCAAAACACAGACCTGCTTCACTGGGCAGAGCTGAGCCAGGTCATTATTAGCTTCAGTCACTGCCCCTTAGAGAATAAGATACTTTTGTGAGATACTTAAGGGCAAAATTAGCCCTAAAAAGGTGAACTCCTGGTCTGGTTGTATCAGTCAAAAAAGATAGTATAGCTTTGCTTGTGCAAATTTGTATATTTTTATGAATGAGAAAAATCCTGTTTGACTCAGTGCCCTCATTGTCTCTGCAACAAGTTGTGATTTTGGGCTTGATCCAAAGCCTGGTGAAAGGATAATCTCTCCACTTACTTGAACTACCTATAAATCAGCCTCTCTACAAGGCAGTTTAAAAATATTATGAATGTCTGTGCAGTTTGGGAGTAGAATTTCCAAAGAGCACATTGAGATGCAAAACAAAAGTTTTTCTCTTGTGGCCTTGGCTTTGACATCCCCTATACATTCACGGGCAATACGTCAGACCCTTAGCCCTAGCATAACATCCATCTCACATATGTAATTAGTATCACACCTACAGGCTCTGTTTCTTTTAAATAATCCTTTGATGAATGCCAGAGGTATTAAGCAGGCTATTAGAGGAGACGGTGCTGAGAAGAAGCAAAAAGTGCTCTGACTCCTGACTGCTTTGTTCTTTTGAATTATTGCATAGGAGAGAAGGAAAAACAAAACCTTTTTTCCCTATCCAAAGGAATACACAAAATGCTGCTGCAGATTTGGCCGAAATGCTTCAGGTTTTAATAACTAATAATCTGAGGCAGGAAGGACTGGGAAGGCAACCTCAAACCCTTGAAATATTCAATAAACTCGTGGTCCAGGAACAGCTCAATATGTGACAGACTATAAACCTCAGGGCTGTGAATTGAAACAACAGCTTGATATGAAGTGACTGGCCCAGACCTCCCTCCTCAAACTGAGCGAGTACAGTACCTGGTAAAGTTTTACAGCCCTAACAAGGTCTTTAACAAATTAAAGCCACCGGAGCTATGACTTTGTTCTTTCTTTCAAGCTGCTCACCTTCCCATTCCCATCCACCCATGCTACTGCCGAACGGATGGTTTTAATTCAGGTCCCAGGATGGGAAGAAGTTTGGTAGTCATACAATAAACTTTTCAAAGAAGAATTTGGCTTCATGGGTTATTTAAGTGTTTTAGAAGCTCCGCTACAATAAATAAAGTCTTCTGCTGTTCTTGTCTCTTTGCTATAATTGACTAAATCTATTAGAATATATTCATAACTCAGGGAAGACTGGGTTCCCTGCGACTGCGCTTATATTTGCATTATTTATGTACCACCGAGAACTACATAAGGCAAAGAAATAAAATCCTTGATCATCACGTCCTTTGATCACCTCCCTCTCCCCGCACCATGTATACAATGCATACCATAAAGGTACCCTGGTTTGTAGCTGGAGCTCCTCGTGCTAAATACTGGAGAACCAGACCTTTTTATCTACCCTGCAGCTGAAGGTACATGGGATTATTTTGATCTGGGACTTTGCTGCGGGATTAACTTTGTGGCTGTGGCGATACGAGTGCTCTCTGTCTGTACAGTGCATATGCACCTGCAGTGCAAGCTATCCTGCACTGCACCCCTTTAGAGGCAACACGCAGTACACCAGAAGGAAATACAAATTTTGCAAGTTCTTCCTCACCATAATGTGCAAATTCATATGAACAATTTATGCTGTTCATATGAAAAAGACTTGAGCCAGCAATAGCGCAGTTTACCCTCAAAGCCACCAGCTCTCAGGTGGCTGAATCCAGGTGATATTTTGCCCCTCCCGCTCGAGTGAGGTGTTTGCACAGTACGTCTCCACGTGCTATGGATACCCAGTCGCTTTATGTCTCTCCTTCATGTTGAAGCCTTTTGCTTTCTCTAGACTTTCTCTATTAAAACCCTAGCCCAAGATGCACGTGAGAACTAAGGCACTGCCCCAAAGGGAGTCCCTTTGTGCTGAAACACAGAGGCATTTTATTCACTTTTAGCTTAGGAAAGCCAACATATCCCACAACTTGTGCTCCAGGTCTGTTCAGGAGAGCTCTTAGCTTTGGTATGAGGCTACCAGAAAGCAGCAAATTGGTATGAAGGCTTTGAATACTGAAAGGAAATGAAAAGCACATTAATACACATAATAGGATGTAAATCATTTCAGTAAGCAGAAAGAAAATGCTAGAAAAATCCCTTCTTATTACACGCTGGGAGATTTGGCTTCAGTTCTAGATAGCTGGCATTTTGAATTCACTCTCAGGTTTGGCATGTCCCCTCTATTGCTTACATGAGAGTCCAAGAATCAAACAGAAATCCTGGGGCACTTGAAATCAGATCTGCATTTGCCAGGGAGCTTTCATGGTCCAGGTGTAAAATCTCCAATAAACAGTAGACAGATTTCAAGCAGAGAAAAACAGCTCTGCGTTCGACAGGATGCTGACCACAAGGGCACCGAGTACAAAGCAGCAGCCCTGACATCCAGACACATGGTATTCTTAACTGACACCCATAAAACTAGAATTAGTCAAAATACAATCTTCAGCAAGGCTTAGAGCCGTATTTATTGCACACTTGGAATGATTCCTGGAAAAGAAATCGGAAGTTTCAATTGCTGAAATTCAACTTTGGAACTTAAATTCCTGAAACACCCTCATTACAGGGTTTAGTGTACTGACTTCCCTGATTATTCTCAAAGAAGATAATACTATTCCTGACAAAAATCCCAGCACTTTTAGGAATGCTGCCACTCTTTAAAATCATACAACTGACAAACTTACTACACTTCCACTGAGCTGAACATCTTTTCATGATGACTAGGAAAACACACCTTCTAATGACAAGAATAGTTTTCATATCCTAACCATAAATAATGCTTTGCTACGAGATGCTAAAGCTCTTCTGGAATGTCTCGTTCCTCACTACATGCTTTCTTGCTCAGAATGCATAACTTTGCATTTCATGACTTGCAAATTTAGCTGACTTTCTTTTCTAAGAGAAATTAAACACACAGTTTATCGACATAATGGTATGTTTTACCTCTGATTGTCTCTAATTCCTTCTACAAAAACGTATGTTTCTTTGATGATTGCATTAATGAAGGATTTTGTCAGCTAATGAGACGCTGACTAGTGCTTATATTTCCACTGAAACTTGTGCTATGATCCTGAAAAGTGCAAAAGAAAACCAAAGCTTAAAAATAAAAGAAAGGAAAAGAAAGGAAGAAAGAGAGAAAGAGAGAAAAAGAGAAAGAGAAAAACATAGCTTAAAAATAAAAGAAAGAAAGGAAAAGAAAGGAAAAGAAAGGAAGAAAGGAAGGAAGAAAGAGAGAGAGAAAGGGAGAAAGAGAGAAAGAGAGAAAAAGAGAGAGAGAAGGAGAGAACGAGAGAGAGAACGAGAGAGAGAAAGAAAGAGAGAAAGAGAGAAAAAGAAAGTAAGAGAGAACGAGAGAACGAGAGAGAGAAAGAGAGAAAGAGAGAAAGAGAGAAAGAGAGAAAGAGAGAGAGAGAGAGAGAGAAAGAAAGAAAGAAAGAAAGAAAGAAAGAAAGAAAGAAAGAAAGAAAGAAAGAAAGAAAGAAAGAAAGAAAGAAAGAATAGTAGCAGAGAGAACCTGGAAAGGAAAAGAGTGGGAGCTCCAGCCATCACTGCTGTACAGTGCAGTCAACTGTATTGGTTGACTCCTCTTTCCTATCGGATATTCCCTTATAAAATCCGCTGAAGTTAGTTTCCATTGACTTTACTGGTTTTGCACCAAGCTGTTAGAAGAGTAATGATTTAAGGAAATGCATCCCTGTCCTGCACAATCTTTATAGTAGCATGGTCGGTAAGACAATATTGCGACACCCTTCAAGACCATTGTCCAAGTAAGTTTAGGCTTGGTTCTTCGTACACAGACTGCAAGGTCTAAGAGGTGCTCAGCTTCGACCGAGCAGGTGATGGTGCAGATGTGCAGAATCAGAAGAATGAGACCATCCAGATCCCTTATATTAATATCTTACTACCCTTAACTTAAGTTCAAATACCTCTGGTAGTAGCATAAGTACTTCTAATGCTTAGGAAAAGCAGTCATTTCCGTACAAACTCCCCTGGAACCAGATCCGGCACGATAAAAGATGGAGGATGAAGGACTGTGCTAGTAGAGTTGGCTTTCTTCTGCCAAGGAAAGTGCCTTTTTCAAGGCAGATTCAATTAAGCCAGTGGATGTTACCTTGAGGAGCTGCTTTGTTTACATTTCAAAGACCTGGGCCTCTTGTTAGACTGATACTATTTCATGCGGCTCCTTAATGAAAAGCATTTGTTTAGGATTATACCTCAAAAGCAAATTAGCTTCTCCCAAGACAGTTTGACTATGTGAGAAAGCCGTGGTGCCTGCCCAGACTTCTGTGCTGTCGTTAAGATAATGACCCAACATCTGCTTTTCCAAACCCTATGCTCAAGGAAAACACAGGAATTATTCGGATCTATGGCAAATTTAGCAGGTTTATCGCCCTTATTGAATGTAGATAACTTATTTTGTCCTTTAAATTGTTGAACTCAACTTGAAATAAATTACAGTAGTGAACATTTTTAAAGCTTTTCTTACCTGCCACTTTAATCAATCTTCCTTTCCAATTGTAACAGTCTGATTACAGAAAACACTACTGACATTATTTTTTCACTCAGACATGTTTTTGCATGGGTTCTCACTACAGTGAGAGCTTAAAAAGAAAGAATAGTAGCAGGGAAAAATGACTACAATCATATTAGATGCTTCCTGTCTTTGATTCTCTCATACCGTCATCTAAAAAGGGCCCTCTTTGCCTATGCAGAAGATTTAGCACTGTGCATGGTTGGGAATGAAAGTAAGAGTCTACCTGTAAGTTATATTCAAAGAATTTGTGTGTGATGAGATCCAGAAAAAGCTGCAAGAATTTCACACAGCTGGTAGACCTGAGCTATAATGTATAAAATTGTTATACATAAGGAGGTCAGTAAGAAAAGGTTTTAATCTTCTAGTCTAGGTATTAAAACATTGTGACTAGTATATGGTAGAAAATGACTATAATCTATATGTTGACAGTGATTTTTTTTTGGACTACATGCCAATCAAAAGTGCAGTGATCAGTTAAAATCTAAAACCCTTGTTATCTTTCTGTTATTCTTAGTATCTTAAAGAAGTCAAGTTTGGAGAGCTCCCTGAATGAAACAGGGAAGATTCATCTCAATATTACAAATACATTAAAAAGAAGAAAATACTGTGATGAAGAATTTATTTATATTCATACCTCAAAAACACATCAGTATAATTTTTCACATCCAGAATTTGAATGTGTGTGAGTCACATGCTAACTTTACATTCAGCCACTGGGCCTGATAAACAAGGTAATTTTCACTTTGCCAAAGAAAGCTAGAAACACTTCATCCTCAGCCAGACGAGCCTGAATGACATGTGACTCATATTAGGAATTCCTTGTGTTCAATCAGCTGCCCTTGATGTGAGATAAAGAGAGTTGATGAAAACAGACAGAACCCAGTTTCAGTCTTCTCTTGGGAAGAGCGAAGACCTTTTTTACATAGGGACAAATTCATTCCTGGCATTAGGTCTTTTGCTTTGGTGGAATGATACCAAGGATGAAAACAGGTCATCTTGTTTTGTACTGCGTGCTTCATGTCAGTGATAAAATAAACCGGGTCTCAAAGGAGAGGTGATGAAAAGTCAGCCCTTGTGCTTTGTTGTCATTTTCTTTTAAACTGCAAAACCTTGTATTGCTTAGTTTTTAAAATATATTAGTTTGATTTATCATTGACTTATGCAACACTACTTTCTGAAACCCTCCAGCAAAGAATTTGTCTCACATCCTTCTCAAAGAACTCACCTGCCTCAAGTATCAAACTAGAAAAAAGAAAGAGAAAAGAACAAAAGCCTTCGATGTCTTCCAGATATCTCCACTTTCGTATTCTTGATTTTTGATGCTGCCTTGAGTTCTAAGTCTCAAAAAACTCTGGGTATCCATTTACAGGGAACTAGGCAAAGCAAACTGGGCATCCAAAAATTTTTATGGGAAGATTCAAGGAGGGCAAATGTACTCGATTATTTTTAGCTCATGTTCTCATACTCTTTTGAATTATAGTTTTTATTACTTGAATATCCCCTTTGTACTCTTCCAAACCCATCTACAGGAATGGTTGTAAACACAGTAGTCAGACTATCACCTGGAATCAGCTATGTTGCTTTGATCTTCCTATAATTTAGATCATCTTATTGCAGCTTTAAACGGGTGAGAAGTACAACATCATCACTCACTCCTGTCATTACCCATCAACTATCCGTAACTACCTCCAAATAATGCAAACAGGCAGCCTAGTCCTGCAAGGTTTGAGTTGCACTGTCCTTGCAGCTGGGGCTTCAATGGGCCTAGGCTACAAGGCAGAAGGGTCCCAGTTCCAGCTGCTGGACCAAACCAGAGATATTTTCAGGAATTCTCAAAGTGGCTTTGTGACATAGCCTCTGATAGGACTATATTTAATGTGTCATCACATTTTTATGTTGATTTAATTGCATCATGTTAAACTCCTATTGACACACCTAAGCGAGCGCACTTAATATGTGTAATGAATTTTTATGATGCAGAAGATCATATCTATTAAATATAATGGCACTATGTAATTTAAAATAAACTTTGGACCTCAGGAATGATAAGTTTTAGATTACCAAGTTAAGGTAATGAGGGTCTATTCTTGTGGTGACCTCACACATCTAGTAGAAATTTTCATTCTACTTCGAGAGCTGTTTAGGAATTTGGCTGCTGAGCCAGCCAGGATTTTAAAAGGAGAGAGTTACAGCTTGTGTCTATAACAGCACATTCACCAAATAGCATTTATCACATATAATGTATATCACAGGTGCACATTTGCCACAGATCCACCAACTGGAGACAACTTGTTTGTGAGTTAAACTCATAAGTTCAGTTCTTAGAGGAAATTCCAATGATTTATTTACCGCAAAAAGAACACACTTTTTTTTTTTTCATTAGCAACAATCCTTGTTGATTAAGAAGAGGATTAATCTTCTATTAACCAATTAATAATAGAATTAAAATACATTTTCTAGTGAAGTATTCCTTACCTCTTTAGTGGAAAACTGATGTCTGTATTACAAAATGAAAAGAGCTTAAAATCTTTAGCTGAAAAGTCCTGTATCGGGATATTAATGGGAAGAGTCAGGTCCCTTCTCTTATCAACAGATAGCTGTAGTGTTAAATTTTAGATAGCAGAATCAATTTTCTAAAACAATACAACAAAAAAAAAGCCTGTAATAACAGTTCCAGTTCTAATGTCTTCTACCCAGGCTTGTTTCCAACACAAATATTTTTTATGGGAAATAAAACCTGGTTAGCAGTAAAAACAATTGTACAAAACACTTCAAAGTTTCAAGTATTTTTAAATGTGATTACAAGCGCAAAATGCCAGGTTTGTACTCCTGTGCCTTCAGAGTGAAGCAGCTACCTAACTGTAAAAGGCTGCCAGGAGAATCATCTCCAGCATCCAACTTCTGTGGAGGACAAAGAATTTGCCCTGAAATTTCTGTAATAAGTGCAGAAAGCTAAAACTGAACAAGATCTAATCTCTAATTCTGAATATTTCTACAGTACTGTAAAATCCTATATGTTAGAGGTTTGGGGGGAGTTGGCCTCTCTAAGTTTTAGTTTGTTTTGCTGTTGTTTTGGCTTATCTCAAAAATCTTCTCTAATCAACTCCTCAGAACGAAGCTATTTAAAGTAATTCCCCAAACTCCCATGACATCATCCAAGATCAAGAGTTTCTACTTGGATAAGAAATACTTGAAACCCACAGCAGAAGAGAACAAACAATTTACGACTGCAGATTCCCACCAGAGCATTCCAGGAAGAGGGAAGGGGACGGAGACACAAACCATAGTGATAACAGCAAGAAAGATATCACTGGAGAATTGAATGTAATAAATTGTAATAGTTCCAGGGATCCCCCTCTGCTCAAAGCCCTGTGGATTCCTGGATCTCTCCCAAATTTGCCTGATTCCCTCACAAAAATCTTTTCTCAAACTTTTCTGATCCCTGAAGGTTCCTTCTCCAAAGGCTTCTTGGGATCATCTCTACCCTCACGGCACCCACAGATGCTCCTGACCCTCTTTAGCTTTCCTGCCTCACCCCCTCCAGACCCTATTGCTTTATGTCCCCAAGAATATATTTTACTCCTACCACAAAATAAATGAAGAAATACACACACACACACACACATATATATATGTATTTATTTATTTTATTGTGAAGACTTGAGCCTATTAACCATATTTAGATCTTTTTCCAAACACTAAGTGTTGAGGCTCTACTTAAATTTAAAGGCACAGAGGCATCTACTTGAAGGCCTTGGTATTGCTATTGATTTGATCAGCTTTGAACAGGAGTTTTAGTGACCTAAAGCAACTAAGAGAATCAATTTTCTCCTGCATATTCCTGCTGGTTTGATATCATCAACAGAGCAGAACAAATTGTGTCAATAATTATATAGGATTTTACTGAAAAGCAACTTCCATATAACTGAAATGAAAACACAGTAATCTGAACAAATTCTTCTGGTACTAGAAAGTGTAAGGTGAGCAAATCGCTGGCCGAAGGACAAGGTGAAAATCCCTAGCCCCTTTTCCAAAGAAAACAAATAGCAGTGAAATGTAATTTGATGCTCATTTCCACCACAGGGAAAACATTTTGTCAGGCACCTTCTTTTCAGGCTTGTCTGGACGTTGCTTTCTTGCAATTTAACACTAACAAGTGCTCCTGGTAACTGCCTTAAGGACTCCCAGGGGAGGCTGCTCATCAGTAAGGGGACCAGCAAGACATTACTGCATCCTCTCCTTGCTCAGAGATTCTCAAACAAATCAGTATTTATTAAGTTCTATGTATTTCACTACTGCTTGGCCAAGATGCCTGTTTTACATATGGATAAAGAGAGGGCTCTTCCAAAAGTGGCTCTGGTGATTTTGGCAGTCCACCATAAAGTATCAATGACTCCAAAGATGTTTCCTGCTGGATACCCTCGAACTGCTTTGAAGCCTACAAGATTTTTTTAAAGCTTGATCATAGAATCATAGAATGCCTAAGGTTGGAAGGGACCTCTAGAGGTCATCTAGTCCAACCCCCTGCACACGCAGGG
>JAWLRI010000333.1:4666050-4683168 GCA_034781795.1 Crypturellus tataupa | reverse complement strand
TCTCCAGGCTGAACAGACCCAGCTCCCTCAGCCTCTCCTCATAGGGCAGATGCTCCAGGCCCCTGATCATCCTTGTGGCCAGCACATGCAAATACAATTAAAAATCTTGTGCTATCCAGTTCCAAAAAGCAAAACAAAAGAAAACAAATGACAAAGTGAGACTTGAATGCAAAGCTGAATTTTGAGGATTGACTATCATCTAAATTTATTTTTACGAGGAATTAGGCAACGCAAAGCACTACCAAAGCTCATACTCAAAGTTATGCTTTTTCTATGTTTTGATGAAGAAATTGTTGCACTTTGATTTCAGATTTTCTTTATAGCTCTTGAGTGATAAGCAGCCCTTTACATTATTAATAAATGTTTTGAATTTTGAAGTCTTTAAACTAAAAAGTTTTGGGGGGAGGAGCTTTGAAAAACCTAGAAATAAAGCATTCCATCATAACACCGAGGAAGCTGCTTTACTCACACCGAACTTTGGTTTAATGTATCACAGCCATGATTTAATCACAAATTCTATCTAATGTAGAAATAAATGCCAAGGCTGATGAGTAGAGGAGCTCTCTCTTCATAAATCTCCCATCAAATGTGACAGAAAGGTGAAATTTATCAGTGCAATCTCTGCAGAGATCACTTCATTTGCTAAGAACAAAATTCCTGCCTGCACAGAGGCAGAGTCCAAGCTTGTGTACGGAGCAGTCCATATTCCACTACTGATTAGAGCCGGAGTGGAGGAATACTGACCTTCCAAGCTGAAAATTGGCCTTTGCAAACGTGGTCTGAAGAACCTGCCTCCAGGGTCTACGGCACAAACTGGAAAGGTCCTCCTGAATTACCCAGACACAAACTACTGCACAAAGGGCTGAGCAAGGATGGAAGCAGGGAATTAGGTTAGAACTGCTGCTATTGATCTCAATCTGTTTACTCATTAAGCAGCTGAGCTTAGTGGAGGGAGTATATAAAGATAAAATGAACCCAAATCTCGTCAATGAAGCCTGGTAGATCCCCACATCTCCCCAACATCAGCCCTATATCCCAAACTCCCATTTAAGGGACAAACTACCCTTTCGCATCCCCCGGTGTCACGATCGGTCATAGCAATGTTATGATACTCCATCAGCAAAGTTCACATCAATTTCCTGTTTGCAAGAGAGATTTCTACTTGAAAAACAACTGCAGGCTGTCATTTTCATTAGTGCTTTGATCCTGAAATTTCTCACGAATGTGCAAAAAAGCACGTGAGTAATCTGCATGCCAGCAGAAGTGTGAGTGGTAGCCAAATGCCACAGTCCATTGCTGTCAGTCCTTGACAATGATTAACCAAAAAGTCAAGTTTTTTGGTTTTGTATAAGCATTACATAGCAGCAGTATTCATGTTAGAATCACAGCTCATTTTGGTTGACATACATTTAATATAAAGGAAGTTTTTATTTCTGTAACAAAATTATTTTGGTGTATTTTAATGAATCTCCTGGAAAGAGACCATGTATTTTGCTTCACCAGAAATGAACAGAAACCTTGAATCAAACAGAACTCTCTATCCATCTTTACATGATAACTCTCCTAATAGTCACAGAATATTTCACCCTTCATAACATAAAGGTTTTTTAAGCACATTTTAACTTAAAAGAGCTTCAGTGTTTATGCAGGGTTTATACAGATTGATCTGCAGTAATCTGTCTAGAGCACTTTGCCTTCATGAGGAATATTTGAAGTGGTCCTTACTGCACTCTGATGTTTCACCCGTGGCAGAAAGAGATGCTGCTCAAAAAGCCCGTGATGTACTGGGTGAAACATCAAGAGCAATTAGATTTAGCAAAATTATTCAGAAGAGGCCCCAGATCAAATAAACTTTGCTTTTCCACAGCAGAGGGGAACTCTGCTCCTTTTGCCTACCAACAAGGTACTGACAGCGGCGTTCGGAGCGGGATGGGGCCGGACTTTGATCTCTGCAGGGGGGCTCGTGTTAACCACAACCGCGAGCTGCCTTAAAACCCACAGGTCAAGCAGGTATTTTTAGTTCTGTTTTGAAGACATGGAGAGAAACCTTCTCTCATTTCAACACCGAGACTATTTATTTTGGGGCAGGGAGGGAGGGGGAACTGCAGACAGATATATTGTTGAGGCAAAATAAACTACAGACATTTAATAGGTATCCGGTAAGAAAAACTAGAATGCTTCCACGGTGACAGAATTCTTCCGACCCATTTCATCAGCTGCATCACTCCTGCAATAAATAGATAGGAATTATAAGATACTGTTCCACAGTAGCAGTCCTAAACATTACAGAAGCACTTCAGCCTTTTGGATAATGGTTGCAAATCACCTCGATAGTCATTGAAAGAAATAGATTAAATAATTAAAAATTTCAAATAGTGCCAGGACACCCCCTATTTCCTCAGTTTCTCCCTTGAAAAGATGCAAGAAATCCAGGTCCAAGCTGTTCTGCAGATCGCCTGCCTATGGCTGTGGCTCAGAGCCTGCAAAATTGGCATGCATTAGATTCCCACCAGCCTGGATGGGAATTTTGTGCGTAATCGTTTCAGTGTCTGACCACAAAAGCCATAAGTGGAATTAAAACATCAACTGAATTGTTAAATATCCAGAACCTTGGCACCAACGTAATATGGTTCAACTTTAGACTGAATACATGACATTCATGTCTACATATTATCTTATACGATTTTAGCATTTTAGTAGATTTTCATTCACTACACAAAAAGACTAATTTAACCGTTGCCCTCTATGGTGGTAGTAAGGATGGTACAAACACATACTCTAAATGTTAAAGCAATTTCTGCTCCCCTTAACACCCACTCATCCATTAAACATATTTTTAACAGTAGAGTACAAACCACAACTTTTTTCTCCAATTTTTTACAAAAACAACAAAAAAAAAACATATTTCCCTTAATGTTTGATCTGTCTAAAAAGGCAAAAATATTTTGCTAATAAACCTCAACCTTTGGCAGCCACCAAAGTGACTAAATTTCCTACAAATAATTTCAGATCCTCTTTTGTTTACCGTTGCGCTTGTTTCCCATAATCCCCCCGGGAAGAGATAATATCCTCGTGCAGATGTTCGATGTTATAATTGGGCAGCATTCAGCACAAATGTCACCAGTGACACAACACTTAAACCATAAAAGAAAATGAAATCGACATCACAGGGGACTCCCTTTTCAAAGCAAACCTTCAAGGATCGGAATGGGAAGCATATTTTCCATATTACAAGCTCTCATTTAAATTACCAAAGTACATTGACATTTATTTTCTGAGCAGATGAGTTTTATCGCTACTTAGTAATGAGTATCAATGGCAACCGAAATCACCGCTCCTTTCGTACTGAGCTCCTTTTGAGAGTTACTTTTCTGCTACTCATATTTTCATAGAGATTTCCTTTCTTCTGACCATAACATCCAAGATATTGAACAACTAATAAGATAACTCAATACTGAGTAAAGCAATAGACAATTTTTGCTAGATGCCTAACAAACCAGCATTTTGGGCCGTCTCACCTCTTATTTGCCATGTACAGCACTGCATAACTCGGGAATCTCCAAAGCAGGTTGAGGAGGCAGGTTGATTCTCAGTTAAACTCGTCTCAGCTGGAAAAAGCTTTGCATTTGGCTGCAGAACAAACAAAAACAAATAAATGAAGTGCAGTGCACCAAAAAGAAACCTTTGAAGTAACTGTCTGGTGCAATCTGAAGTACAATGTGCTGAAGACAGGGAGGGAAAGAGTATGGCCTTGTAGCCATCTCCTCTGCTGCCCTCAACTCAAGGCACCCTAAGACTTCTTTTTCTTGAGCTTCTCCTGCTCCTGTGGCTTTTCCCCACCTTCTCTAACCTGTTTAATCAATTACAATCTTCCCTGCACTGAAATCAAACACTAGTTCAAGCCGTGTGTAGGCAAGAGGCCTCTCACCTCTCCTGGAGGTGCCCTGCATTCGGTCCCTGCATCCTCACACTGGTGACAAGGTCAGAGCTAGCCCAGCCCTTTGGTAGGTGACATTTGTGGGACCGTGGGTTAGAGTTGGGTGCTGAGTTAAAAAATGATTCCATGTGGAACCAAAAGAAATGAGACAAAACCAGGATGTTGGGACAACAGGAAGGAAAAATTGGAAAACGGCAATGTGAAATGTGAAAAATTATAAATAGAAGAAGTGGATCAGTCTCGAATTGAGGTCTATTACCTATTTCTAATTAAAAGGGTTGACCTAGACACTGGAAATCTTTTAACTTTGAATCAGAAAATGCTTTAAAGGTGAAAAAGAGACAGAACTTTCATGACAATGGTTAGAGAAATGTATTTTTCCAGAAGACACTTTTTATGTATGAAATTCTGAGCTGTCATTCTGGGTTTAATGGAGTAATTTCCAAAATCAGTGATCACTTTTTAACAGTTACGTTACACTGTGTATTTTATGATGAATCAGATCTCAGCCTGCTTGTATACTATCATATCTCAGCAGGAACACAGCAGCTGGAAATGAGAAATTTAAGAGCCTACCCCACTGGTTCTTCAGCCATAATCCACGTACTGAGATTCTGCATTTAGACTCCTTAAAATAAAGTATCAAGGGCAGGGGAAGATGTTGAAAACAGCTTCAGAAAGTTATCTTAAGTCCTCTAACATACTACGATCTATGTACGTCTGTGCTGGCTGTAACAGATGTTAGAAAGTTTGCCTTTTTATTTTCCTTTTTTTTTTTTTTTTTTAGTGAAATAGAGACAACCAGGCCTCTAACAGACCCTCTTTGATCTCACCTGGGAGGAAAGTTATAATCTGTCCCTGAGAATCTCTACAGTTCAGGCTTAAAAGACAAAAGAGAGCAAAATGTGAAAAGAACAGGAAGCAGCACATAAAATAAAGCAAATGGGCTTTGAAAGGCAGCCTGGTTCCTGGGAACAGCACTGTGTCTAGTTATGTCCTTGGAAGGTTTTCTTTTAAAAAAAAAAGAAAAAAAAAAGTTGTCTCAGAGATGTGCCAAACCACTTGCTTTTGATTTGGGTGGCAGCAAATAGGACATGACAAGTAAAGCAGAGCATAGTTGTTTCGCTGCCCATGGCAAAGAAAGTACCACTTAGAGGATAACAAGGAAAGAAAAGGTGATAACCCCTGAAATTGCCCATCCAGAAAAGAAAGGTTTTCAGGAAAACAATGCCTTGAAAGCTGTATTTTAGAAAATCAACCCTAGTAGAACACACGCAATTTACAAAATTATTTCAAATTTGTATATTATATTTTCCTGAACGAAATTAAAAATTGGAATTCATTATCACAGTGAATAGTCCTTAAATTAGAGCCAGAGCAGAGTGAAAGAAGTTAAAAGGTAAAAAAATCTATAATGAAGAATTAACAGCAATTGCTACACCTCAAAAATTCGTAATGCCATCTGGCATGAAGCTCCAATTGTACCTGCTCCATTGCTGTCTCACACTTCCTCCCACTATGGATTCTCTGATCATTTCAGTGAAGATGATGGCTAAAAATAACGCCCAGCGTCTCTTGTTTCCTTCCCAGTTGCTGAAATAACTTCCTCCTTCCCTCTGGGGTAATTTCATAGTAGAATTAAGCTGGTATATTTGAGCCTCTCTCACTCCCCAGTGACATAAACTCTCACCTGAAAATCTGCCTTCATTCTCTCTAATCCTGCAGGAAAATTGGGAGAGGAATGGGCCTCATGCATCCTGCAAGATGCTAGATCCAGAGAACCAGAATTTTAGAGGTGCTACTGGCATGGGGAGGACAAGTTGCTGATGTGTCCAGGAGCTCAAAGGCCAGTCACAACTACGAATTTTAAACAAACTTGTTGCTATTTAATCTTTACATATATTCAACAATTGAGTTTGACCTCAGTGAAGCACATGAATCCCATAGTAGGTGGGGAGGAGGAATGAGGCACAGATAGACTAAGAACTGATGCTTTGGTTGGGGTGGTTGGGGTGTGAATTTTTTGTTTGTTTGCTTGTTTTAAGGATTTCATTAAAATATTTCTGTTTTGTTCTGGGACCTTGGCTCTCCTCTTGCTGCTTACTTTCCATTCCGGTATTTTGGAACTCTAGAAGAATATGAAGGAAACAGCATCTGCAAACCTAAGGTGAACCAAGTAGGTTGTAGAGAAGAACTAAAAGAGGACATGTATTCCTGGGAGGATATATTCAGCAACATCCACATGGGTCTATCCCTTTGCTGTCTCACACTCTCCTGACTGCATCTGAATCCAGAGATACCCACTGAGAAGCACTCCTCTCTTCTCCTCATCAGGTAGAGCATCATGCATGTCACCACAAGCCTCACTATTCCACCTGCGGTTTGACTTGGTTGAGACATCCAGTTTGGACCTGCACCCTTCACAAATGTCACTCGACCTGTTTGAGATAATACACACCCACCTATCGCAACACACAGACCCAAAGCCGGATTTTGGCCTTAAGATAAAAATAAATCTGGGGAAGACCTCTTGCATCATCCTGAACGTCCTCCTGGCGTTAGATTGTTCTGTGGAGAATTTTATGAACAGAATTTCTAGTCAGTTAATGAAATAAGGAATGATAGGGGCTGTTTTTAAGGTGAGCTATTCAACTGTACCAAAAGAACCAACACTTTACCAGAAGTTTTCAAATACTTACTCTTAAATTTTCCTACACTTAGTTTATCATCTTCACCAACAGTCTGGCACTCAATTTCATGCTTAGCCAGCCATCTACCTTTACGAGCCAATGCATTGACTATTTGTCTTCCTCTTCTCTGCATTTCTCCATGTGAAAACATTTCTTGGTGTTAATATTTGATATAATTTCCCCGCCACTACCTTTTTTTTTCACTATTTGTAAAAAAAAAAAAAAAAAAAAAAAGGGATTCTCTCCTCTCTAACCTGTACCAGCCTGTAGCATAAAACTTATCCTTACATGCCCCTTAGGTACCCAGGTAGCCTTCTCACAGTTCACATGCATCAGCACTCAATCCAACGCCTGTTACCAGGGTACGGAGCCAAATCCTTAGCTGATGCAAACTGGCTTCACTCCACCGACTTCATCAAAGTCACGGCAATAAACTCTCATTAAAATCCAGCTCATGTGCTAGAAACAACTTTTATCTGATTCGGGGAGATCTCTTTGCTTAACAGAATGCATGCAGTCTGCAAAGCAAAATTATTTAGTCATAGTAAATGTTTATTATTGTGCTTCATAACAGTATAGGCAATTCTCAGGAAGAGACAGTGAAAACTGAATATTTCAGGGTTAGGTGCACTGGGGAAGAATTTACAGCAACAAGATTACAATGTGTGTAGTGCAAAACAGAGATCCTACCACCTGTGTGCAGCCTTCGCGATGGATCCATACTGATGTATCTCACATATTGCCCCACCACAGGACTTACAAGGTTATTTGTTTGCTGTCTTTGCTATAAAGTGTTGTTTTCTCTCAGTTCATGGTGGCAGGGAAGCAGTTTTAACAGCAGTTCTAACTTTTTTGAACTTTTTATAGTTATTTCTACCTTCATTACTGAGTAGTGGCCATGACACGACAATAAATTACTTTTCAAAAGTAGGTTAGCAACCTGAGAAATAGTGATTCTGCTCAAGCTGTTTTATTGTCCATCCCCATTTTAATTGCAGATTTTCTAAAATAGCCTGAGATCTGGATCAGTCTTTTATTCGTAGGTCAAAATGCTCTGTGCCAACATGTGTATATCTGTATCACAACCATGATATTTACACGCTTGCTATTTTAAAAAAATATTTTTTTCCATAGCAAATACATTGCTAAAGTTTCTACTGCACAGTATTTTCTTCTGTCTGTTCTTTTTTCTTTCCCCCCTCTCCTCATTAACAAGACAAATCCTGTTTTACTAGTTTACCCCCAAGGAATTCTGTTATTACAATTATTTTCATAATCATAATTATACTGCAAATATATGAAAAATATCTCTCTAAAACACAAGCAGTGCTACCATAGCATAGTGTCCCACTGTACATTTGGAGACCTGTTACATTACTGTATTATTACACATTCTCCTCTCAGGAAGAGTCTGCAAGGTAACTAAAATGCACTTTCCATATTCAGAGCAATAGGTGGTGAGATAAAGACTACAGCAGATGAGGGAAATCCCGAGACAGCCCTGGTTTCAGACTGGGGTTAGTTCTTGAAAGAGCAGTGTGGGTGTCGGTGTTCGGGGCGCCCACCTGCACGGCAGAGCCGGCTCGGATGCCTCCGCTCCAGCCTTGCAAAGCGCCTGGTGCCCAGGACAAGCTCAGCCTAGCGGGCTCCACGTCCTGGCAGGTTTATCAGCCTGAGCACAGATGAGAACCCACAAGAGAGTCAGTCTGGCTGCACTTGCATTGCACAGTCTCAGCTATTAAGACCTTCCAGGCTTGTTCACGGAGATGGTTTGTACATCTTGGTACCTGGGAGTCCATTTATCCGCAAGATGGACGTGGGCCTGGAGATGTAGAACTGCAGACAGACAACAGCATCTGGAGATACAGAGAGGTGGAACAATTTGCTGAGATCTCCACAGTTTATTTATGCAAATTTAAGCCATTTCCCAATTCATAATCCAGACTCTTCAGTTTAGGACTACCCTTTCTCTTATAAAAAAAATATTAGTCTGAAAATCTTACTTCTGGTTACCTTTAAAATTTAAGAAGTTACAAAGCCATTAATTGACATATAATTTACCAGATATATCAACAGGCACTGCATTTTTCTCACTACTGGGATAAATTTTGTCATAAAAATAAGAAACTTATGTTTTCACCTAGTGAAACAGAAAGGAAATTATCCTACTAATGCGTAGTAGTTTTCCTATCTGTATGAACTGACAGGCATTAAATAAACACTCTAGTTATCCAAATCTTGTTCCAGTTTGTAGGGTGTCAACATACACATTTGTAACACCTCTCAAGCTGTCACTATGTAGACAGGAAGACAAATCTAGTTTGCATTAGGACAGTGAACATTAAAACTAATCTTGATTTCCATGGATCAGATTTATAGTTCTATTTTGATCTACTGGATAGCAAGTGTCAATTTAAAGTGAACGTCAAAGAACTTTAATTTCCAAACCCCTTAAAAGAAGAAATCCCTCAGAGCAGGCAGCAAACCGGATCATGTTTCCTACTCCAAAGATTCTAGTTAAAGAATTTCGATGGTAAAATAAAACTCTTTAATCTGTGGCGTAAGTCTGAAGATAGCATGCTAAAACTTGAAGGACACCAGCGTGCAGATGTTTCGAGAGACATGTTTTTAACCCCTGGGCTACCTTGCTTGCCAAGAAAATTTAACATGTACCTTCATGAACAGTCTAGCACTAATAGTATATATGTATAAAATATACACGGCAGAATATATGGTATCTGTAGTATCAATGTTCCTGGTTGACAAGAGTGTGATCTTGAAGCAAATGAACAATATTTTGGATTGCACCAAACTGTGTGACAGCATCACTTTCCAAATTTCCTCATTTTCCACTTAAAGAGTTTATGTCGCCCTTTAGTGATTTTTTAAAAGGATGTTTGTCAGGTTATTGAATCTAGTGCACAAGCTGACAGAGAGAAGCACTACAAAGCAGGTAAATCTTGTCGTGATTATATATCACGGCTGCAACAATGAGCCCCAGCAGAAGAATGACTGCTGGAGATGCTCAAATTCCTCTTTAATTAGCACATTGCTAAAATCCAAATGCCAAACCCTGGCAACCTCAAGGAGCGTGCACAGGAGCTGAGTAACACAGCCAAGAAGTGACATGGAGATGACCCCGAATCTTTCCCTTTCTCTCTCTTTTTTACCTTCTAACCCAGTATCAGGCAGCTGGGACTGCTGTTCTTTTGGAGGTAGGAGAACGGGGGAAAGGGAGACAGATTAACTCAAGTTATTGCTTTGAAAACATAGTATTTTTGTAACTGGGACTTCAGCCTTGAGCAATTTTGCAGGATCAGCTTTTTTGTTACAGGAAATAGGAAATAAAATAGCAGGTATTTTTATCTTGTTTTGATTTGTCAGTATGAAGCAGGTTGACCTTGAAAATATCAATGTACAAATAAGATTGGGCCGAACTTAAGATCTATTATGGTCTGAACTTGTCTGGAACTTGATTTTTTTCTCTCTTTTTATTTATTTATTTTTAAAGATGCTTCCCCTCAGGAAGTGGCTGCGACTTTGTAATCTTCCTACCTTTGCAAATGCCGGTTGGCATCGAACAATGTCAATATCAAACAAAAGAGGCCACAGTCGGGATTCTACACCGGCTACTGCTGACCTAAGAGTCTACATAATATGTTTTCCTGACATAAATAATATCCTAATAATCTATGTGTCACGGGAACCAAAATAATAGGAATTCAGCCTAAGCAGCAAAACCCACTTCAACTATTCCTCTATGCTTCAAACTCCCTTCAAACCAATGGGAGTCATCCAGGAATAGCGGTTCCCACTTGGAGGTTCATATACAGAAAGTTCATATACAGAGGGTCATATACGGAGGTTCATATATAGAGGTTCATATGGAGGTTCATATACGGAACTCTTCACCAAAGGGGAATGAAGAGTTTGTTTCTCCAAGCAGAACTCTGCCAAAACACAGGTGACTTCAGCACATAGAGACTGGCCCTATACAGTTGCACCCAGGATCCTACCTTAGCGCCTTGGAGTTTAGTTCTCCCTATTTTGCAGGTTTAAAGTCAACTGAAAGAGGTTACAAATACAACTCTTATTTTTTGTCTTTTTTTTTTTCTCCACTTTTATGTCCAACTCTCAACAGCCAGTACAGGTCAACCAGTATTTATGTTGTAGATATCATAATCTGCCGCTACCATGGACCAGCAGGAAAATTCCTATGTCCTAAGGGAAAGCGGGGAGGGAACTGTGACTCCCATGGACATGCCTGAGTCACGGGGACTTCCAGGGACGGGGTGCAAGTCATACAGTTCTTGCTTAGGGCTGTGCTTGGAGCACAGCGTAGCCTTCCACATCAGCATGGATGGAAACAGCAAGACAAGGTCCTCAAGTGAGTACTAGAAACAAGCATTTTATGACAGCTCAAAACAGTTAATGTATATGACATGTTATCCAATATAGAGAGATTAAAGAACTATATCCTTATTTCTCCACTCTGATTCTTACTGCCATTGAAATTAACGGCTTCCTTGAAGGAATAAGGAAGGCACGATTTGATAGGGAATGTAACAAAATACACTGAAGAGCTCTCTCAAAGCAGACTAGGAAATTCAATGTTCAGTCTGTATTAATAGTGAGGAGGCTTTGAACACCAGCCTTGAATTTTTCCCACATGTATTAGTAAACATGAAAAATGAAAGAGCTCTAAGTTTCTGGCGCATAAACTTCAAATTTGCTTGTGTATGTGGGTACTGCAGAGTAAGCATGAAACACCCGACCTCTTCAAGTAGTGAGTCAAGTGAATATCCAGAGAAAATAACCACTGCTTTGGCACTGAGCTGCATCCACTGAAGACTTCACTAATTTGTATGAGGACTCATAAGAGCACTAGAATTCAGCCATACTTGGAGTTTCCTTTATTTTTGGATCCTTGGGCAGCTGGATCCATAGATATAGGAGGCAGAGGAAAGCTTTAGAGCTGCAAACCGTAGGCACATTGCACAGATTCCAGCTCATTCCCCAAATCCGTCTCGAACTCAGAGAAGTGGGGAAAAGGAAAATCACCCTCTTTCTACTAGTTTACATTTTGGGGTGTGGTGCAACATACAAAAGTGCTCGTTTTCATGCCTATCAGAAAAACATGACTTATAAGGGCCTTTAATTACGCTCTGTAATAACTCTACTTGGGGCTCGCCGAGCGCAGCTTGGGAAGCAGAAGCGGCTCCGGTTCCGCTGCAGTCTGGCCAGCCCAGCAGCCCGTCTAGGAGCCGCCCTCCATCCCGCCACCGTTCACAGCTTCCTCTAGGCTCTGGCTACACTTCTGAGAGCCTTTTGCAGCCCACATATAACCCTGGAGCAGGAGGAGGCCGTTCAGAGCCTCTTTGTGCTTGTTTGTCGCAGAGGCAGCGCTCTGAGCTGTGGAGCACATGGGGAGGTTTTCACATGCAGGAGGTTTTCTTGCTGTGTGTGAGTGCACACGCTGTGTCTTTGCGCCTAGCTGAGCAGCAGCAGCAGCAAAAGGCCTCTTCTAAACAGACAAGGTATTTAACATTACCCTATTAAATATCTACCAGGTTCGTTACCTATATGCGCAAAGTCCACTTGTTTTGTTCTGAAGGGACAGTCCACTGGTGTATGGACTCTAGCAGTGTCCCAGTGCAGCCCTCTTGTATTCCAAATAACGCTCTGATGCACCACTGCTGGCTTCAGTAGGGCTCACATGGGCATAATTATATCCCACGGTCACTGACCTCATCCAAACACTTCCTACCTCAGATTATCACTTTGAAGAATTTAAGATTTCAAATTTTCATCCCGATTCATGGAGGGAAAAATTATTTCAGCGCTGGATCTGCCCTAGACACTGTAGCATGTAGCTGGAGAAAAGCAGGAGAGTTACCCCAAGAACCAAGCAACTAAATGGTGAATTTTGTACTACCTCTTATCTGAATTTCAAAACCAAATCACAGAAAAGTTGTATCGAACAAACTGAAGTGGTTATTTAATTTGATGTATCATTTAAATGTAATTTAACAACTTTCCAGATTTTCTTTTTGGCTACTTTTATCCCTTTTTCATTCCTTCAGTTTGAGATTCAGAATACACTCCACTTCAATAAGATTCGATCTTCACTGGAAAAAAATAAAGTATCCCACTAGCAGTGCCTTGTTGCAATACAGACAGTTATATTTTCTCTAGCATGAGAATCTGTAACACTGCACAAGCTTAAGCCTATATGCATCCCAGTATAGACCATTCTGTTGCTGATGCTGATGCATAATATAATGCATACATTATGTGTTATGCCATATTATGAAAGGGTTTCTACATTGCTTCCTATCAGAAGTAAGCACCTATTATAAAATCTATCAGAAATTCAAAGCTGGACATTCAGGTGTCATTCTAATGGTAAATCAGTTGTAAGAAGACTTGGAAACTAAACTCTTTTCTGCTTTATTTTTCCAGGTATAAAATGGGGATAATTATCAGCTACTTATCAAGTGAGATTTCCAGTTTAATTGACATTTATCATGTCCTTATTCTTAGATTAGGAATACTCAGATAAAAGATGTTAAACAGTCTTTACATATTTAATGAACAATATTAATCAAGTAAAGCAAAGGAGGCCCCAGAGGAAAGGTAACCATGTGTTTAAGGATACTTTTTGTATTAGTTTCTCTAGGAGACCCAGTAAATCTGTCATATTACACTATTATGTATTATTAGTAAGACACAATCTGCTCTGAAGTAGCTCGGCAGTTCAGCAGACAGACATTTATGAACAACTATTAAAGATGAGGAAACAAGAAGTTTTACTGCCCCTGACCTGGTACGAGGCTCAAAATAGCAGGCTATTTTAAGGGAGACCTTTATTGGTCTGCCTCCTCCACATTCCCTCTGTGAGCGTGTGTCTTCATTAGACGGTAATTTGTTCTGAGACAGAAACTGTCACAGCTTTAATTATAGCCAATAACCCGTCCCTCTAATAATTCTTGAAAATGCCTTCCTGGGGATATTTTATTCTGTTTCTTCAGGGATAATTATTGCTAGTATAATGTGACCTCCCTCTTACAGCCTCCTTTAATCCAAGCAGCAGCTAAACCTTTAGTGCTCTAGAGGCAGGAGATATGGAGTGATTGTGTCTCCTGTCCCCACACTGGTCAGGGACAGGAGAAGGAAAAGGAGTTTGTGACACCCGTCCGTGGGTGTGTGGTCTGCGGGACCACATCCTCGCTCTGGTCATCACCATCCTTTGCTCTCCCATAATAGCACCGTTCATCCCGGAGGTTACAGATCCTGCAGCGCTCATGTGAAGCAGATAAGGATCATATCCTGGGCATTTGGGAAACATGAAAGAAACACCCTCCGTTTAGAATGGTTGTATTTAGGGCAAACAACCAGCTGGAATGAGTGAAACCAAATCCACATAAAAGTACTGTAAGGTTAAGCGTGTGTTCGGTCCTCAAATTCAGCAAGAAAAGGCTTCAGAAAGATATGTTAAGAGAAGCTATTTCCATATATGTTTTAGAGGGCAATTCAGTAGTTTGCAGGAAGGTTAGAAACAAACACAGTCCTGTGCCAGTAACATTTTAATGGAGTTTTTCCTGCAAAATGCCTATAGTTAAATAGCTAAAACCATTCCATGCTGGAATATTATAATTTTGACTGTCTGAGAATCTTTAACTGCCACAAACTGGCAGAATCAGTTAAAAGCTTTAGGGTTCATTTACAAGTCTTTTTTTTCCTTAAAGGTTGACAATATTTGAGATGGAAATCCTATATTTCATGACATAATTCCAGCATTATCAGCTGTCCACACCAGCCCATCCACAAGTATCCCATCTAACAAACAGCATCATTCTCTTTCTTCTGCTGTCCTCACCTTTCCTGTATTCCTTACACCAACATAAAGTGGGTTTAAAATGCAAGCAGTAAAGTAACTCTACTATCCACATTTACGTTCTGCATCTACAATGGTGCTCAAAGAAATTTCCAAGCGAGGGCTAGCTAACCAGCACAATGTCCTTATGGCATGTCATATTAGTTTAAGAGAACAGTAAATACAAGAAAAGTGAGGTACTTTAACAACTTGCTAAAATAAAAATTCAAGACAAGTCAAGAATATACTTGTCCTGATTCTCTTTACCTTTTTTTCTTTTTTTCTGTCTTGCCCTCCCAGAAGGGAGCTGCAATAATTTAGCCCTTTATTTGGTGCTGTAAAGCCCTAAGGAATGCTCAGTAAATCACACAGGTGTGCAGTGGATGCAGTAAGCCTAACCTTTTCCTTCCACATACAGAAATTTCACACAAAGAAGCTATGCTTGAAAAGATATGCAGGTTTTTTTTTTTTTATATTAGATTTATTTTATACACCAAGGTTAAAAATGTGTAAAGGGTTTTAAGTACTTTCTTCTAAGTCTAGATGTCACTAAGATTTCTCTGTTTGAATTAGAGGATTTCTTGAGGAATGTAGATGTTGTTGTATGTATGAAGAAAAGCTAAACACATTTCTATACACAGTATTTATAGTGCTCACCAGCCAGCTTCTGATTCCAATCAAAGTAACCAAGGACTAACATAAATGGATGCTATATAACAAACGGAAAAATCAAAAGGTAGCAAAGCTCCTTGCTCCTTTTCCCAGTTCTGCACAGCTTAACAGAGGCATCAGGACAACTTAATGCTATTCGGGAGCTAAAGGCAAGTGATCTTCCTTTCCTGCAGGTATGTTCTGTCACTCTGTAGTTTCTTCTCCATCTCTCATACTATTACAGCGTATTTTTATAGAAGTATTTGATTTCTCTTGGTTGATCTTGTATCAAATTAAATTCTGAAGTTGCAATTTAAAACTTACACCCTGTGGTATCTAACCAGTGCGATGTCCTGACACATAGCCAGGGGCCCTAGGTGTTGCTAATATTAATATCCATTATGTAAATGGACTATTAATATCAATAGAGTAAGTGCACAATTAATACCAATAGTATCAATGGACAGTAGTCACTGAACCAGTGTTATGGAGGCTGGGTTTAGTCCATAAGCATTTTAAATTACCATCTTTCTTCAGCACAGCTTTTCTAATCAGGTCCATAATTGAGGTTCTCGCACATTGCGCTACTAAATCTGGAGGATTACCTGCCTAATGTCCTGTTTTCAGTTGAGTTCTTAGGTCTCTAAAAGAAACTCAAAGAAACTGAAAATTTTCTTCCTAAAATTCAGCTCCCAAATAACTGCTCACGGTCCTTTCATCAGCTTTGACAAAGCAAAAGCTAGAACAGGTTTAATCTAATTATCTTAATCATCTAGACAACTTAAAAGAAAAAAAGTTAGTCTGTGTGGAGCAGAGAGAAAATGCTAGCACAGACAGGGGTTAAAGTTTCTTTAAAAAACTTCAAAATCTGCATAGTAAATTCAAATCACATGAAAGCCTTGGACTCCTGTGAACACCTGCTCAGCCTCCCACTATTTAAATTGTTTTATTTTCTCATGCCATATTTTCATTAAACGTTAAAAAAAATCTGTTAATCTGTCTTTCTGCCATTTTTTCTTTTTAAGCTCGCTGACAAGATCAGGCTGTTAAAAAAAGAAAAGCTGCCATTTGCAGAATCCCCATCCTTCAGCTTCTTTAGGGCTTCTTTTGTGTCAGAACCGGAAAAAAAAAAAAACCCTACTATCTTTTTAACAAGGTCAATGAAAAATAACCCTTGATCTAAAATAATCATAACTGAATGAGCATTTGGCATATAGCCTGTATGACAACAAAATGAGGTACATCAAAGAAAGGACAGCAGGAAAAGGAATGTGGGATAAGGGCAGGGAGCATCATTATAAATACAATGACATTAAACTCAATAGTTTAGGGCAGAAGGGGTGATACAGCCATGAGAACGCCATCTCAGCAAGATAAGAATTACCTTGTTAAAAAGACTATGCTATTAGTTTCCCAAAGGATAAGAAGATAAACTCTTAATCTAAGGAATGTGCGAGCCCATGCTATCAAAACAAAATACAGATTATGGGCACATTTCACTGAATTTTTGCATATCTATTTTACATCAGCTTTAACTGAAATCGTATCACTAAAACCTCATAGAAGAGTTTGCAGCATTTGCAGATTCACTAATAGAAGGGTGATCTTTCATTTATGAATTTTTCCTCTACATTTTGCTTACTGCAGGAAGTCTATCCAGCATTATATCCCTAAAGGCGTCTTAGCCCTGAGGGTGGTGATAAATATGGCTGAGTCTGGTAGGAGGTCTGGGGCCAGCAGTGTCCAGTACTGGGCCCAGTGTTCTCCAACTTGTTCATCAATGACCTGGACGAGCGCGCTGAGGAATGGGCGACACTCCCAAGACCTAGACAGTTTGGAGAGTTGGGCAGAGAGGAACCTCCTGAGGTTCAACAAGCACCAGCGCAGGGTCCTGCATCTGGGCAGGAATAACCCCAGGCACCAGCACAGATTGGGGGTTGACCTGCTGGAAAGCAGCTCCACGG
>JAWLRI010000333.1:4642077-4665950 GCA_034781795.1 Crypturellus tataupa | reverse complement strand
GGTCCTGCATCTGGGCAGGAATAACCCCAGGCACCAGCACAGATTGGGGGTTGACCTGCTGGAAAGCAGCTCCACGGAGAGGGATTTGGGAGTCCTGGTTGACACCAAGTTGCCCACAAGGCAGCAATGGGCCCTCATGGCCAAGGAGGCCAATGGGCTCCTGGTTGTAGCAGGAGCGTTGCCAGCAGGTGGAGGGAGCGGATCCTGCCCCTCTGCCCAGCTCTGAGGAGGCACCTGGAGCGCTGAGGGCAGCTCTGGGCTCCCCAGGACAAGAGGGACATGGAGCTGCTGGAGAGGGTCCAGCAGAGAGCCATGAAGATGATTAAGGGACTGTAGCATCTACAGTGTGAGGAAACACTGAGCCAGCTGGGCCTATTTAGTCTGGAGAAAAGAAGGCTGAGATGAGATTTGATCAACAAGTTCAAGCACCTGAGGGGTGATTGTAGGGAGGATGGGGCCAGGCTCTTCTCTGTGTCAGCCGGTGACAGGTCGAGGGGTAATAGGTGCAAGTTGAAACCCAGGAGGTTCCACCTCCACATGAGGAAGAACTTCTTTAACTGTGAGGGTGACAGAGCCCTGGCACAGGCTGCCCGGAGAGGCTGCCCAACCTGTGGCCACCCTGTGCCCCATGCTCTGGGTGTCCCTGTTGGAGCAGGGGTTGGACTAGATGATCCCTAGAGGTCCCTTCCAACCTCAACCATTCTGTGATTCTGTACGATGGAGTATTTTAGATGCAATTTCTAAAAGTGTATTCAGCTCAAATGGACAATAAGAAATGTAGCAGGAGAAGAACATCAGTCAATTCATTTTATTAGTTTTGTTTAACTGATCTTGTATAATTATTTGTATGTTGGTATCCACTGTCGCACACTTCCGCTTCAAGAATTCTACTTTTAGACTGATAACACTGCCCTTATGTGGCCACAATTACATATTGATTAAAAGAAATATATTTCACATGACTTTCCTACCATTCTTCATCCTGTGGCTATCATATCCATCATGTATCAGACGTAGTTAAGAGCTTATCATTTCCTTTTTTCTCCTGTCCCCATAGTCTGTTGATACAATTTGGCCTGTTACAGAGTGAATTTTTATTTCCATATTCACAATCCGCAGCACTGCTGTTTTTCACAGAAGGACACAAGATTCACCGATTTCAATAGGAGTTTGACATTTAACTTGTTGCAAATCACCCTTCTTAGTTGTAGTTTCAAAAAATCTCAACCTGCAGAATGGGAATAATGAAACTCAAAAGAGAGACTGGGAGGATATCTCCTCTGGTGACATGTTCATGCTGCTTGTCTAGACAGAGAAAAAAGAAAAATGTCCAAAAGAATAGAAATTCAATGTGTTTAAGTCAAGACAGAGAAGTAGTTCTCCCAATTCGATTTGGTTTTGGTTAAGAAGATAGGACAAAACTATTCTGTATCAAGATCTGGACACAACCTGTGCTGGGAGTAGAACCTAAATTACAGCATAGATGAGGCCAAAAACTTGCACTTATGGTAGATCTGTGCTGCTCTGGGAGAATGATCTGCTGTGTATTGTAGTGAATAAGTGGCTACCTAAAACTACATTATCATCTTTAGAAAATGTAGACTAGATTGGAAGAGATAAAAGAAGGGGAAAATGATATACACTAATACATCTAAACTGCAGCAACACACAATAGACTTTGTGTTGCAACTGATTTACATTTCAATATCCCACAGATATCGCTCTGCTGACTGTGCCCAAAGGATGTGCTTTTGACCAAGTTACAATCTGTTGTGTTCTATTATATAATCAATTTATATTAGTTTAAATATCTATAGACTTACATGTAACTTTCAGAATAAGGGTACTTGCTACATTGCTGTGGGGTACTTAGCTGAAATGGAGCATATGGCTGCTATTATTACTATGAATATGTTTCTTTAGGCTACGTTATATTGCCTTTGGGGTTCTGACTCTTAAGAAGAAAGGACTGAATTACAGTCATCCTCTTTAGCGCAGAAAACTTGGGATAATCACTCTTTTTTGTTGTTTTCTACATGTCTCGTTTAGGTAACCTTCAATGGAACAAAAATTTTGATGGCGTTGTGGCTCGCCACACTGTTTGTGGTGTTTTTAATGGTAAGCATTTCTGTTCTCTTTCTTTTCTAAATCCACAATGCTTTTATAAAGCTTTATACTTTTAAGACATTGTACTAAGAGACACATTCAGCTATAGAATAGCTTTTCTTCAGTGCAAAGTCTCATTCGGTTACTGAGCTTTAATTCACTATAACAACTAAATCGAGTTACCTTCTGGAAATAATGTATTTCAAACTATTGTATTATGAGTAAGAAAACCCAAACTGAAAAGCACTGAACTGCAAAGAGCAGCTAAATTAACATTTTATAAGCTGTTGTAACTTGAAGAGCTGAGAGCCAATTACACCAAGAATTGGTTGCAATCAAAGCTTCAGCTTCTCTCTTCAACAGACCAAGTAGCTTGAATTTAAAGCATCGGTTAAATTGAGCTAGGTATCTGCATACGACTGAATTAGCAATAAATCTTAAGAGCTATTTTGGCCTTACAATATACTGAGGACAAGGCCCAGATTTTCACCTGACACTCACCTCCATCATGCTGGAACAGCAGGACAAAGGGTAACAAAATTGTGTCAGTGGGTCTGGATATGTGAAAGGGTATTTAAATCAAATGGAAAAGTGATATTTCGAGGGATAGATTTACACAGAACTACAGAACTGGCCTTTAACTTTTGTTTCTATTGACAATTCCCCTTTCTCTTCTCAGTAAAATGAGAATAAGGGAATTTTCAGAGGGAGAACTGAGACTGCCTGGTGCGTTGAGTTCCATAGGATGAAAAAGCAAAACCTCTTTTAAAATTCAGGGAGAAAAAGAAGAAACGAAGACAGATTTACTAGAATTGCACAATGTGTGCAGATACTGAAGTTATGGAGCACTTCTTATTTGCAAAGCATAAAAGGATCTGAAAAGAGGAGAAATTGTGCAAGTATTGTTTTATTTAAGACTTCACTCTTGATATCTTTTCTCTAACAAGAATAACAACTTGGGGTCTTCACTCTGGTTAATAGAGAGAAAGGAAAAAAATGTGAGAAATGCATTAGAGTACCTAGTCATCTGAAAACGGGCTGTCAGCAGATACAGCTGACAAGAGCAAGATGGAAATCAAGCCTTACCTGGTGCATAGCCCTGTCCTCAGGGAATTTTGCCCTCATATGTAGGGTTGATCTTGTTTGATAGTTTGGCAATACTCGGCGGAGATTGAGACAACTGTGATGCTATATAAACACACCCTACCATTGAGCTCACACAGGGCTAAATACCTCAAACAATAGTACCGACGTCATAAATTAATTGCAAATTGCAGGCCTGCATATCTAAGCAGGCCCTTGCATGTGCTAATATCATCTACACGTGATCATTTTACACACCAGGGAGCACACTGTTTATAAAGGCAAAGAAGTTGCTATGTGGCCTGCAAAACTCCAGACACTTGGAAAGGCCCAGGTTTGGCCTCACTTTTCTGCCCCTTAGTTTTGTGGTTTATGACAAAAGATCTTGCAGAGATCTTTTCACAAAGATGTTAAGTTACTCCTATTTTTCAAAACTCCTTCACTCAAACTGTTACAGCCTGCAGCCCTACCTGCCTATAGCACATTCTTCAAGAATTTTTTATTTAAAATCATGATTTACATTCTCCTGCCTCTTCCCCCAGCATCTTAGGGGAGACATGATGACCCTATAACTGACACTTCCTTGTAACATTTTGTTTTGATGCATCTTTTTGTCCTGAAATGTCTCACCACCCAGGAACACTGATGATATCCACTTCAGGGGCAGAATTCACCAGGGGTGCAGGTTTAAATAGCACATCTTGAGATGAGAGCACATCTTGAGATGAGAGGGGAACAGGTCTACAATAAATAAATAAAAGTCCTATCACACATTTAAAGCCAAATGGCTGCTGGGACTGGGGGTTCAAAAGCACATTTGGAAACTTGATCCCTTGAGAAGATATATCTTGTATGGTGTTTGGCCTCAGGATTTTAAAGGATTTGCTTTTAAGCTGTTACTTTACTGCAAGTATGTGACTGAAGGCCTCAGGTGTGAAAGTCCTTTGATAAAAGGGACCAGTGTGTGCCAGATATGGTCCATGAAAGCATTAAGACTAGTAGAAACTGTGAAGTGGAGAGCTGGGAAGGAATGTGGAGAAAGTCTATCATAATTAAAGCAATCAAAGGCTTGGAATGCAAGAGCAATGAGAAACCACAAAAGCCCTCGAATTTCTTGCGCTATGTACATGATCGATTGCATTAACAAGCTCAATGCCAAATTTGCAGGGAAGAGTCCATTTAAACAGGTTAAGCCAGAATTGCCTGTGTTTATGAAAATCTTCATAAACCTAGAAATATTTCTCCAAGAAGTTAACATAATATGTAAAAGGCAGCAGCATCAGTCAGACCTATCCTTATGGTAGGTGTGAGAGAAAGAACATAAGAGCGTAAAAGAAAAACAGGCTTAAAATTACTAAGGATGGAAGGGACCACAAGGTGTTGTTTAGCCCTGTCCTTGCTCTAATGCAGAATCAGCTGCACTTATTCATTCCTGGCAAGTGTTTATCCAACTGTATTTAAAGACCTTAAGCACTGGGGGTGCTTTCCTAGGAAATCTCTCCCAATGCTTCATTCTCTTCATTGTCCAAAAGTGATTCTTACTGATGGGCATGAGTATTTCTCTTGCACGATGTTCAAAAATTTTTTTTTGTTTAAATTTGCAGACTTTTCAGCTTTTGCAGCCAAGTGGTAATTGCACATATTCTTTTTCACCCTTCAGCTACAAAGGAAGAAGGTCTCTCCACTAACAAGCATAGAGCTGATATAATGTGTTACTACAAACAGTGCAAAGCCTCCCTCAAATCTGCTTGTCACAACAGTGACCAAATCCCTTGAAAGTCCAAGTAGCTGAAAGCTTGATTCTAACCATTGGTTGTAGCTCTATCTCGTGGCCTGATGCGCGCACTGCAACACCATTAGCCAAAACCCACCGCTTGGGAACAGACGAATGATTCATTGCATTGGAGGTTTCTTTCTTCCATAATATAGAGTTTCACTTAGTTCATTCAGTCCAAAAGTCACCAGATTACCCATGACACTGCTGAAGTGTTTATACTCTACATATAATCCACTTTCTCATTGTATTTTCTTTATCAAAACTGAGATTTTTTCATCAAGCTCTGACTGACAAAATAAGAGAAGAAACTAGGTTCACCAACCCTTAAGAAATTTCAGTTCCGTATGAACAGTATTTCTATAAATAAGCCATTTGCATCCTCTTCTGTCAAGATTCACATATGATCTTAATTTTATATACCGCATCAGACTTGTGCAACTACTTACTGCCCATAAAGTTAAGTGCTAGAGTAAATCTTGGCTAGATCATGGTTTTCTTTACTCTACTCTGCTATAGTTTTTATTAACACACATCCCCACACTTCTTTTCCATGTAGATCAGATACCATTCCAAATATAAGGCATTTTGAAAGCTTGAGCTCCTGATGAAAGCAGACAAAATTCAAGGCAACTCTAACTGCAATTCTCATCTGACTGCCAAGGAGGTAAATCTGTACATTGGCCGGTATTTAATAGACAGCGACAGTGAAGAGTGCTGGAAATTACACAGCTCTGTTCAAAGGATCAATGAGGGCAATAAATCTGGTTGTGAACAGCAAACGGCTTCCATGCACACAAGTCATTAGTGGCAGTTCTTAAACACTTACAAGGAAGGACATGAACACAAGGAACAAGTTTCCTTTATGTTGTTTTGCAATTTATTCTTTATCACCGTTAGAGGAATCCTTTTCTCCTTGCTATTGTAGTTTATCCAGTTTGATGGAATAATTTATACCTTTATTCAATGGAGAAGATTAAGTACAGTACCTATATAAATACATCCCAAGAATGATGCTTCATTAAGCATGGGAAGATAACATAGAATTGTGGTAATATGCAAAGTGTGCAACAGTTGTGCACCATTTCAATACACTGCTAATCCATTAAAAACATTTAGAACTCTCCAGAACTACCTTTTTCCTATTTTTTCCCTTTTAAAACTGCTACAGCAGTTCTCATATGAGAAACTGGTCAGCCTGGTCCAGCAGCACAAGCACTAGTCTGGGATAAAACAAACACATTGAGTCAATATCCCTTTTTACTTGGTATGGGGCCAGACTTGAGCTCCATGCAGTCTAGTCTGATTTAAATTCAGAAATACGGTGAAAAAGTTAGAATATGTCATTTCAACAGAATCCTTTTAAGTCAAACAATGAAATAATGACTTTAAATATTAAAGGAAGCCATTAAGACTTAAGATCAGCCTCCTCCAATCAATACGATTTCACAAAATGCTGTGATATTGCCAAAGCTGCATTATTCACTAAAACAGTTTCAGATAAAATCACAGTTGAGATGCCGCTAGGATCCAAGTTGGAAATACTGATGTAATACTAAGTCCTAACAATAACAAAAATTATGTCTCAGTTTGCTGTAACATAACACAGCAAATACTTTAAAAACTGCCAAACACATGAACTCTGGTAAGATAACGTGTCACTGCTCTGAAACAGGGATAACTGGAGACTGGATTAAGTCCTTTCAATATGAAGGAATATAGAGAGCCAACACCAGTCGAGCACAACAGTAGAACAGATCCTAAAACCTACCGAATTAGATTAAGAAAACAGAGGCAAAAGTTGAAATGCCTGAGTTTGGCACCGTTTGGACCTAACGTGTTTTAAACTATTTGTTTTAATCTTCAAAAAGTAGCATTTTTTTTTTCAGTTTCAGCTAGCTGAGATTCTGCTCACAACAGCATTAAATGCTAAATAGGGCATCTTGACATTCTATATATTTCCTTTTTCCATTGATCTTCCTGAAGAAGGAAATTAAACTGACATAACCAAAATGATAGAATACAGATGAAGAAAATGCTTAATCACATCAGACAATTTTGAAGTCAGCAGCTCATGCATGCCAGTAAATGTGGATTTATGCTGCATTTAGAACACAGCACAATATTTCATATTTCTTCTCTCCACCTCTGTAATGGGACATTTTGTATATTTTTATTCATTAGCTAGAACTGCTAAGTGAAACTCCAAAATGTGAAGCACAAATCCAATTATCACAACTAAAAGAAACAAATCAGGAAAAGACGACTGTGTTGCTTAGTTAAGGATGTTACAACACAGAGCTCCATGGAGCAAAACCATTTCTTGAACCACAAACCCCAAGGGGCAGTAATCCTGTCTCTGGTCACAGCTTCTCAAAGCAGATACTGATATTTCTCCAGAATGCTTAACCATCTTCCAAAAAACATATTGGCTCCAGGAGTTTTGAAGTTACTCAATGCACTTCAAATGAACAGTTATTAATAGGTGAAGCACTTCTCTATTCCTTTGTCTTGTTAACAAAGTACCAGATTCAGAGCCAGGTAGTTGAGCAAAAGCTCCTTTGGAAGTCAATGCTAAATATTAAACAAATTCTTTAACTTGAATAATTTGTGTTCCAGTTCAGTGAAGCATTTATAAGGATTCAACAAATGGTCCAGGCTGCAAGTTTTTAACACCTTCCATATAATACCATTCTGTTTCTGCATAAAGCAACAATTTAAGGGCTTTTCTGCTGCTTTCATATTAGCCAATCATGCATACCCAGGTCTCTGTTTCACAAAGTGAAACTTTTCTTTAGTTGCATTTGCATAAGTTAGGGAAATATCCAGTTGAATTTGTCAAATCCAGGTGGTAAAGCACAAGAATGTACAAGAATGAAAACTGAAATAAACATGGAAGTTTTAAAAAGAAAGCTTATAGATAGCCATACATTAGAGACTTGCTGTTGTTCACTGCAGGTGAAGTATTATTTCAGAAAATTAGATGACCAAGTTGAACACTGAAATAGTAGATGCTGCATTAGCCACTAGGTGCCAGCACCTGCTAGCACTGAAATTCGTTTTTCCTTCCGAACTGAAACGCTATGAAGTGAGGAATTCAGGCAATGAGGAGTTAGCTTTGCACCAGGCCATGGTGTTTCAGGCACTGCTGCTCATCCTGGTCTTCTGGAGACATTTCATAGCTTCAGATTTGGGATTTATATCTTCATAGAGGTAAAACCGCTCTACTAAACTATTTTGAAACCAATTTGGTTTGTCTATGCTTTACCAAGGACAGGAGCACAAGCATATGAGAGGCTGGATTCGATACTCCAGGAATAACAAAGTAAAAAGGGAATGCAATTGCTGATTTGATTCTGATTGATCTTTTTGTCACTGAACATTATAATATGGACTTATACCATTAAGGTTTGCAATGACATGTCATTTATGGCATTTATATACAATTACATGTCAGATATAATTGTATATAAAACATAGTCTACATATTTGAATTCTCACAGCAAAAAAAAAATCTGTTACAGGTGGCACAAGATGTTTTAACTTTTTCTATCAGGTCTTGAGGAGTCAGGACTCTTCTCCTAATTCTGTCATCTTGACATTACAGAAAACAAAAGCTTTGCATAAAAAGTACTCTCATCAGAAGCCTCCTTTTTTTGTTATGTTATTGTGTGTGATATTTCCGAAATCATAGTGTAAAGCCAGTGAAGTCCATTACTTTAATTCTCTAAATTTTACACTGAGTCCCAACCAAACAGAAAGCAGATTGGCAGATCCAGGCAAAACAAAATTCAGTATTCTGCAAGGCCTGAACATTATTTCACATCACTTCAACATCAAGGGGCTGATTAATGATCCTGGCATTTCTGAACTTAGCAATTCTTCCGTGCTCAGATATGAGGCACTGCAGAAACTATGATAAGTATCCAAAGTCATGTCCATTCAATCCCACTAAATTACTCCCTATTCATTTATCTTTCAGCTATGTTATTTACTGAAGGCTGAATTTTCTGGCACAAGTCTGAGCAATGATATCTTGGCAGGCTGGTGGGGCATGTATAAATTATGGAATGATTCTCCTCAAATGGAACCTGCGTAAGGGCCACTCAGCTGAGGAAGGAGACTAGAATTTGTCTGCTGACCGTAGGGCTGAACAAAGCGTCAGTCTCAGTTGAATGCCCAGGTAGGAAACTTGGATCCTAATTTAATCCATGCCTAGCGAGCAAGCCACATCACCATTTCACGAATTCAAAGGATTAGGGAAAAAAAAAGGATGAAAACATTTTCCCCCAGCTCATATAATGCACATTCTACTGGTAATAAGGACAATATTAAAGCCATGTCACCAAGAAGGTATCACAAAAGGCTCAACTACAACTCTAATCAAAGGAACAAGACAATAAAAGTAACAAGACCCATCCCAACCCAGTCAAAGATTACTTACTATTCTCTTCAACATAGTAGGAACCTAATTTGTATTATCTTTATTGAATATTATGGATTAGACCCCAAAGTGCTCCCTTTGACTTATTTGTAATTGTGTGTATTTTTATCTACAAGGTAGAATACCAGCAGATGAAAAGAAAACACATAAAGCAATTCATAATACTAACATATTCACAGACTTATTAGCACAGTATTTTTTTTTTACTTTGCAGGATAAAGCCTGATATTCACCCCAGGCCATTTCAATTTCTGCATTTCTACACAAAATAGATTTTCAATACACTAGGTCGTAACGAATAGTGAGCTAGCAAAAAAAGTAAATAAGAATTAAGTCATGCATCAAATACTTTATAGAAGATCATTTGGAGAGAAATCGCTCTGATCTTTTTGTCACTGGATTGTAAGTTATTTTCACTGGTATAGACAAATTTGCCATTCAATACATTCTTCTAAATTCCATTATTTCAATTAATGGAGTCTGTGTCTCATCTCCTTTCTTTAATCAAAATATGAGTTCATCTATCAATTTTAATGTAGAACCTCCTGAGGAATCCAAGCTCAATCAGTGCTGTCCGTGAACACTCTGCTTGGTCTAATGCTCCCACTTCTGGTTTACAAGGTCACAGATGGGTCCTGGAAGGAGCTGCAGACCTTGTTCCCAAGGCCTGGGTTAAACAAACAAACCCCCAAGCAGTTCTCTGTCATTTATTGTCTCCTTCTACACATAGATTCAGAACCACATACAGAATAATCCTAGTTAGAATGTCCATGATACTTGCATCAGGACCATCTTTATAGAAGATGTAGCAAAACTAGAAATTAAAGAATTTAAAATAGATTTTGACTGGCTCTAGTTCAGGAAGACCCTTTTGGCCTTTGGACATTTGAGCATTGGTTCTACAGCAACATCCCAAGGGCCAACTTTTCTGCAGAAATCCTAGCACAAACCAAACTGGCAGGTACTGTCAACACTAGGCACCGTGAAGATCAGAAGTACTTAGATTTAAAACTAAGTTGGCTAAAATCTCTTCTGACTGCACACACATCAGCAATTTCATCATGGGATGAAGAGCATCAGGTCAACTCTATACAGAAAGGTAGACAAATAGTGACATTTGTCATCTAATACATTTAACGATTATAACTGCTAGAAATGTTCCTACTGAAATTATGTTTACCAGAGAGGCACTAATAAACAGTTTACTTGGAATATTGTTGCCAGAAGTATCTGAAAACTGTATGTATGAAATGACATTGCAGCTGGTGACCAGTAGATGACAGCATTATACTTGATACTAATTTGTCTTAAATCTTTCACTTTTTTGACTTATTAAACTGCATGACTACACTTTGCATCAGATATCTGATAGTAATACAAAGGCTGCAGAGTATTTTAAAACTGTTTATAAATAAACGGATATGTTAATGCCATTGAAGAGTAACTTAATAATTCTAGGCTGAAAAAAATGAGACTGGCCTAGTCAATATAACATGATACAACTTATTAGGATCAGTAGAATTTTACCCATTTACACCACCCAAAATATGTCCATTTTCTGATGAGTCTAAAAAATATAATTCCCTGTTTTTTGATGAAGCTGATCCCTTCATTTTCAAATGGAATATCATCTTTGAAAATGGTTAAAGACAGATCACTAGTAGTTCTCATGTCAAAGTAGTTACATAAGCTCACATGCTTTGAGCCCAAGTGACTGCAAATTTTAAATGCAGTTTCGGAAAGTATCACACACTACTCTCAGTTTGAGCTTCTCAGGTCCTGCACTGAAGCAATTAGCCCTACTCCAGTGAAAAGATCCTACTTCTCCTTTCAAACTCTGGTTTATTTACTTCTGCATCCCATAATCTTTTTGCTCTGCTTTGTGTCCAATTTAGAGAAATCGCTACTCTTCCTCTTTTCATTAAATGCGCTCAGAAAACTTCATATAAAATAAAATTACTGACTAGCTGAAAAAAAGTATAGGGGGGGTTGAAGCCAAGGCACTCATTAGCCAACACAGATGCAAGGAAGTTAGATTCTGATGATGTGATTAGATGTAAAAGAAAATAATACACATTTGAAGACGGGAAAATGATGCATTATTCTCTCAAGAAAGGGATTTGATTTGTTTGCCTTTTAAAGTCAAGTGCTGTAGCCGAATGAGCTGAAATCCAGTTCGAATGCATGGAGAGGAACATCTGGGACAGGCATGGTCCAGAATATGCAACATACGGAACGATGACACAAAAAAACATTTCAACTTCAGAGTTAGGAACGCAGCACTCCCCTCTAAGTATGGATCCTAAGGAGAATCCCACAGAGAGGGTCGGTATTAAGGAGCAAACGCTGATTTTTCAGGTGTAGCTGTGAGGGATACACCTGTGTAACAGCCCTCATCATGGTCTGTCACTGCTGAAGCAGCTATTTTTCCTCTAAGGGCAAGAGCTGATCCAGTTTCCCTGCAGAGAAAGTGGCAAGAAAAAACACACAACTTGCACAGAACCTCTCCATGGCATGGCCAGGGCAGTTGTTCAGTGCACAAGATCTTTTTGCTGATAACGCTTCGTCCGTCTACCTAGAAACCTTTTAAGACTGACAACATGAGCACCAACAGTAGGAGTGCATTAAGACAGTGTGTGCCGTGTTCAGCCTGAGGATTCTCCAGGCGACGCTCTGTAGAAATCTTCTTGCTTGCCCTTTTCACCTTTATTCCAGCAATTTAAATACTAAACAGCAGTGTGCTACCCAAAGCCCTTCCTTAATAACTTTATCTGCTCTACCAAATGGCTGAGACTATTCTTTTCTTTTGGATTCTTTGGGGAATGAGCTGCAGAGACAGGCAAAAGCAAATAGCACTTCTTAAGAGTCTTGTTTTCTCAGGGGGATATCCTAAAATAACATCTTTGTCTGGGACCAAGCACTTTGTCTCCTTTCTGATGGACTTTGCTACCGCAGGCCTCAGTGACAGCAGGTATTTGCATCCATCTCTATATAAACTGATAAAGCACAGAACAGCCTCAGTTTTAACAATGTTTTACAGTGCCAGTAAAGCTTTGAAATTTTCAACTCAGTGGCAAATGCCACATTTTTCTTTTCTGATAACAGAAATGTTCAAGCTTTTATTTCTTATAGAAAAAAAAACAAATCTTTAGCACAAAACGGTTATGAAACTTTAGAAGAAAAAAGCTCAGATTCTTATTTTTTTTAAGTCAAAGAAACCTGTGACTGTAATAACAGGTATGAATTTGGAATTACTGAACTTCATCCATTATACCCCTTGTCTTGTGCAAGCTTGCACAGCAGATAAGAATCACAGCCACAGCCAAAATTCTGCATATTCCATTTTCAGAATTCAGCCTGGATTACGCTGCCACTTCAAACAAACAGCACATTAACACTTAAATCTTTTATTAGCTCAGTAGTTACTATCCACACAGCATTTCTCCCTTGGGAATAATATGCAAAAATATTGCTGTTTACTCAGTTGTGCTTTTCAGATGTTAAACTGACAACATTTTATGTAGTAAATAGCTCCAGCATTTGTTAGTATTGCTTGCAGAATAGTACTAAATATCTAGGATTAAATGTCAAAGGGAGTTTAAATTAGGGCCAAATTGCTATCCACTAATCCCTATCAGTATTGCTACCTATGGACAGATATGGAAATTGAAAGGCATTGATAGCAATGATATTTATAGTTGTCATTTCCCACCTATAGCATGGCAACGTGCTTGTGGAGGGATCCTGAGTTGCTGCATCTTCTCAGTCTTCTTTTAATGTAGTTCTGCTTCATGAATATAGAGCTAGACAGAACAAAATAAATCTGTGTAAGTCACATGAGGCTTTCTCCGGTATAAGTAATAAAACATGCTGGTCATTTCCTATTCAAATGACAAAGCAGCACTTAAGACAGTTCTTCCATGAAATATCCTTTCTTTTTTAGCTCTGAATATAAATTCAGTTTTTAAATTCACATAGGAAATGGTATATTGGCTTGAATGGCAATCAGATTTGTGCATGTCAAAAAACAATAATCCTAGTAGAAAGGCAGACAGAAGGACAACGGAATAGTAAAGCCTATTTTAACTGAAGTGTGATCTCTAAATTAATAAAAAAACACACCTCTAGATGAAAGTACACAAAATACAACAGAATGACCAATCACAAGTTTTATAGATGTCGTTTTTAGGATACAGTGAGCTGCAAAAAAAGTCATCATTTACTAGTAATAAACAGTTTTAGATATTAACCATTAATATGCCAACTATTTGTTTTCATTGGAACTTAATAATCTGCAAATTGCGACAATGTAAGAATAGGTTCCTACTCAATCATGATTAACACAGGTATGTGCCTGTGTTATGCAACTGTGTTATGCGAGATCACTGTTCATGTTTTATATCTCAAATTATGAATCTTGTATCTTAATTCTCAGTTCTGACTTAACCAAGGGTTTTTCTGTGCTCTGTGCTCATCCATAACTAGAGCATCTTCAGGACTATTACCACTTAACGCCCAGAGCACATTAAGATTTTAGTTACTGCTCTCAGGGCTCCTCTGCAACTCAACTGCACCCCAGAGCTGGTGCCTGCAACTCGTGGTGTCACAGCCTGTATCCTGCATAGCACAGGGCAGGCCAAGCGCCTTTCCAAGTGCCCTTTTGGCATCCCCAGAGAATACTGAAGTTTAACTAATAATTCCAAAATGCTTTTAGAAACCCAAATAAGTTGGCTTCTAATGGAATTATAAAGACCTAGCATCTCCTGAGCTCTTGCAGGGAACTGGTCTGACTTACAGTATTATGAAGAGCTTTCTGAAAAATCTCTGAGGAAAAAATGCTTAAAAGAAAACATCCTTTTCCACACCAAATCCATGCATTTCTATAATTGCTTAAGTCCTGATTACTATAATTATTTTCTATTCATTTTGAAACACACTGTTATGACAGTTCAGACTTACTAACTTGCAGCAAGTATCTAGAAATGCAAGGCTATTTTAGTACATGAAGCCCAAAATATTTAAAAATTACTGTTTGTATAACTCTTGTCCTTTGAAAGTCAAGGACTGTTTCCTCAAAAAGAAAGGAAAGAATTATTCTTGGGAGACATCACAAGGAAAAGCAAAGCTCCTGTTCTCAAACTTGAAGCCATAGTCAAAAGAGCAAAACTAATCTTAAGGGTCTGGCATCCGACTCTAAGTGCACCTTATGCCTCTTACCACTGTCTTGGGGACAGAAAAAATTACCTGATTCTGTTTGTAAAAACGATGCATTTAATCCAACTCTATGCTTATCTAAGCCAGTACTAAACATAGTGAGAAGAAAAAGCAGCCGTATCTGCTTCCCTTCTCCTGTATCGAGAGAGAGAGATTTCAAACCGCAGAGGTGGCAGGGAAACACGATTCTGTATTAGTTTCCCACAGCCGTCCCTGAAGGATCGGATCTATTATTTTTCTAAACAACCCCTAACATTAAAGTTCACCATGATAATTAGTTTTCAAAGCTTCACTGCCAAAAGCTCAACTCTAAGAAGCTAGACCTATTTGCCAGGCCTGTATTTTTTATTTGTTCATTTATTTTAATAATAACAAAAAGGAGTCAATAAGAAAAAAAAAAACATTTTTTATTCTGATTCAACACAACCTATTTTATGGCTGCTGTTTATCAGCTCAAACGCACTTTTACGATCCTGAATACGATATGAAAGTACTTGATGCATTTTATAGAACATGGAATTATTGACATTTCAATATATTAGAAGTCGAGGGAGAAATGCATATTGACGATAGCCGAGTTATTCTGAAAAAAAAAGGAAGGAATAAGAAAGCATTAAAGATTTTATTAGATATTTTCTGAATGTTGGATTACTGTAACAGTGATATAAGGATGTGCTTCCAAGCTTTGGCAAGTTTTCAGTGTGTTCCATTGAATGTAAATATGTATTTTACCAGACAAAAAAACTCAGCTGTTTTTCCCCACAGAGAACAACTTCTGAAACCTTCTGTTAAAGCACTAGTCCTATTATCGCATTATTGTATATATATACAGGCATGTACAAGCACTCCCAAATTTTCAAGATGATTTGTTTCTCTGAAAGACAATTTAGTCCAAAGAAAATTAAAACTTCTTCACAACCATCAGTACTACTGCTTTTTTTAAAAAAAAAAAAAAAATCAGTATTAGAATGAGAGCTACTTAAAAGGAAACATTATGCTTAATTTACTCATTTGCAGTACTGCCAAGCAGGACACTGACTAATACACTGATCAGCAGTGTATTAGTTGAAAACAAAATCAGAGTTGCAACACTAGAATGAGAAACAGTCAAGATCCTAAGGTTGATTATAGACTTCTGCTTGATCTTCATATGATTAATACAATAAAATGCCCTAAGGAAAGAAAACTCAATGAGGAACATTTTATTTATCACTTGTGTGTGCGATACTCCTAAATACCACATTGTAAGCCAGGCTAAAATACTTTATGCACTAGGAGGCCTTATGTTTTGGGTCTAGCCCCTGCTATTTCCTAACACGCAGCAACCACGCGCCAAATCAGCAGCCTAACAGCCAGTCCATGGGATTGCTGGAGTTATTCCTGTTGTCCCTGCACGTGTGGTACGAGCTTATCTTTACGTGTGGCCTCTTAAGGACATGAGCTGTCACCATGGTAAGAGAAAGAAACTTTCTCCAAAGCTTTGAGTTAGACCTTTGGAAGAGCATCTAGCCCAGCGTATCGCTCTTGTGAGCGAGCTCACACCGCTAGAACATCCCGCCTGATTAGAAATATATGGAACCACGTTAATTATCTAGCCAGACATGAGAAGAAAGCCATAGTGAATGAACTAAACAGATAAGAAACCTGTAGCAAAAGGCAGTTTTAAAGCAGCAGGAAAAAAGCAGAGAAAAAACCTTCTGCAGTTTCCTTCAGCCCCCTGTCCTCATTTTGTCTTAAGAAGGAGCTAAAGTAAACGCATAAACTGACCCTACAAGCAGGCCAGGCTGCTATTTTAGGGACAAATGAGCCCAAATGTGACAAGACATTTCCGGACCACGTTTCCTGGTGGCAGAGCCAGGTGGAAGGAGGGTCTCCGGGCTCCTGGGTGAGCTGCCAGGTTGAGCTCTCCCACAGGCCACAGCCAGCCCCCTGAGAGCCCCTAGAGGGGTACAAAAGCCCCAAATGCCCCCTTTTTTCCCCTCAGAAAGTTCCCATGGGTGGTGGGCACTGCCGCAGGGAGGATGAGGCTTGAGGTGTCAGGGGACACTTGAGGCCTCTGCCCTGGCCTTGCGATGCGACTTGGTGAGGAGGTGAGCAAGGCCCTGGAGTGTGAGGGGTTGCACATGGTCTGTGTAGAGCAAAGCTTCTCCTGGGCAGAAGGAAAGTGAGACCAGGCTGTCCCGAGCAAGGGGGCTGGTTTTGCAGTGCTGGCAAAATGGTCTCTTTGTCACACTCCTGCCCCGTGCGCGGATTCAGGTCTGTCTTGGGCTTCGAGCGGATGGGAGCTGCCATGTGAGGGGATGTCCCACCCAGGGCCTACTGACCATCGCGGTGGTAAAATATAACTCAAATTTAATGAATACGCAATTTAAACCACTCAACCTGCGGTTTAACAACAACAAAATACCGGATGCTTTAGTGGCTGTGTCCAAATACCAATAGTAGATTTCATGAGAGTAAAATTGAATGGGATGTGGAAGAGGAAAGAATTTTCAAGCCTTAAAATCTTGTTTTGAGCGCAGAAGAGAGCTCTAAGTGGGATTTGGTTTGTGCCAAACAGAGCAGATTCACTTTCCCTTTCTTGGGAATCTGTGTTTTAAAGAAAATCAAGTGTTAAAAGATTTGGGCTGAAACCAAGTAGGAAGAGGGGAGGGCTGAAATCAGCAATCATCTTAACTGCAGTTGGTTTCTTTTCTTGGGCACATGATATTCTGGTTGCACGTATTCCGAAATATGGTATCGTCTTTGAAACCAAAGCAGCCTCTCATGCAAATATGTGGTCAGTGTGCAGCTGGAATCCCCTTCCTGAGGAAAAATGGGAGCTCGAGGCAATTGCTGTTTGCCTGAACCAATTTGGCAGCATATACAAATCCATGGTTTTGAAGACATGTCCATATATTTTCAGAAATTGAATATTCAGAACTTCAACTAACCTACCAAAGCTTTGGTTTTCCAGAATAATATATTTAGGTCTTTAAAAAATTCAGATCGTAAAGAGAAGAAAAACACTGTGAGGAACACAAACGTACCTGGATACAGAAGGAGAAAGGGAGTGATGTGATGTAGCTTGGGTTAAACAGTAAGAAATAAGAGTGCTCCCTGGTCTAATACAAGACCTAGCAAAGAGCAAGTAGGGGAATTCATCATTCTTTGCTTTATCTGGACAACCGTTAATAAGAAGTGTAAACATGAAAATGCCATCAGTGCCGTCAGTAATGTTTACTTTCTGTAAGAGAAAGCAAAGTATGAGATGATAATGTGGAGCAACATGAAGAAGTTCTGTTTCAGCAGAAACTTTGGATGTTTGATACTAACACAGTCAAAAGACCCTGCAGCTTCCTCTCATTTGCCTGGCTTCTCTTGGAAGTTGACATTAACAATGTATTTATGCCATATTTGTTGTGACAGCGTAGGTGTCTTGCCCAGTGTAGGCTAAAAACGTATTGGATATGACAGCAGATCAAGCAATATAGCCATTTAATTAGGCAAAGCAACTTTCCTTCTCTTTTCTTTTCTCATCTCCTACAGTAAACACTACAAAAATATTACTTTCTACTTAGAGATCAAGAGTATCACTACAATTTATGTAATTTGCTGGTCTTTTATGAAACTCTGCAAAAATATACTTTCAGATCACCTATATTAAAGGAAGAGGAAGGACTTGGTTATAAACATGACCTTGTTCTTTCTTGATCTGTTCTTTTCTTAGGTTGCTTATTAATAAAATACACTGTACTATCCCTGGAGCTTATTTCTTTTTGCTTCTTTTCCCCCGTTGTCCTTCATTCCCTCTTTTGTATTCTGGTAGTTTCTATGAAGTAACTATTGACTTCAAACACCAAACGAGTAGTTTCTATTGATTTCTGCCCTACCAACGCACTAAAATTTAAGCGAAGGTTAAAGAATGTTTGCTGTGAAGAGAACCCATGACACTTCCTCTGTTTACTGAGAGACTGAGTGCCCTCCCTGCTCTGATGCCTTCTCGCAGAAGAATTCTACTTCTCTGGTGTCATTTACAAATATGTGTGGGAAATTGTTTTCCTCTCAACACATGTTTTTCACAGTATAATTCATTGTTGATTGAGGTAGAACTCCTGCTTCACTGATATTTTTCTTGGAAAATTTATAAGTACACACAGCTGAGGACAAAAAAAATCTCCACAATTTCTGGCATGTTGATTGTGCTTTTGCTTTGGGTGATAGGTTTGAAGCATTTCTATTTTTTCTTTACCCAGAAAGCCACTGCACTGGAACAGACTTGTGAGACATAATTAAAGGTAATAGCTTCAAATCCACTGAAACTCTTAAGTGTTTGTTACTTATTCTTACTTATCCATAACTGAATATGCAGTTAAGATTTTAGTCAATTTGTCTGAAAGTATTTCAGTTCATTGGTTTTATAAAATCTCCTGGGTCAGTCATTGCATTACATTACTGAATACCTTCCCCCATCCCTTTCATTATCCAGTTGATGCTCAAGCGCTTAGGACATGAACTAACTATATCTGGTTTTGTATACACGTAGTTAAGTCTCAATCAAAGCTCTGAACTTGAAAACATTTGTGTTAATTTTAGGCTTTAAATTTAGTAGGGTAACTCAAGTGAGAAAATAGTTTCACAATCAATTTTGTCCCAGAGGATAGTGTTGAAATGAAACTTGAAATCTAATACAAGATACTCCTTTTTTGTTCTGTGAATATAAATTCCATGGGAGAACATGAAAGAGATAGTCCAAATGCTGAGTTTTATTAAAGGGAATCAAGTCTATGATTACTTTGCCATACCTCATGGCTTTGGCAAAGACCACCCACTTCAGGTTAAGCCTCTACATTTCGCTATATTTCTATATTCAGTGTGGACAAAGAAACATTCTCTGATTTGTGTGTGTGTGTGTTTAATGGGTAGTAAATGTGGTTGTTTGGCTTCTGATACTGCATATCAGGAGCATCTTTGCTGCTGGTGTAACAGGGAAGAACCAATGATCTAACCAAGACAGTTAATATGCAGTCCTCATATTTCTGTAAGTTGAACCTTTAGTAAAGAAACATAATTCTTTCTAGTTATCTTCATCATCACATTTTTATTTTCTTATCTTTTTTCCCATAAAGATTTCATTTCAATTAACAGTTCAGTAAACTTGTCATTGCCTTCTTGAAGGACATGTTCAGTTCAATTATAAATTAGATGGGTTCTTATTTTTTCAGCTATTTTTTTCTAGATTATTGCCTAATGAGAAGCTGACAGAGGAGTCTATTACTATAATCTTTAATTAGGAGAACTCATATTCCGTGTGTCTTAGGGTTTAATGAGACTGTTCATTAAAATAACATTTTGAGTACCTGTAATTGCAACACGAATGATGTCAGAATTAAAATTGTGGAGGTCTTTCTAGATTCTGAGAATTTTTGCTCATAGTTCACCACAGAACTGAACATGACCAATGGCAACAGGGAGATATTCACTCTTCAGTACATATTTTAAGGCCCACCCTAAATAAAAGCAAGCTTTTGCCTAGCTTAAAGGATTAATAACGGATATGATCTTTTCTTTTTAGCCTTCTACTCAGTTAAGACGGAGTTTTAAACTCAACAGAAATACTTCAAACTTTATTCTAAAATAGTCTATCTGGACTACACAGTGGTTCAACAAAGCACTTTGCTGGATTTGAAAATAGTATAGATGGATGTCTAAGAAAAAGGGGCAAGTATATAGAGTTGTTACTTCACGATATGCTCTCAGCCTCCAGAATATATAGCTTAAGAATTTTCTGGTAATTTGGTTATATTTGGCTGAAAATATTTGTTTCATGAATTTACCTGTTACCTCCAGAACACTTATAAACCATCAATATCTATTTCTCCATTGGCTTCACTGAGATCACTGGGTATATTTCAACCTGTTCCAAGGCTCATTAAAGTGAACAAAAAGGTTATATTTTCATTTTGTACATTGCCCCCAGTGTGTAGGACAAACCTAAAAGCTCCAGGGAGGAGCAGGAATATTTTCTTTGAGATTCATCCAGCCCAGTTATTCTAGAACTTCCTCAGTATATGTTCTGAAGTTAAAGAGAAGACAATATGTCTCTGTTATATCTGGAGAAAAAAGTGGGAAAATTCATAAATTGAAAGAAATATAAATAGTAGGAGATAAAATGAGGATTTAGCAATAATGCCTTATTTTTCTGACTTGCGTTCCTAATAAACCATTTGCTGCAAATAAGATCTCAAGATAATTTCTATTTATTGTGAAAAGAGCAATACAGTGTGCTGCCTGGAAGAAAAATTTTAGTTTTGTAAGTCAGCTGCATTTTATAAGGAATATATTGTTAGAGAGATGGGAAATATCATGCATGTTTAACAAAAGATCTATTGTAGTGCAGGCATTTTATCCGCACTGCTAATTTAGTTCTTACTACCTCTACATTGTCCTAAGGATTCGCAGAAAGGAATGTCATTGTGTAGAAGAGAACACAAACACTCATTGCTGTTCTTGGTTAACCAACAGTTTGAAATTCATTTAACTAATTGTGGCTTTGAGTGTGTTAAGACATTGTAATGGCAGGTTGCAGTAAAAAACATTTCTTACTACGAGAAATTTTTACCTTAGAGGTCTCTGTTTTGTCTGTATCTTTCTTTTCCATGCCTATAGGGAAAAGGGAAAGATAAAACAGGTGTAAATTGCAGCATGAGACTTGGATCTTTTTTTCTAATGAGTAACCTGGTAGTGAGGATAATGCCTTGAAATTCATTGCTTAGGGAGGTTGCATAGGGCCATCACTAGAGGTTTATAATAAGAGGTTGGACAAACCATGAGGAGATATATATCATATTCTGGGGAAATTCAGTATATTAACTCCTTGTGGCTTTATAATTCTAGCAATCAGAAAAGTCCTTGAATGTAAAACTCATAAAAAATGTCAAGAAATTATTTATCTAGCACACAGGTTGAATTAACTTAATTGGCAAAACAGCAAGAAAAAAGAAAGATTTTTGTTTTATTTTTGTTTCCCAACCAGCTGCTCTCTTTCCCAGACTAATCTAGAATTTGAGAAAGCAAAGGATTAACATATTTGTTTTCCACGTAAAACAGCTTGCCGATTGCTTTCATAAAAAATTCACCACACTCAAACTGCAAGTCTTCCCTTTCAGTTTGCATAGTAAGTGTCTGCAGCCACAAACTCAGAGCATCCCCCAGGCTAATAATCTGAAGCCATATGTCTGCTGCAGTGCACATTGCAATAGGAGGGAAAAGTGAAGATAACAGGTATTTTAGCAGAAATGTGCCTGTATCTGCTAGCATCTCTTTGGATTTTCAGAAGAAGCTTGTAGATAGGGTGACTAGTGGCACAGGGACCAGTTTTCTGAATTAAAAGTTCTTGAGAAAGGATGCTCAGGTTTTATTTGGCAATAGGAGTATGAGTAATTCCACCTAGATACTCTAACAGAGCCTGTGATACTGGAACCTCAATCAGGCTCTAAAAATTACTTAATATGAATAAAATATTTATTTTCTCCTTGTATAATAGATGAGATGATAGCCTAAAATAGTTGCCATGTGAATAAACCCCTCTAGCTCAGCAGCAAAATGCTCAAGTTGTCATCATGTCTCTGTGTATGAGACATGACTGAATCAGTTCTGCTTAATTCAACCGTAATAATAAAATCATAAGACTCCTGGGGATTTCTGTTATCCCCAAGAAGGGCACCCCAGCATATGCAGAAATATTCGCCACAGCAATCCACTGCAGGCTCATGCTCATAGAAACGTGTAATTTTGGCTATTGTCCACAGACACAGTCCTAACTCCCTTTTCTGCAGCGTGTGCCAAATCCTAGTTCAAGTGAATGATGCATTGTGCAAAGGAAAAGCCGGGGATATTAAACCATATACTAGATCCAAACCTAGATCCACCAGGTCAGTGGACCTGATCAGCATCAGAGAGTGGCCCATGCACAGAGCAGAGAGGGGAGGAAAATTATAAGGTTGCACCATTCCTGCAAGAAAACGTGGCACATTGCAGCTGGTACACAAATTGTAAGTTCCCAGCCAGGGACATTAGTGTCCAATCCATACCCCAAACCCTCCTGTGGCCTGTTCCAGTTTTTGTGATGTTCCAGAGAAGTTCACAAATGGATTAGAAATTAGCTGTAAGTCTCTAGGTGTGGTAAAGTGAATTTACATTGGATCTTCAGGAATAAGATGTATAACAACAATATACCTACGGGAATGGAAGTATTTTTTTTTCTGCAAAGACAGTTTTTTTTTGCCTCCTTTGAAATTCAAAATAAGAAAATAATTTTAAATTGTACAGCACATGGGAAGAGCTTGATATGAGGCTACAAGATGTCTTCCCCAGCAGTAAATTTCCGTACAGAAGACGTATTTATTTAAACAATTGCTTTCCCGCTCTGCCAGATGATACTCCTTGCTTTGCTTCAAATCATACTCGAGCTCTGAGTCTGTGGACACAATTAGGCCCACTTGCCTTGCTGATGGAGAGCCTGATCAATTTAATGCCTTCTGGCCACATTATCAGCCAGCTGCTTTTTTTCCCCATATGGTGGGCATTATGCTGCGTGTTTTTTAGATATGAAAATGTGCTCTCTGAACTGCCGAATCCGTGGTGGGTTATCATTTGGACAATGCCACAAAGTGAAAATCTACTTATGCTACATTTTTTTCATTGATAACAATGCCGTTCTCTTAAATTAAAAAGCACCTGTCAGGATCATATAGATCTTTAAAATTTTTGTTTCCGCAAAGTATTTGATACTTGGATTTCTAAAGCCATACATTAAAGAACCCAATTAATCAATTTAGCCCAAGGTGAGTCAGTATAAATGTATTCAGTTCTTGATATATTTTGTCTGATTATTTTGCATAACACAGAATCTTTCTTGCCTGCTCTCCAACATGTGTAGGAGCCTAGTACTATCCTTTAGCAGCTGAATTATTTAAAATTTTAAGATCCTCATTCTGTAGATTCTCTTGCATATTAAAAAAAAGTCATCACCTATTTAATGAAAATAATTTTATATATTTACAACTGTGCAACTCATCATTTTCAGGTTTCAGTTACCTTTGGGCTTTCCCAAATAATTACCAATTTATTCAAGTGCTGGAAGCTATGTATGCTATAAACTTGCCAAAATTAATGTGTAAGAGGCTCGTGTTAAATTAGAAAATGTACAAGAAAGACATAATGAAACCATTTATAATGGCCATGAAATTTAAGTAAATATAACTCAAAGTG
>JAWLRI010000333.1:4621985-4641977 GCA_034781795.1 Crypturellus tataupa | reverse complement strand
ATTAGAAAATGTACAAGAAAGACATAATGAAACCATTTATAATGGCCATGAAATTTAAGTAAATATAACTCAAAGTGTGCGTGCATGAGTCATGACTTCTGTTACCTTGAGAAACCTGGTGTTTCTTTTTTAGGTACAGGACTAAGGGAAGCCTTCTGTAAAGGTTTACCTGTCTCTAATTTTCTTAAATTTCTGGATGATGCTTCAGATTTTGTTTTGGATCTCTATGTAAAGTAATTAGTCACCTATCCTCCCAGGATAACTATTTGTGCTAGGAATAGATATTTGCATAACGTATTTGCACATGGTAAATCAATGAAAGCCTATACAGAGCTATTCTATTATTTTCTCACACCAAATAAATCTTAGTAATTGTGCAGAACATCGTTTCTCTACTGCATCCTAATGATTTCCTTCTGAATCTATTGGCTACAAGATCTTATGATTATGCTGCTGGCCCCCTGGAAGCTTTTTTGATAGGGTTGCTTTATAAAAGAAAACAACCTTCTATTTGAGACGTGAACACTTGCAGTCTATCAAAAGTGATTATCTCCATGCGGCTTTGATGCAGTTGGACTGTGCTTTCAGCTGTAGTTTATCAGTGACACACAAATAGTAACTATCAAGTACTTCAGTACGGATTTTCATATGTACTGGAAGATTCGGAAGTGCAATAAAAATGCCATAAATATTTCTGTATTGTTGGCCTGAATGAATAGTATAATCCATGCTGTTATAGCCTCTTTTAAGGTAGGTGCACGTATGGTATAGTTTCTATAAATGAGGCAAAAACTTTTTCTTTTTTTTTGGCTTCTTGCACTACACCTCTTCCGTAGATGCACAAGCTTCTTCTGACCCTGGATGGCACCATGGATTTCAAACCAGTCTCAGAGGGCTCATTTGTATTTTCAATTTGCTATTGATACTAAGTAAACTTTTCCACCCTGCTGCTTTAAAGCAAGACCAGTATTAAATATTTAGGAACTTTCAGTGAAGTTAACAGTTTGTCAGAAAATAAGATTCTCTCCCTTTGCAAATCTTAAATTCTTATATATTAAATCCTTATTTTTCCATCCCACACAAACTCTGAAACTGTTACTAGCTGCTGCAGAAAAACACCCTAAAACCCCCATTAAGCTTAGAAAACACTATGTAAAATATTGTTTCTGAAGAAAATAACACTCAATTTTTTCCTGACATGGGAACAATTTCTTTACACACAAACATATGCAAAAGTCCAAGAAAGTGGAAAATAAGAAGTTCTTCTTTACTTGGATACTATCTATGGATTGATTTGGAAATTCAGTTTACTTAAAACATAAAAATATGCTCCAGGAAAAGCGGAATATCTGCATATTTGGTTACTAATGTATTTCCTTTTGGGTGAGCAAGCAATTTTCTTGCTTTAGACTAATGTCTTACATCTAAATGAAGAATACTCACCCTTTGTAGAAAAAAATGTGTTCAAATAATTGAACAAGACACAAAATCAGACATGCTTTAGACACGTTATTTACCAGTCTATGCAGATTCATAGCTCCTGTTTGGACTGAGCTGCTCCCATCCGGCTCAGCAGACACGTCACCTCCTCTCCAGACTGTGCTGGGGTTTTCTGCCGTCTGCTCTTTTGGGCTAGCAAACTCATTCTGCCTAATGATGGAACTCCATAATAGGGATATTTGAGGAAACACAAGGCGTCTCGCTAATAGTTTTCTGGCAGAACTAATTACAGCCTTGCTCTAAAGCACTGTTCCTCTGGTGTCTTCATGCAAAGGTTTCTTGACCTGTCCTCATCACTCTTGTTCTCTTTGACCACATCTGTAAGCTTTTTAAAGCTGGGCAAACACTGATGATTATGACCAGAAACATTAGGCTTAATTCTCTGAAACGTTCAGGCAACTAACACTTTCTTCTTTCTCTCTTAAGTATTATTATATATATATATATATATATATATATCTGGGGAAATATCCAAAGCCTAACTTGGTTTATCTTTTCTTCTATTACAAAGACTCATAGAAAATCAGCAGAATCCATCACAGTCATTCTGTTATAGGCCTATTGAGAAATCTAGAAGTGAATTATAGCAGAAAACTTGAGATATGCCAAATTAAATGAAAAATTTACTCTTAAAAAATCTCATGGGAAAAGATGCTGTTGAAACACTAACATTTGATTCTGGTGTCAGAGGAATAGGCTGCATAGAATACCAGAGAAACCTGATTGTAAAAGACAAATCAGGAACAGTAGAGGGTAAATCACTAGGATGCTGGAGGTATTTGCCACTAAAAATGACCTCTAGCCTTATTTTAAATTTTTTATCCTGTATGTCAGGAGAGAAATATCTTACTGTGCTGGAGGTGGTTTTGATGTCTTTATTTACAATAGCATAGGCAGACAATAGAAACTAATATAAATGATTGCTAAGTTTGTAAGGATGTGTGTACACAAAATAACTGCTTATCAGTGCATGCTACAAGGTCATAGCTTCAAAAAGTATAGAATTCCTCAGACCTGTTTCACCAATGCAAATCAAAATGAACTGAATTTTACATGCAAGTCTCAACTACATATGAGTAGGTCCAGTTCTAAACAGGACAATTTATTGAGGGCCAATGAAATCCTGTTTCCTTCAACCCTCCTGGAGGTGACCACAATGATAATGGCCCCGATAATGGCACTACTGAACTGTAAAACGTATCAAGATGTGTACTTGAAAATTAATCGCCAGGTAAGCAATCATGGTGGAGAAAGCCAAGGCTCATCTTAGGCAAAAGGATTAGTGTACCGAGGCACTGGGTGTTAAGAAGTTTGTCTTCATTTTTTAAACACGCTTGAGTTGACAAGGTGGATTTATGCCATGCCAAACTCTTCTGTAGATAAGATCATCATGCTACATTTTACACACTAATTCTCTGAAGCATGAATAGAGTTTATAATTTTAACTGTGTAACCTGCCCACAGATTTCAATGAACTAGGAACATAAAGGTAACAGAGTACCTTAGCTTTAAGGATCCAGAGCTTTTGGCAATAGAGCTAAACTGATGATCAGCATTTCTGAAATCGTTTCCAGCAGAGACATTTACACGTGGCAGGATGGCAGCCTCAGTGAATGCATATTGAAACGGGTGGGAATGTTTTGTTAAAGTTTTGAGGTTTTGATCAAGGCTGTTGATGTTTCTATGCTGCATTGGGTTCACAGTGAAAGGTTACACTGGGAATCTGTGAAGTTCATAAGGAGAAGAGCAAGATATCAAAGAGAATTTGAAAACCTCTCCACTTAATAAATTTGTTTAGCTTCTATTAGAAATGCAGTAAAAATACTGTTTTTCTCCCCTTCTTTTAGTTTTAAGAGATACATTATAAAAAAATTATCTCAAAATTATCACAAAATTATAGTTTCAGGTAGTTCAATTGATTCTCAAGGAAACTTTGTTTTACCAGAACAGAGCTTTCCTGACAGTGTTTTTCAACACATAATTTGAACAATTAAGTCATTTTAGGTGGACTTCAGCAGCAAAGAAACCCATTGAGTTTAACAGGAGCAGGAGTGGCTTTGAACTAAACATAGGCATAATTTTTTGTATTCCTTTGAAGATGCAAATAAAATAATCTCTATCACATGGATGAATTTGCTAGTTAATTACCCACAGCATCTGCAACACAGAAATCAGTCTTACGCCATTAAGGTTTGGCAAGATAGACATATGGCTCCGCAAAGAGAAAATTGCATCCTTGCTAAAAGCACTGACATACGAAGTTGCCAAGTGTCAGATGCCAGCTTGATTTGTTGGTATCCTATGTAGGTAACTAACTGTCTTGCAGAGTGAGTAAACATTCAATAAGGATGATATACTTACGTATGGACCTGTGTGATCAAGCTGGGTCATTCCCTGTTTTGCTGCAAGAGTGTCCAGACCAAAACCCAACTCTTTCAAGAAAAGACTTTGCATGAGCATGTGCATTGAACAGTTATAAAAGACCATATGAGAGCTCTTTCTACCTCCAGTAGTAATGAAGCATGTGCCTCAATCTCCTACCATAACACGTCTTGAACATGAGATACATATTGTCAAAGTTCATGTACCGTTCTCTAAATAAGACTGTTTTTGAAACTTGTCTTTACAACTCTTTGCTATTGTTTTATATTGGTGAAATACCATTTAACTCATTCTTGCTATTGCTGATATTTGGTGTTGAAAGTGGAATTTCCCCCATTTTGTCAGAATTATTATTGCATTCCTGTTATTGAGATGTAGGATACTCAGGATGTAGGATGATGTTACTTACCATTTTGGGAAGTGTTGTCATTCCCTGAGGAACTGCAAACATCCCACACTGTTACTTTATTCAAGTGTAATTTAAAACCAGCTCTCAAGCATAATGGGATGTTACAGCCAATATTTATTTTTCTTTCATTAGATAAATAGTATTAAATTGCAATCCTTGAGAAAATTGTACAGACTGTATCACATCTGAATGTGTTCGAGCTTGAGACTCGCTCCGGCAAATTCTCATCATATTCAAATAACCATCATTATGCAAATAAGAACATCCTCATTGCCAAGCAAGTTTCAAATGGATGTTTGTTTTTATCGTGATGAATTATCTTCCTCCTGGTAGCAGACAGCTATGTGCAGCTCAGGAGAACTACGCAAGACCTGTTTATTCTTCAGACTTCTTTTGCAAGTTGCAAGCTGAATTTGTTGCCAGCTAGGATGGATTTTGATTTTCCTTTGTCCCATATATCTTGCTTGGAAAACAGCACAGTCAAGCTTTCCTTATCACCAGCGTTTTGGGCCTGTTGGCATTCCAAGTTTGCTCATAAGAGCTTCTTTCTGTGAGGCTCACAGCGGCAACCCAAGGGCATGATTTTCAATAGACATGGGCCAACATTTCATATCAGCATGTGTATGCCCTGTAATTGAAGAGTAAATCCTGGGTTTAGTGCTCCGCTTCAGCAGTTGTGCTGAATGCTTGAGCAAAGAAAGGGACATTTCTTTATTCACCCTTGGTCTGCAGATCAGCTGCAAACTGCTTTGCAGTTGTTGCAGTTTCGAGTCTGGAATAACCTCTACAACTTCAAAAATTACCTTCTTTTCTAACTCTAAGGTCATAAAAAATGCCCCATCAGTTCTAAATCATGTAGACTTTGCTACGCACATGCCAGGGGAATGCTTCCCTGTATGTATTAAATGTAGTCCCAGGTCTATGGCAGCATCTCCAAAGACGGTTCACAGCTGCATAAAATTTTCCTGCAGAGCTCGGGACTCCTGTCCCAGGGATCCTCAGCCATGAGCCAGGTTCTTCCGTACTTGTAGCAAGGGCACGATCTGGCATCCATGGGGGCTGGCAGCACTCCTGCCTAATCCAGCTATTCACAATCCATCTTTTATCTCAGGTTCCTTTGAAGGTTCTGCTAGTTCATATAAGATCCTCACCAAATGCACTGGGCAATATGTTCGTGGCTTGGTTCCATCCTGGAGCAATTTACGGGAAGTGTTTGATATTCAAACTACAATCCCTTTGTTCTGCATTTATGCAGCAATCCACACAATGGAGCCCTGCTTATTGCTAGGGCCCGAGGCACCAGTGCAATTTAGATGATGCATAAAATACTGTACGGGTCACAAGGACAAAGGAAAGGGTTGTAGCGACAGTCAATTCTATTTTGTTTGATTATTTTCAGCATTATCTGCCTAGATATCATGAAGAATTTTACCTGTGTGTCCAGTCCATGTGGTAGAAATACACTGTAAATCCCCAGTTTGCAGAATATTGATTCACTAAATTCTTTATTAGATTTTATTTTGATGTTTTCTGTACTTAGTTTTCACAATAATTGAAAACTGTGATTAAATATGACCACCACAACTGTAGCTATGTGTGAGGTACCATACAAATTTTGTGAATTGTGGTTTCATTACATATAAAATAAGGTTTTTCCATAAGATCCATTTTATTCTGTAAATGACTGCCTTAAGGTAGAAATTAATTGTAATTCAGAAAAATATTCAAAAAGGGCTGAAAAAGTCATCTTCGTTTTTCTTTGATGTATGTGTAGTGGAAAAGAAATGATAGTTGTGGTAAGAGATACAGCATTTAGCCATAAGTTAACATCTCTGTTATCACATTAATTCTGCTTGTTGATAATATTTAAAAACAAAAAGATTGTTCTGGAGATGACAAAGTCTAGTAAAGATTTCTTACTCTCTTGCTATCAGATTTCTCCTTAAACAGTGCAGAAAATGACTCTGCTAATTTTCAGTCCACTTGCAGTTATTGCAAATGAAATGTACTCTCTCCTTTATTTATGAACAGGAGAGGTACTGAGTGAATATTAAAAATACCTGTTATAGGATATCTAGGGTTCATTTAATGTTAAAAATATATATTTTATGAAATCAGAAATAAGGGCTAAATCTTGTCGAAGTCTCTCCTTTTTACATGATGGAGAATTCAGTCTAAATACCCTAGTACCAATCCACACCAACAAAGAGCAGCTCTACCCACTGTTATTTAACTTTATCAGTCCAAAGGTTCTTCATTCACACCAATAAAATTTCTACCATATAGCTCATTTAAAACATTTTTTTGGCATTTACTTCCATAATATTTATGAGAGGAAGGCAACGCAGCAGGACTCATTCCTGTTGTCCCATTTGTTAATGCAATGAAACACAAACAACAGTTTGGATTAATTTCAGCCTTCCATGCCCCTTTTGCTCTTTCCTGTAAGTTTTACTCCCAAGCATACTGAGGATTAAAAAATCAACATAAATCACTAGAAAAAAAAAGAGTCTTTAATTCTCTGTAAAGCAATATGAAAATGTGTAACTGAGCTATAGGGCAAGAATTCTTGTTATTAGAGCGACATTGTACTTATTTATATTTACAGTTAATAGTATAGCTTCTGTAAATTAAAAATGCCACCAGTCTATTTGAAAAGGAAATATAATCTATAAATAGCTACTTTATGTACACTCTATCTTTTCCAGTTCAGTTAAGCAAAAATATTTTTTATCCTTTGCTGTAACAGCTTATCCCATGAAATTACATCTGCTTGCAAGGATGTGCTACAGGCCAAAATCTGCTTCCATTTGTAAGACCACTATCTTAAAAGAAGATGAACGGGATATATTCTATGACTAGATTATATCCCTAACCATTTTAGTGTCTGATCCTGAAATAACCACAGTTCTAAGCGTGCATAATAAGCAGTTCATAGTATGTTTTATTTATTAAGAGACCAATTTCTGTGTATTCTACAACTTGCATTATAATTTCTTTGAGACTGCTTCTTCCCATGGATATAATCAGACGTCTCTCACTATGCTATGACTGGGAAGAGATCTGTTTTAGAGCAGATCTTCACAGATATGTGAAATCTTAGGTTTTGAAAAACTATTCTCATTAGGATGGGCTATTTTGGGTATTATGCTCTTTTTCTCTTAAAAAAAGGAGATTCTTATAGATATTGATTGCAAGAGGAGGAAGGCTTGGAAGTAGATATTTTTGTAGATTTTATTGTTTTAGCCTTTTCCAATAGTATTGATTTGAAGCTGCTTGCTTCCAACTGTGGAACAATTAATCAAATTTGTATTCTTAGTCTTAACATACAGCTCAATCCTAGAATGATCCAATTTACTTTGTTTTGGAAGTATCAAGGGTCTGATTTTTTTTTCTTTGTACACAGTCAAGTTTCACTTTTATTCAATTTGGAAATAGATGCTAAGCTTTTGGTTCTATAACACTCAGGGGGTCACTTGGATGGAGCAAACAAAGAAACAAGAGGTATAATAAGGCAGGGTGCTTTTCTGAACGACTAATATTTCAGGGGAGGAGGGAGCAGTGATTCCATCAGGAGCAAATGAAGAAAAAGAGCAGTGTGCATCAAACCTGTCCCTACCATTTATTGAAACACAGCTGAAGTTTGCATGTAAAGCAGTCACAAATGCTCACTGAAAAGCGCTCATTGGGATGAAAAGATACAGATTTGAAATTCATAATCCTTTATTCTGGACTTAGAAGAATAATGTTAAAGTATTGCCGTTTCTACTGTTCTCTTTCAAATCACTTTAGGACCTGAAAGGTGGAGACAGAAAAAGTAGTGTCTGGAGCAGTTATGTTATAGCTCTTTGTCATAACTTCTTATCTGATTCATAAAAGAGAATATGTAGAATGGCCTATCCTGCAGGAGAAGGAAGTACACACGTGCCTGATAGTTTTGTAGAAGGCCAGAACATGCAACTACGCTTTAGAGGGGGAGAAAGGATATATCAGAGAAAAATAAATATGTTTGCTTTGTTTTCTTGTTTCGTCTGGGATTAAAACAAATACTGCCCTTAATTGTTCTTAATTATTATACTACAAGTGTTTATTTAACATTGGGCAAAATAATTTATATTATTTATTAATTTCCTCTATGTAATTGAATATCTTTTCTGTTTAATGTGCACAGTGCGTGCCATTTAACCTTCTTAAATGACAGACTTTCTTATTTTTCGCCTCTGAGACTAGATGGAATAGATATATATGTAGCGCTGTGTTTATTTAACTCATTTGGCAAGCTAATACTTTGAGGAAGGCAACAAGTTTAATTTCCAGCATTAACTACTGTGACTTCAGAAAGAAAACACAACGTGACATTGAGTGACATAAATGACTCCTTTTCCTGATTAGACTGTTTAGAAAGTTTAGCATAATGTAAACCTGTTTTACTTTGGTTCTCCATTTAATCCAGTCATGTTCACAACAGACTTCGTAAGTGGCCCAATATTTGTTTTAAATTTTGTAATTTGTGCTGCTGTGTAAGGGTTGTGACAACAGTATGCAGCATTCGCAGAGCATTGTACTGAGCTCACGTAGAGAAGGTAGAATAAATAATGGAAAGTAAAATCAGCTACTCTAAAAACTGCAAAAGGAGGTAGCTCATTTTGTGAGCTTCGTTTCATAATGACAGCTGTTTTATTACACCTTTTACTGACCATGTGTTCAATCAATATAAAACTCTAATAATGTAACAAGATGCTGCAATGTTTTCTGACAAGTTCTTGTAAATTTTTCTGGATTACTGCTTGTTAAACAAAGACTAAATGTGGCTATTAAAAACTGGCAATAATGTTCTAGTAAAGAAGCTGTATTTCTGCCACTGTACATGAAAAGGCTAGTAGGAAAGGGCTGTTAAACTCTATATGCTTAAAATATGAGGTAGTGGCAGCATAGCTATTACTTTATATAAATAGTCTAATAAGCAACATTGTACTTGCCTTGGACTACATGAGTGTGAGATTCTCAGCAGGATAGAAAGCAGAGAAAAATTTTATCCCTCCCAATTATAGTGTCACTTCAGATAAAATAATATGAATTGCATCAATTACTTGGCTTAATTGATATTGTTCAGCTAAATCACCTAAACATGCATTGCTCAGAATCTCACTCACTGCATGGCACTGGCCTGACTAATGTGGCAGTGGCAATAGCCTCATGGCACTAGCCTGATTATGGCTATAAAACAACCTGAAATGATGCTGGACATAATTTAAGATTTAATGTGTATTCTAAAATTTAAACTAGTGTCAGACTCTCCCACTGATGGTCAGGTATGCACATAAAATGCAAGCGTGGAGCAACCTGACTGAGCTGATGTTCATTATAGAAGCAGAAAGTTCATATTCGCGACCCTAGACAAATGTTAGAGTGATGGAACACTACAGAACAGCTACTCGGGGGATTAAACAAATAATAAGAGTGTATCCAAAGCTTAGATTCTGTTAGGAAAGAAGGTTAAGATGATAGTCAAAAAATCAGCTGTGTGATAGAGATTATGAGTGTCTCCAAAATTTCAAGTCAACATTTAATTTGTGGTTGTTATATATTGTTATACATTAATATTGTTAATATTGTGGTTGATATATAAACCTTAGGGAATGGAAAATGGAATTTCCTGGGTTTTCCCAGACAAGTTGCGTGGATCAGACCCAATAAAAAAGTTAATCGCTCCTCAGTTTGAGGGAACTGAAACCCACCTCTCCAGCTGGATGTTGTCCTTCCTTTGGAAGCTGAGTTACAGGACAACAAAGAATGAAAAATGCAAGAAGTTGGAACAAGAGCAAACAGGAAGGAGCTTAACTGTGCTGTAGCAGCTAGGCAATTGAGAGTCTACTCCGCTTTTGTACTTATTATTGAGTATTGAACATAAAATTAACCTGAGAGCAGGACTCCTTATTCCATCCCAGCAGATTGGCCTTAACACAAGTCTTAACAGTAGCTACAACATCATAGTCTTGATAGGAAGATGTCATTTTTAATAGTCATTGAAATTATTCCATTCTTATTACATTACTGTTATTACAGAGTAATGATTTTGAAAGGTGAAATGCTTTGGAAAAAAATAATTTATTTATACTCTCCATATCCTTATTACATTCCATAACATTTATAAATAGCCCAATTGATAGCTATAAGATTAATTTAATATCAAAAACCTTGCAATAAAGTCATGGAAACACTCTCCAGCATTCCACATCCTATTCAATTCTCAATACACTCAGCCCCACCAGGCCTGTTCTATCTACTTTGCAAAGTCCTGCTTGTAGCTACCCCGATTGTACCTGTTGGCTGCACGGATCAGCCTGGCTGCTCTGCACCTGATTGCCGACAGCTGATGAACTCTGAGCAGCTGTAGCTAATTAGGACATCAGCTAATGCAGCCCTCTTGTGACCTTGGGAAGGTCAGTGCTTTGGAGCTGCTGTGAGGAGAAGGTTGGCAGCTTTGTCCCAGGAAAAGCAAGTGCTGGGAAAGGCAATGGGATTCTTTTTGTGTGAACAGGTACCTTGCTAAAGAACTATTTACTTGTGGGGGCATTAATTCACTTCTAGCTTCTTATGATTATTGTACTAGATGAGAAGTGTTTTTCCCTCCTTTAGAAAGCATTTAATCTTTTCTGTTACCTGGGAAGTCCTTTAGACAGGTGAATGTGGTGGTAAAAATGGTTGTATGTGGTTGGGACTCTCACCGAGGTGCATTAAGCTGCTGTGCTTGTGGCATGATTGTGTTATGCTAGAACAGAGGCTTGTTGAATTGAGGTACCTCGAGCAGCCAGGACTCCCCTTGCACTCGTGTTCTTGGTGAGTGTCACTGATCCAAGTGACACCCCCTTGACTGTACTGCACTCCCCCTGCTGCATCCCCAAGTTTGTGAATGTGCCTTAGTCTTAAATGCTATTTCTCCTGTGACCTGAAGGAAACTCTTGTTGATGTATTCTTCTTGACCTCTCTTTTCAACATTTAAAAAAAAAAAAATTCATACACTATTTGTTGTAGATATTTATGGAGCTTTTACAAGTTCCCTGTCCCTTTTTTAGGGTTAACTATGCCATCTCTTTCCTTCTTTGTAGTATCGTCTTCTAATTCCACTTGCAACTGTTTTCCCCAAGTGTTACCAATAAATATGTCTAGTTACACAGATCCTCTAAGCTCAGCTTTTATTTAACTTTAGAATTTGTACATTGTGTCTGAGATGGGAGCTGTTTACCAAAATTTTCAAACTTTTAGATAAATGTTAGCTCTAGACTTGTGCCTTGCCTTGCTTGTGTCTTTGAACTATTGCAATTGCAGCATTGTTAAATTATAAGGATTCTTAAAATCTTATTTACTTTTGGTGATAATGCTGAACACTGAACTGTGCTTTAAAAAATAATAATTTAAATGTAAAATCTTTTGTGAAATTATACTTGGCTTTTCTATACTTTTAGTGTGTAAAAATGAAAATATGGCACAATTGTTTCTAACACTCAGGATAAGATTAAGTAAACCCAAGTTTTGCTCACAATTCTGCTACAGTATTTTGTGATCTCGCTATGTGACTTCATTTCCCATTCTGTTTAAAATTCTGTCCTCTTAAGATATAGAAATAAAAGTGCCATTATATTTGTAAACTATTCTGCAATGCTGAGGTGGAAAATGCTATAAATTGAATACAAACCATTATTACTGGATGTAAATCATAGTAATGATCATGACTCAGGGCATTTCCTGGGAGCATTGACTGCGTGGAAGATGTTTGTTTCTGTTCATTAAGCTCAGGAAAAACGGGTTGTTAATCGCCTTAACCACTCGGGTGCTCCGAGCTGTGCGTTTGCCCTCTGTGAGATCTGAGCTCATGGGTGAAAACAGTGTCTGTTGTGTTTACAGGGGGCTCTATTTTTGTGCTCATATTGCAGAATTCAGAATAATGCCATTAAACAGCAAGTTTTAGCCTCTTGCTTACTGCCCTGCCAAAGAGCCTGGATGTTCCTTGCTGGGCTCAGTGGGCTAAGGCAAGCCCGGCAATGTCTAGACCAGTATTTTAGTTGGCTACACCTTTATAATACCAAATAAAAAGCTTATTCTTGGGGTTTGGTGACCGAAGTACTCGGAGATACCTGTCAATGTTGTAAGAATATCAGCATAATCCCTGTCATTTGCCATTGCTAACAGAACAGAAAATAATACAGTTTTAAAGCTTCTGCATGAATAGTATCCTGAGTGACAATGCAAAGCATGAAAACACCAGCTTGGTTGAAGACGGGAATTGGTAACTTCAGGTATACACTAGAGTTAACATTGCTCACCCAGTGGTGCAAAATTCAGTGCTCTTCCGCAATTCATTTTCTTCCTAATCTCTTTGAGTTGGATGACAACTGAGAGGGCCTCTAATTACGGAACAGTGAGCTGCTTGCAGTTGGGAATCTGACTGCTATGTAATGGAGCAGGTGATTTTATCTTAATATATTAAATATATATTTTACTGTGAGCATATATATGAAATATGTATTCTTTGGAGAAATCTCTTCTCTATATAATTTTATTCTGGAGAATAATAAAATCAAGACCAAAGTTACACCAGAGCACACATAAAAACAGTTCTGCCCATTAAAAAATTTACACTTTGTTTTCCCACTAGAAACTGGAAGAGAAAGCCAAAATTCCACTTTTCCCATATGGGTTTTAGTAGGCAGCTGGAGTTGCTGTGCAATTCTTATTCCAAAATAAAAGTAACAGCCAACAGACCTGTGATGTTTTGGGGGGCTGCTGTTTAGAACAGCAGTGTCCTTGGTGTCAGCAGCTCCTTTCAGGTGGGGTTTTTAGCATCACAAGGTGTCTTGATAAACCAATATTAGGTTCAAGCCATTCAAAAGCCAAGATTCCTGTTTATTAATCTCTTCAGTCAATTCATTCTTTTCTTTTTTTTTCCCCTTTTATTCTTGCTGCTGTAACTTCACAGCAGGTTCCACTTCTTTAGCTTTCTAATATTGCATGTGATTTTTATAGCCCTTCAGCAGAACCTTATCTTCATGAGTGTTTATGATTTTTTTTCCTTTTATTTTTATATATATATATATATATATATAAATCTACATATATCTGTAGAGCAATTTCCTTCTCCAGCAGCTTAAACTGCAAGGACAACCAATACTTATATAAAAGAGGTCAAAATATTCTAGATATCTCTGATTACTTCCTCCTACTTACCGACTCCACAGTTTCAATGTGAAATCTACTATAATGTGGAAGCTGCTGCCAATATACTGTAAGGGTTTCCTGCCATATGCTCTCCCATCTGTGATAAGTATAAGGATTTTGAAGCGGGAGGGGAAAAAAAAGACAAAAACTTTAGTGTGACTGCAGTTCAGCTGCGTGCAATAGCTGCCTCTGGCATAAGAGAACAAAGCTTTGGACTTTTACTATTTTATTTTTTTAAACAGCTTGAAAGGTAAATAAACACCACCACTACCTTACCCCCCGCGGATTTTTATCTTGCACTTGTGCATTATAACTGATTAAGTATTTTCTACAAAAACAATCATTATGAGGCCTGGAGAAACATTGAAACTGAATAATTCTCAAAAACTGTAATGAAGTGAACAGTCTGCGGTTGTTTTAATGTTCTGAGTGCCTATGTGCAAAAACTGGAGGAAAACCAGTACTCGTTGCTGATATCAAATACCTTAAAAGTAAGGCACCTAGGTCTTTCCTATATTAAAACACAGAAGAAGTGCAGAGGAAATTGTTTAATTTTGACTGTCTTTATGTAGATCCCAAAGATTTTACTTGTGCTGTTCATATGTTATTTCTATCTTTCATTTTCTTCTTTCAATACCACAAAACAAAATTTAAATTTAATATTAGGAGGTACATTTCCTTATATGTTAGGTTTGAATTTGGTTCTATAAAACTATTCTTTCTGCTATATTTAGTTTAATCTTCTGTTCATAAATAATTTACAATAAAGCAGTAAAACTGTAGCAGCATTAAAAATGATTATAATATTAAAATTTGTAGTAAGAACTTTAATGTCATGTGTTAGCTATAAGCAGCTAATAGGTCCAATTGTACGTAATAACTGTTTATCCTTCATTGAAAGTCTATTAAAGACTTATATTTTCTAGATGAGCCCTAGAAACCGTGTGTGATCTAATAGATGTAGCATTTCAATATGCAGACAAAAATACTTTAGAAAATGTTATTGGATTGCCCAGTGTTTTTTGGGGTAGAAATACTTAACTAGCTGATCCAAGGAAGAAAATAAATTTTTTCTTTGCCCTTCAAAAAAGTATTTGCTTAGCTAACTTCACAAGTCTCAATTTTGGAATTACTAAGGTAGAGGGTCATCAGCATGCTCCAAGGGACTGTCCTTAGTCTTTTTTTGGTTACCTACAATCAGAAAACTTGACGAACTGGAAGCTCTGCTTTTTATTTTATTTTAGTTTTTTTCTTCTCTCCATACTTCTGCCTGTCATTTATTTCAGTAGATGCCAAGTCTTATTTGGAGGGGACGGCATCATGCATCCCATGCACAGTGTCTCAGATGTCTTATGAAACCTCCCGGAGCAAACGGCACTAGAGGTCACTAGCACTCCATCATTGAAAAGTCAGGGCTGATTTTTCCTCACAGTAACAAGCTTATTTTGCTCTAAAGTTAAATAGATATTTGGAACTGCCAAATGCACAACTGTTTTAAGGGCTAATGTATGCACCAAGCAGACACCATATGTGTTTACGAAGATATGGTTCATGAAAGAGCACAACCTATTCAAAGCTATTATTCTCATTCTGTTTTCCTATTCCTTCCCATTTTTTTTTGGTTTCTATTGTTTTTTTTTTTTTTTTTTTTTTTTTTTTTGTGTGTGTGTGTGTATTTCATGGTAATCTACAGTCTAAACCTATTAAACCTATAAATTATTTTATTCTTATTTTGCTGGGTCTTAGGTACTGTTTAAGTCCAATGCCTTTTAAGTCTATTTCTCACAGTAATTAGTTTGTGGAACTAAAGTGCTGTGTCCAAGAGTTTTTGCAGGCTTGGGCTCTTAGATTAGGTTGGAGGTATAGGACGCCATATGAAGAGGTTCTTAGAAATAATAGCTGAAGGTCTGGCAGCTAGTCATAAATTTGTATGGCAAGAATATAGATAGTGTATTTTTTACCTTTACAGTTTTTAAAAGTATAAATTGATTGAGCATGAAAGTTGTGCTTTTAATCCTTTTGAATAAAAGTGCTGTCACTTTCAGGATTTTTTTTCTATTAAAATTAAAAGCCTAAATGATGAATAAAAAACTGGAAATTATAAAGAAAATCCCAATTTAGTAGGCTCTTATTTCTTAATTAAGTCCAAAAAAGTCTTGGGATGGGATTCAGCAAAGTGAAGAACAACCTTTTCAGGACGTACACCATGCTAGGGGATTTCTGATTAGAACTTTTTAATTTAGTCTTTGAGAAGGACTCTTTGCCAAATAACGATTCCATTTCTGGCTCATTCCCTCATGAAGAGGGATTGGCTCCTTGCTGCTTTTTCTGGTAGAAATGCTTGGGTGCAGAGCGGGTCGCGATTGAGCGGGAATGGTGTCGAAGGTGCAGACTGCAGAGCATCTTGCCCTGGACAACAGGGTGTTGATGCTCAAATAGTTTCAAAGGAGACCTAGGAAAGGGGAAGCTGTTGAGGGATCCTAAATGCTCAATGGCCACCTCCTGCTCAAGTGCTGAAGGCTCAGAGAGCATGCAAGAGAATTATTATATATTCTATGCCTGTGTCTGTATTCTTCCTTGTGTATCTCTTTTGGAGGCAAAAAAAGACCAGGCTACATGGACCTTTCTTAAAGAGGCTTTTAAAGACATCAAAGGCATTGCAACTTCTTTACATCTTGTCTTCAGATATCTCAGACTGCTCATAGTAACATCCCTGGTCCTGCTGTTTCATCTCATCTATGCCTAAAAAACATGGTGAGCTTCAGAATTATACCATCAAGAATGCGATCAAATTTTAGTTTGGGTGCTGTTGTATGTTAACACTTGCACATCTTGAAGCATCACTACTTTGATCACTACATTAATTTTTAACTTGATGTGTAGTAATTATAACAAGTACTGGTTAGATTCCGTTGTTGTGGAGGCTAGAACACAACCAAACCTGTTCATTGGTACCTGTTAATTTTCTCATGACATATTCTCATAGTGAATTTTCTCCAGATGTGTCCCTTTATATGTTCATTTAATTATTGAGCTTCTATTCAAGTTGGTTTCTGCATCTTGCAAGATTTGAGCCTTATAAATCACTATAACTCTTTGTACTGGAAGTGCAAACTTATAGCTCTTAAAATGCTATCCTCATGTGAAGCAGTTTAATGTATTAGTTCATTAGGAAAAAAAAGAAAAGCCCCAAGAAAAAAGCCCCCTTAGATCCACTTTTGTCTATTAGCCTGCTGCTGATTTGGCTGATAAGAACCCGCTGTGTTGTGATGAAGTCCTTTGTCAACTTTAGACCTCATTTGGACCTGAACTATTTCTGAGTATTCATTGGAAACGAGTAGAAGAGGGTAAAAACCGACTGACATGATCTGCTTTTAAAGCTATTGTGAACTGATAGTAATCCAGAACCACAGAGCAAGCTGACAGGAATACTGCTCAGCACTGAGGTTGGTGTTTGATCACTAGAGATGGGCGCTCCAAGGGCTATTACCATTGACACTAGAACTACAAGCTGTCAGATTTTTCTTCAACCAGTTGATTTTTTTTTTTTTTGAGCTGAATCTGTTTTTCCTCATGTAATAGAAGTATTTTAAGCAAAGCAAGTGACTTTATTTTTTTTTTGTTATGTGATTGAACAGATGAAAAGTAGTTTTAAGCCAATTAACAGGGACTTAATGCTTCATCCTGCTGTCACTGACACATAAAAAAAATCTAAGTTCTGCTTAATATCAGAATGGAGGAAATGCCAGACATTAAATGAAATGGAGGATGTCACTCGGTGTGGTCTCTGCAGCATCTTCTGTTGTGTCACTCCAGTTTTCATGTTATTTGTATGGGAGCATCACTGAGACCTCAGCTGCTGGCTGCAGCTAAGGGGGTAGGAGGTAGAGTGTGCGTATGACCAGGATAAGTCCCTTCCCCAATGACTCTGCATAACCCAAAGAAAAATGAGGCAACGGAGAGATGTGATAGAAACATAAAACAGAAGAACAACTTGTTTTGCCCTACAACCAACAGTCACTGTACGCCTGCTGCTTCAGCACTAGTCTATGCTTAGAAAACAACACATTAAACTGTAGCAAATGGCTGGGAGGTCAAACTATCATGCTGCTACCTTCTCATATTAAGAATCTGTGATTCTACTTGTTCTTTATTTTGGAAGTTGTGTGGTAACAATACCCTGTACATAGGCTTTGAGCCTCATAGGGCCAAAAAACCCTTCTAAATGGAATGGTGAAATGCACCCAGACTTCAAAAGTGCCATGATTTTTCTCTCAGAATTTATTGGAAAGTGGATTTTTTTTTTTTTTTTTGAGGAAAATAATTAGTTTTTAACCACTCAGTTTAAAAAAAAAAAAAAAAAAAAGAGAGAGAGAGATCTGAGATTTCATGCTGGCAGATAGGAGGAGAGAATCATTAGAGGGCAATTGGCTTTTGAAATGAATTGTTTGCTTTCATTGGACACTTTGTCTCTTAATACAGCACTGAGAAGGAATTTCCCCTGATGGAAGGAAGGGAGAATATAGGGCAAGGGAGCGTTTTCTTGATCCCCCTGGCTACGGCCTTCTCTCTCGCCTCCTGTTCCCTGTTGCATGGAGAGGTCAGCTCCAAACCCGCATTTCTAACCCCTCAGCGAGAGAACGGTACCGTCTACAGAACTACAAATGTACAGGAAAAAAGAGGGGAGAGCGAGTGAACCAATAAACTGATTAAAACAACTAGGAATTTTAATTACCTAAGACAGACTGTATTTATCTGTTGATATATCACATTAAAGATGAAACAAGAATTCTCAGGGTAACAATGAATATTCTCATTAATTCCCTGGATGCAGATTATCTGGGTTTGTAGTTTTACAGTTGGCCTTAGGTGGTGAAGATGCAGGTCTGACAGGTCCCTCCAGTGTCTCTTGTTTTCTAGAGCCAGATCTTCCTTCGCAATCACTTGTGTTAATTACCCAGAAAAGATTAGGCGTCCTTGCCAAAATAACATATTGCTAATAAAACAGGAAGATGTTTTCTCGTTACTGAGAAGAGTATGAATTCATGGGATTCTCTTTCTATGAGTATGATTTAGACAAGAAAAATGTTATAAAAATGGTAGTTGCACAGGCTGGAATTGGTGTTGAAGTGTTATAGCCTTTATTCCAAAGGAGGGAATTAAACTTGCCAAATTCCACAGGGTGGGTGTCCCAAGTGGCCTATTCTTCAGGTGTCACCAATAAAATAACCATGGAAGCAAAGGGAGAAATCTCTGCACGGGGACTGCAGGGCACTGGGGCTGGGGGCAGCAGTGGATTAATAACTAAACAGCCTTTTAAGTGGGTAACAAATCTATGCACCCCTGTATGGAGAGAAATCAATGTTTTTCTTTGCTCTTTGTATTTATAGTAAATAGGAAGCTGTTTCTTATGTCAATTAATCTCTTTTCCTAGGTATTGGCCTGTCATTTTTCATTTGGCTCCTGAATGAAGCTGAACATTGACTTCTTCCTCAAATGTTGATTTTTTTTTTTTTTTTTTTTTTTTTTTTTCTCTTCCCCTTGAGTAGAGAGTATTAATTTATAATAACTGTTCTGGCTTGGAGAAGACTGTAGGTTTTTGGCCGCCTCATGCTGTATATCATGTCAATAACTTTTCTTTCATCATTCTTTGGCCCGTGGATGCTCTCAGACGATGCACTTGTCTCAGATGTAGTTTCAGCTCTAGAAGTATCTTTCATTCCAGGGCTGGGGGACCTCTCTGGGGCTGCTGATACTTCCATGACTTTTACTCTAAGCCCACAGCCCTGCAGCCTCCTCTCACTGATCAGATTGCTCCCTGTTAGCAAAGGGGGGCAGTTTCAAACTTTATTTTGATAGATCCGTTCTTAAGCTACAGCAATGTGCATGTTGACATAAAAAAACTTTTATTGCTCCTAAATACATACTCCGTGAAAGGACATAGTGGTTTTAAGCTCTTATAGCTATATATATATGTCTTAAACTGGGCTGTAGTAAATTGCATTTGCTGCTGTTCTGTCTGCCAGGGATAATACAAATCCCATTATTAAGCCCCGATCAAAGGGCTGGGTTAGCAGCGTGGCTGTAGCCTTGGCATCCTCCGTCCCCGCAGATCTCAGCAGGGCTCTTTCCCCCCGGCCCTTCGGAGTGTTACTGAGACCGAAGGCGGGCGCTTCCCTTGCCCTTCCCGCACCGCGCTGGAGTCTTTCCCGGCGGGATCCTGGCGTTATTCCCTGCTCCGGCCGTCCCCTTGGCTCGGGGATGCGGGAAGCGGGACGGGATGCGCGGGGCCGGGCTCCCCGCTCCATCCTTCCCGCCGGGCAGCTCCGCCCCGCGCTCCGCGCCCCGCTGCGCGGGGATTGGGGCTGGCGGCGCCAGGCGGGGCTTGAGCCGCGCGCTTATTTATTTATTTATCCGCTGCCCTCCTCTTTTCTTCCTTTTCTTTTTTATTCTATTTTATTTTTGTTGTTATCCCCGCGCCATCT
>JAWLRI010000333.1:4587479-4621879 GCA_034781795.1 Crypturellus tataupa | reverse complement strand
TAGGACGCTGCTCACGCCGGCCCCGCGGCCGGTATCCGCCTCGGTAGCCACGACCCCCCGCGGGGGAGCCGCGCTCGCCCCTTGGCGCCCGTGCGGCCGGGGGAACAAGTGAATGGAGCAGCGGAGAGCTCGGCCAGCCTCGTCCCTCCGGACGGCGCCCGGAGCGCTCAGCATCCCCTGAAGGGAAACTTGGGGCTGGGACGGGGCTGCCATGAGAACAGTTCTCCGTGCGCTGCTTAAGCGCGGCTCTTCTTCCACGGCGTCGCCTGCTCTGAGGATGGGAGGGAGGAGGAGGGCGGGTTGAGGCTGAAGAAATAAGTGGTCTCCGCGAAGCCGGCGGTCTCGCGCTCTCCGGACGACCTCTTGCTGAAAATGCAGCCTCTCCCGCCGACCGCTTCTCACTTTGGCTGCAAGAAAGTGTGTGAAACTGAGCGCTGACTCCCTCTCCGAGCCTCGCATGGGCGCTTCTGGGATTAGCAATATGGGGCATCTCCTGTCACCTCTCCTCCTGAGCCTGGCAGCAGTTTTTTCCAAAGGTAAGGAAGGCTCCATCTCCCTCCGTGACTGCTTCCTTGCTCTCTGTTTCTGTTTGCTCTGCGTACGCACCCTCTGTTCCCTTCCTCTGGGGCTACCTTGGATGTCCGTACCCACAATTTGCCACTGAAAGACCCGGGGGTGCTTGTGTGTGAGTCAAAACCAAAGAGATCCGGAGGAAAACCCTGCACGGCAGGATTTTGTTTGTTTGGTCGACTTCGACAAACAATCTAGACTTTTATAGAGATGTTCGTTATAAGACGTTTTATTTTGCATGGTGCAATAGATGCTGGTGGGTGTCTCAGCTTTGGGTTGTGAAAGGTTTTATTATGTAGAAATTGCACATATTTAGGGCAGCAGCTGCCCTATCTGTGTTTCCTGTGTAATTCTCCAAATGAGAAATCCTGTGTCTCGGGCTGAGCCCGTCTTACTGGACCAGACAAATCTGTGCTTGTTGAAAGCTTTAAGGGCTCTGTTGAGACGCTGAGCCGCTGTGTCAGATATTTCTGCACGCTGCACAGAGTTTGGATGTTGTGACAGATGATTTCAGACAACTCCTCAGCGGTCTCTTCGTGTTGCCCTCATAGGCATTTACGGCACGGATGAGGAAGTCAGCACAGGGACGATGTTTCTGTGTTGTTTAAATTCTCCTTTGAACATAAAGTTTTCATTCATGGTCTCGGCCAAAAGGTAAATGCATTTTTATAACACTTAACATAGACAGTTCTGCTGTCCCTGAGTGATGCAAGTTATGAGAAATATCCTCACTTTAAAAGACTTTGTGCCTCACAGCTATATTTTGGCAGGAATATTAAATTTTAAGCTCCCATGTGGTTAGACTTCAGTAAGGAATAGTAGCATATATGTTTAATCCGTGATTTTTGCAAACATACTGATGGAGCTCTGTTAATAGGCAGGTTGCTGTTTTACAACACCTTCCCTCACTTCAAGGCATGATAGCTGTTTTTATTTCCCCAATTATCCTTACTAACTACTTTGTGACTAAGCTGAGCCTGCCCACTGAAGACAGAATAAACTCGTGTGTTTTTGTAGTGGTTCCTATTGTTGAGTTCCCCTTTTCATCTTCCTTTCTTCAAAACAGGCTGAGGAAGAATGGGAGAAAAATTGTAAATCTCCTGAAATGTTACCTAAATGCAATGCCTGCATAAGGACAGCTTGAAGTTGAAAATGGAAATGCATTAGCAGCAGGGCTGGGACACGGAGTCCCTTTAAAAGATTGCTTCATTCACGTTGCACACCAGTAGCCTGGGTATAGCCTGATTACCATCTAGGCTATCAAAAATGTATTTTAAGTGATACTGGTACTTTAGATCAGCTAACAGTGCAGTAAAGTATTAACTTTCTCATCTGGTCTCTTTTTTTTCTTTTTTTGAGTTTTTTGATTTGCATTGATTCGCATTAACAGAGTGCGTGAGAGTTTGCAAATATATTTATTTCAAGACTGATGTACAAATAGATTTGAGTTCTACAGTATGTAATATTTGTCACTTCAGCAGTTATAACATTCCTATATGAGTTTATTCTTAAATGCATCTCCTTTGAAAGAAAAACTTAAGTAGAGAATTGGACCTGTAAAGGAGCTCTCTTATGTGAAAGATAGATTGAAAACTATTATAAGAACTGACAAGTGTGTGTGTTTCTCTATGCACTAAAAAGTTTCATTAAATTTGGTATATCCTGGAATTGGATACATAAGCTCCCATTAGAACTACTGAAACTGTTTATGCCATTTTTTGTGCTCCATAACATCCCCCTGCCTGATGCTGGGACTCTGCTCCTCATCGATGCAGATATCCACCTTCAGGGTAACTGTCTATTGCCACGTTAGAGCTAACGGGCTCTGCTCGCGCTACCAGGCTGTGTTGTGCTCTGGGGGGACCACAGTGTTCTAGACACACCAAAAACTAGTCAGTGCAAAATGCTGATTTATTTCTTGCCCATAAGATGATAAAAACCCCAAAATTCTTGATTACTTGTACTGGGCATATTTCTTTGTTTGCTGCCTTTTTGTTGCTAATAGAAACTCTTTCCTTTGTCATGATGACAAAGTTTTCCTAGAGACACAAAATCTTCTAGCGTGCAGCAGGAATCAGCTCTATTGTGTGTTGGTTTGCTGCTGATTACCCAGAGCCATGGCAACCTACCTGCTCCCTACACGCTTTCCTAATCTTCCAGGTAATAATGCTCAGGACTTTAGAATATTATTGCAGTTTTGCTTGGCTTTTATCTTGTAAATGGGGAAAATAGCTCTAGCCTGAGAGGCGGAATGCTGTTTTCTATGAGGACTTTCATGTTCTTTACAGAACAATTGGTGATTGATATAATTCTGGTGTTTGAGGATATTGTACAGTCATACTATGTGTGTATAGATGTACGTATGTATACACATAGACAAGAAGGCGTGGAATATAAAGTGATATAATTGTTGCTAGTAGGGAGTTGCATTTCACAGCTTTGGCTTCACCTAGGAACCTTTTTTTGAGTTTTCTTGAGTGCAAAGCCAATTTTTACCCTCAATCCATTGGGCATTTTTCTGTTTGCTATACAAATAACAATATTCTCCATAAACCTTCAATTAAAACATAACTTAGCCCAGCTGATGTTTATGTGTACACAGACAAATGCAATAGGCTCAGTAATGGGGGTGCTGGTGCTAGTGGGGGGAAACTCTCATTGGTCTCAGTGGAGGCAGAATAAAAACTTTAAAACTTCTACATCAGATACCATGCTGGACAGAGGCTTATAATGAACTGAGTATCTCCTGAAAGATGCTGAATGGTTTGAGGATGGATGTGTATATGTATATAGACTTCAGACTAAGGAACTTTTACAGTGTGGATGTTTTGTATCAAATTATTTTCAAAAATCATTTCAAATTTCAGGTCTTGACAGTAAGGAATAAAAAAGAGAAAATTATTGTGACTTTTTTCTGCCTGCATTGCACCAAGCGTCCCATGCTCTCTGTCATCCTAGGCTGAAATATTCCTGCAGGTTGCTTTCTAATGAGATCTCAGACCACATAGCTGCTGTTTTGATTTTCTTTTTCCCTCAGCCTTTATAAATGCAAGGGCTTGGCAATCGTGTTGGACAGGATTACCTTGTGTTCCCCCCAGGCAAGGGAAGTGGGTACTCCATTCTCAGTGATGCTGATCTCCTAGTATAGGAAAGTGGGGGGGAAAATCTCCCAGAAAACAAAACATTTTGTTCTGATTACATTACAGAAATATCTGTTTAACTGGAATTGAACGCAATCCTGTTTGATTTTTGGATATTCATGTTATGGGATTCTTTGAACCCTCTTGATCTCCGTTGGTTTGTAGAGGATTTTGTCTCCTAATGGACAGAGTGAACAATGTTATTGATTCCCTGATGATACTGTCTACCAGAGTATGTCACTCTACACATTAATTACTTGTATGCTGCTCTTAGGACTTCAGTGGGCTGCGTCTTTGTGAACTGTGCAGGAAACCTCATTCCTGCACTGAATCCATCTGGTGCATCTGCTGCCTTGAGTGGGGTGGTGGATCTGGGCAAAGGGCTCCAGATCCTAAAAGGCTGTGATCAGGCCTGAAGACCAATTTGTGCACGTTGCTCCCTGATATTGGAGTGTGCTGTGAACTTAATAGAAGTAGAAATGTGGAAGATGAAAAGCTGAGTTCATCATACTTGGGTTTCACTGCTTGCTTATCTTGGTTCACTACTGGGGAGCATGGATAGTGTTTTATTAGTACCGGACAGTGGGGTTGAAATTAAAGACGGCTCTGTTTGATTTATATCTCTTTTTCTCTCCCTTGGTGGTGACTAGACAGGAGTTCAGAATTGAATTTCAATTCATGTTGACAGACTTTTATTGTGCTGATAAGGGACACATTCTTTCTCTCAGAGTCGCCCTGTTGACACTAATTACGGTGATGGGCTCATCAGAGCTGCCTGTTGCTCCAGCTGTGCAGTTGATAGATCTGTAGGATTTGCTGCATGCTGGTTTGAAATGGTCACCAAGACAAGCAGGAAATACCGCTGTGGTCAGCTGAGAGCTTCCTCCTATAGCATTTGTCTAAGTGCAGAAATCTAAAGGTTGCTTTATGACCCCAGAAGTTAAATGAAGTCTGTCTATCTTATGGTTCAAGTTGTTTTACAAAACCAGAACTTTTCTTCCCTGTCCCTGCAGCATCCAAACTATAGTCTTTTGAGACATGGTACAAAAAAAGGGGAAACTGAGTTGCCCTTCTCTGCTTTTGCAGTGCTGCTCAGCACAGTGCGCTTCTAGGAGAAGTGGATCTGCCTTCTTTCTTTCAGCAAAAATAATAAATTCAGGCTAAACTAAAGTTCTACTGCTAGACCCATGTTTTATTTGCCAGATGCAATACTGACTTAATGTGATTTGGGTTCTAATATTTCCCTGCAATGTTCTCATTTTTTTACTTCTGTCTTTTATTAGTTCCATGGGACTGGCAGGCTCTGTGACACCAACCAATGTTTTAGATATTAATAAAAGCAGCTTTATTCAATAAAGATCAGTTTTATTTAATAAAAGAGAGAATCAAAGGATAATCTGATTTTTCATGCTGCATTTGCATTAAATCAACCTCCTGAAGTTGCTGTGGATGCCAAGTGTAGTGGCAGACTCTCACCAGTCCTGGGATACATCAACATGACTCCAGACAGATTGATTGCTGAGCAGCTGAAGAGGCATCTGAGATTCCTCGCAGGTTTAGTTTATAAAGTGTTACATTAAATTACTTGATTTTCCCCCGTCTTTGTAATATCGCCTCCTGCATTATTAATGACAGTTCAAAATGAAGTGGATTTTAAAGAGTTCAGAGACATTTAGATAACACTAATTATTACAAGAAGATTTAAAGTACATATTTGAGGACGTTGGGCTATTTCGCTGTCTTCTATGGGTGGGAAATCAGCTGCACAATGAGGTTTGAATTCTTCATGTCCTTGATTTCTTCTTTTATTAAATAGACTTAATTCCAGGCTGAGGTGCTGGTCTGACAGCCCCGCAGAGCTAACGGATTGAAAGTGTTCGTCTTCTGAGGATGTCTCTGCAGTAACCATGCAAAATTCCCCTTCCTCCTTTTGTAATGTTCCTTAAACCTGACCTAGAGGGTGATCTAAACCCCAGCACGGTGATCTAAGATGTTAGGTGGGTCTATAGATTCACAGTGGATGTGATCCAGAGCCCATTAAAGCAAGTATATAGGTTTTCACTGCTGTTAGGAGGCTTTAATTCAGAGCAGAGGGTTTTCTGGTGCAGTATTTTCTCAGCCTGTGGCCCCCACACCATGATTCATCCCCTGCCTGAATGATGTTGTGAGAGCAATGCCAGAAACCTCGTGTGTGCAAGCTAGGAGAAACAAAGACTGGAAACAGAAGCAACAGGGGATCTTTCAGAGTGCATCCCAATCTTGGTTTGGTTGCAAAGAGAGCCGTGTAACAACATTGTGAGAGATGACCTGGCTCTTTCCAAAGAGTTAGCCAACACTTGCCTTTAAAGGGCTAGGGAAAAGACGCTGGAGTGAAACTAACTGTGATAATTTAAAGTATGTATCTAAACTCTTTGTTTAGGTAACATTACTTCAAATGCTGTAGCTAATGGTTTGATTTCTGGTCTACTTCAGCACATGCTCCCTTAAATCAACCCTGGGTAGCAGTTCAGTGAAGTAGGGTAGTCTGCTTATGGTACCTATACTGTTATATCAATTAACATCCTACAAGACTTCTACTGTACTCAGGGTGTTTGTCTGTTTTTATATTTCCAGGACTCTGTGTGTTGTTGTGTTTTTTTTTTTTCTTTTTTTTTTTAATTGAGTTTTAGTTGAGTTTTCTAGTTTCCAAGGTTTCTAGAGCAGCTTTCTATGTTGCCTCCATAAAAACTGAAATGTGCAATGGTTGGTAGTGGGTGCATCACTGATGTGTATTTCCTTGTATTTACAAAACATAGGGCCTCTGTTTTCCTCCTGTAGTCAGTCCACCTCTCCATAGACCTACCAAGCTCCATTTCTCAAGTCAACTCTGGTTATTTGGAGTTTTGGATGTAAACAAAAACCTTTGTCTCTCTACTGTGTAAGACAGCCTAGATAAACAGAAGCTGTTCCAGAAATTTGCTATGGTAACAGTTAGTAAGCATTTTTCAGTCATATTCATTCAATTTTATACTTATTTACTTTTCTGCCAATGGTACCCTTTGATCTCAGTAGTTCTCCTCTTTGGTAGAAGACATGGGGCCTCATTAGTTTGTGGTTTCACAGCTAAAGTGAGTTGAATAAAACTGCATGTAAGATTGGACATGTAGATAATAAAATATGAGGAGAGGAAGATGCTGAATAATGTATATCCTATAAAAAGAGCAAATAAATGAGTGAGCTAGGTACAAAGAAGAAATTTGCAGAGGTAATAGGAGTAAGAGATGAGCAGAAATTTGGGTTGGTATCAAACCTTCTTTGTTTGGTGTATGCAGATACACCAAACATATAGATAAACTAGGAAGCAATATAAAGAGTGCGCTCCAGCTGAACCAGGGGGCTCTAGAACAGGTCTTTCTGCTTTGCAGGGAGGCAGATTTGAGCAGTGAATTTGCAGACCACTTGCTGAAGAACCAGATATCCAGACACACAGATGAGGCTGCATGTGTTTTGTATGCTAAAGAAATAGTCTGATCCTCTGAGCTTAGTCTCATCTAATGCTAACCAATCTCAGGAGTATTGAACTTTACTAGACCTCAGGATTGCTTATTTGATTTTCTTTTTTCTTTTTTTTTTTTTAAGTGTTCATTTCAGGTCTTCAATATTCACTCTGTAAATAACAACAGCATAAGCAAAATGCAAAGCTGTAGGTTAGCAGAGATAACTAGCCCTAGTGTGTCTGAATTTTAATCCAGTCCATAGTACAGGAATGGAAGCAACACCACTGTGTTGCCTGTCCAGTTATCAGTGCTCCTGGATTAGTCATATCCTCTGTGTTCTTCTGAGCTTTGGTGACTCATTCTATGTGTCTGCAAGGGAAGGAAATAGAGTGATTAAATGCACCTATAATCAAACTCTGAATTTATCCTTTTAAGCCTTGTATCACTGTTTTAATGTAATCAGTCTTGCTTGGTTAATTTTAATTAGCTAGTACGTGTTGGGTCGTTAGTATCATTGTTTATACATGGTGAGTTCCTGTAGCATCGTGTAAAGGTAAGAAAATGTCTGAACTTATCTCTTTGGCAGTGAGGGGACATTTGCAAGCTGTGGCTGTCCGCTGCAGGGTACCAAATACTCATCGGTGTGTCATCACTGGCCATTAATTCATCTTTGGTTTGTTGAGTAAAAGACAACATTGAGAGATGAGTTTTGTGTCTTACTACTACATTTTGTGTTTTGTTGTAGTTTGTTTTGCTGAAAGCAATGAAGAAATCTAATAATCACAATACCCTGTGACCTACTTGGGCAAAATCTTGCTTATTACTAATACAGAGCTTAACTTGCATTGATCTTAGCAACACACAGTGTGTTGTGAAGTATTCCTGGTAAGATGTTTCAGTTGACTGTGTTTTGAGGCACTGTTGAATGAAGTAGTTCTAACAACATTCCGTTCTAACAAATATGTGAGAGTATCACATGTAAAAAGGACGTCAACCACTTATATTTTCATAAGCAAAGTAGGATCTAGTCACATTTGAGAGTCTGTTCCCCTTGAACTGAAGAGGGATGACTCTGTGGTTGTAGAAAAAGGAGAATATGCAAAGGGAGAGTTTCATAATCTACTAGTGTGCTGGAGCCTTCCTGCTCTTTGAGTTCTGTCATCTTCTACGATGTGACAGCAAGGCTGCTATTTCCAAACACCTGTACTTAGTTTGTACAGTCCTATTCTTGTGAGCAGGTTTTCTAAGCAAGGCTGCGAAGTCCCGTAAATTAGGATGTAAAAGAAAAAGACCCCCAAAAGTTAGTGAACACTTATCAAAATGTTGTTTTTTATCTGAGCTGAAATATCTCTGTCAATGATAAAGAATAATTATATTATTGGTGAATAATAGGAAGAATTGTATCTTTTTCAAATTTATGTTCTCCATAGATCACTCTTGCTTAAGATTTATCATTTAAGATTATCTTATTCTCTGTGACTTTTTTTCCCTATTATTGGGACAAACAAGGGGAAGGAAATCATGGCTTTAGCAATGCCCTGCTCTCGCCTTTGTGGTCTTGCATGTGCCTGCATCAGCTGTCTGATACGAGATGGTTTCTTTCACAGCGAACGCCTGTGCACAGTAGGACTCTGCTATGTACTACTGACTCTCTGACACCATCTGCCCACTAAAATAATTTTAATAGGTTTCCACTGAGCTAGGCTGTACTACAGCCCTGTCAGCATGCTTCCATAAAAGAAATAAACAAAATCTCCTCAGAAAAGCTATCCATGATCACTGGTTTCTGCAGCGAAATTGAGGATTATCTCACGGTTTGATATTGCAGAGGCAGATAGGTCTCCCTTTGATAGACTTTAAAAGAGAAAAATGATAAATACTTTGGATGCTTTGCTAATAGTTCTGGTTTATTTTTTAATGGCCTTAAAGCATTATTTTCTCTCCCACTCTTAAGCAGACGTTATGATTCCTTTACAGAAGCAGAATCATCTCCCTTGGTGGAATGTTCTTTATGAAAGCTGGGCTGTACAGTGGCTCGCTATGGTGATTTAAGAGTTGGGGAACACATTGGCTCTCTATGACCTTTGGAAAATCATTTCAGTTCTCTACCTTTCCTTTCTCATTTCATCTGCCTCGTCTATTTGGAATTCAGGTTCTTCGGAGCAGGACCTCCTTTGCTTGCTGTTGTGTAGCATCTGTCCCTCTTCTCTGGGGACACTGCACATTTTACAACATTACAAATAATTAGTTAGTATTAGCTGAGCTGGAGAATGAAACATGGCCCTCTGATTGCCCTGATCACTGGAAACATCAGCAACTTAAAGACCTTTAAGAATAGAAAGGAAGAGTAAGGAAAAGAGGAGGAAAAATAAAATGCATCTGAGTTCCCAGAGCTTAACTAGATCCCACCACTCTGTTACAATTTATAAAGCATCTAAAACAATCTTGAACAGTGAAGCAATACAGGAAAGATAAACACCTTTTTATAAAAAGATGTTATAAAGATGTTTTTTTATATTTGTTATAATCTCTGTTACTAAACTGTTAAGGAAACCAACTTGATTTTGAACATCTTTATTAATAATGCAACAAACTGCTTACAATGAGATTTTTTTTGGCAGATGGTACAGATCTTGGAAATATTTCATTCTTTCTTTCTTCCTTGAAGTCTTCGTGATTTATTTTAAGCTTCTTTATGTCAGTAAGCTGAGTAGCAGTGATGAGACAGACTGCAAAAAACTGTTGGCTCTTCCACTCTTGATGGGACATGAAAATTGAAACAGTCAAAAAGTAATGGATTCTTCCGAACTGATTTGCTCAGATCGCACACAGTCAGAGACAATACTTCTCCTCAGTCTTTGTGTTCTTTTTTCTAAATTGTGTGCAATTCAACCTCTTGTCATCGTCAGCTTTTCCATCAGAGCATAAATTTCTTTTGTCTTCTCTCTGTCAATGTGCCACTAGACCTGGTTTGTAGATATGTGCATGGAGAACCAATATAGATACTTGAAACTCCATCTCTATCCATATGTATCCTTTTTCTGGAGGATGCTTTGTGGTTTTGGTCCCCCAAGGAAATAATCTTCTATGCTATTATAGCATTTTGACTGACCATGGACACTCGACAGCTTTTCAGCAGATCCTGAGGTCCCTGGGGAAGTGCAATGCTTGCTTCTGCAAGAAGCGTTCATAACAATCACGGCATTTAAGACTCTCTGTTAATAAAGACATTTGGCAGTTTTGTCCTGGGTGCTATGCATGTGGCAGTTCAACTTGTCACAATATTGGAAAGATCCCTGTTTTGTGACAAGAGAAACGATTCCATCATCTTGTAACAAGGAATGGTCAAGAGCAGAGCTGCACTTTGCAGACTGCAAAGCCTTCAAATTGTCAGCATGTTTGCTATGTCCAGCTCTTATTTTCTGGCTAGGTTGGTGGCTGAAGGCTTATAGAACACTCTAGTTAAACTGAACTCAAGTTCAAGCCCTTTTTAAGCTCTTGTTTTAAAACCCTGTGGATTTTGCTGGTTTCACCATTTTTTTTGAAGTCCACCAGAACTTTGAGGTCCTGAACACAGACTGAGTTTAATGCATGCAAACCCAGGTTAGAAGAAATATAAAGAAAATATCACTGAGAACCCCCTTGAGAATTCAAGTGGTATTTCACAAATGTTAGCCAGCAGGGTGATATTTTGAGTGATATCTTGGTGCTCCTTTTTTCTCTACATTTGTTAATGCTTCATTTGCATATTGAATGAAATGTTAAATAAGCTAAATACTTGAGAGCTGTGATCCCTCACTGTTTGCTATTGTGGTATTTTTATTGTTTTGTTTTTTCTTCCCTTCCCTGCTTTGTCCTTTGATAACTTTGGCAGTAAATGTTCCCTGCTGTTTCTACCACAGTAGTTTAAAATACATATAGCAACTCATCACCTGTATGTGTTTTCATGACTCTTTACTTAGATTCTTTATCTGAGCAGCAACAGATCAGAGTAATGGTACAATAATCACTGCTGAAGCATTTATTTGTTTGTTTTCTTTCTATTTCTGTGCAGTCATATGCTCCTTTCATCTATTCCTATCAAAATTATGCATGTGCTTTGGAGCATTCCCTGAAAAAAAGAGAAGCATTTTATAAGTGGAGAACACTATATATAGCAGACCTTTGCTATGGTATTTATAGTTAGGATGTTTAGATTGTCTTTGTGTGCATTAGAGGTTCTAATCAAATTGCACAAATAGTAATAAAGGGATGATCTGCAAAGATTCTCTTCAACTGTCCTCTTTTTAGCAGCTTCAGAAGAGAAATATGAGTTTGGCAGCGTATTTGCAGTGCTAACGAATCTGAGCTTTGGCAGAATATGGCAGGAATCATAAATTCAAAACTGCAGATCCTTCATAGAGATGCTCTGGTAGCATCTGCCTTTCCGCGGAGGGGTGAGCCCTGGCAGGCTGTGGCTGTTGCACCGGGTCATAGGACAGTGATGATATCTCTGATAAATACATTGAACAAACTCTAAGTCCAGGTGGCCTGCAATGTGCGCCTAGAAAGTTAACAGGATCCTGAACGTGAAGGAGCAAAGTAAAATCCACAAAAATATGAAGGCAGCAACTGCAGGGTTTTGGTGTGACACCACTTCTGGTGTTGTGATTCCCGCTGTGCAATGCTAATATCTATCATTTTTCCTAATAATTATGCTCTCGCTTGTGATTTCAACCCCAGAATGTTGGGCACCCTGCTCTCCATACCCGTGGTGGTGGTGATGCTCCATGAAATCCTTGGATATGGTCTTTGACTCGTTGCAGAAGCTTTCTGCTAGTTTGATTGATTTGTCAGAGAAACTGTACATTCTCGTATTTGTTTTATCCTCTTCTGCCAACAAGGTGCTATCAAAATCCCATTTGGAACCTATGGAAGTGTTGTAGCGGGTTCAGTCATACTTCATATTTCTGACATCTGTCTTGGGAGCAGCTGATCTATTGCACTGGTCCTAGTCTAAATCCAGCCGGTCCACTGAAATGCTGCTCTCAAACCTCTTCATTTTCTTCTCCAACACCTAAATGAATGTGTCTCAGTAAGCGAATTCCTCCACAGCTCCAGCAGTTGCCTCCTTTGTATAGATCACTGTCACTATTGCATTCTGTCTGCTTGCAAATCTTGTTTTAGCACCAGGATGAACGGGAGGACTCAAGGAGGAGAACAGATAACAGTTCAATCCAGTATATTGGACCAGTATGACTGACCTGTGGGAGCTGTCAGAAAATAATTGGCAAGATAGGCTGGGAGCCCAGAAAATTAAGATCAAGGAGATGCATGGAGAAAAATCATAGAAATTGGATGACAAAGAGGAAAAATAAAGTCCAAGTTCTCTACCACGTTTACTGTGTGCCACTACTCTGTGGTAAGAACTAGTAAAAAGGCGTATTGAACACTGCATAATAAGGAATATCTGCGTATCTGCTTTGCTGGCTCTGAGCTGCTTCGGGGGGTGATACTTGCCCAGACAATGCATGTTTTTGGCTCTAACATTGTCCCAGGAGGCCTGATGTCCTCAGACGCCCCCACATGTGCTCGTACCATAGCTCGGGGTCAGGAACACACGCTTGGCCTCGTGCTGCCCTTCGGACTGCAGCGTTGAACTCGCGTTAATTAAAGCAATTTGAGCTGAGCAGGCACAATCCAGCCTGCGCCAAAGGGCCAGTGCTCAGAGCTGCTTCCCTTGGCTTCCTTTAGCCAAGAGAACATCAGTGTGGGACACCTGGAACTTAAATTTGTTTCACACTAAAGAAAACATAAAACTAGCTTTTTTTGTGGAATAAATATCAGCTTTGTCCAACTATTTTCTGTTTTTTGTGTTTTTTTTTTTTTTAAATCAAGTTGTAACAGTTAACACTTTCACTTGTTTTCCTCCTAATCTCATTTTGAATGGTTGATACTTTATTTCATTCACACAAAAGTGTGATAGCTGATGCTCAGTTATATCTCTAAGCACTTGTTCTATTACTGTATTTTTGCATTTTACTTTGAAACAAAACACATGTGATTCTGTGGGTGAAAACAAGTTCTTTTTTTTTTTTTTTGCTTTCTTTTTCAATAAAATATTTTCTTAACCATGCTGACTTATTTCTCACTCCTTCTCTCCCCCTTGTCCCCTCCCGTAGAAGAGATATATTTCTTATTATTTCTCCCTTTGCATAATGGAAGCTCCTCCACTTTGCAGGTGCTCCCTGTGTCCTGCTGCTAAAAGGTGATATTTAAATGCTTTTTGCTTCCTTCTCAATTGATGTAGATTGCATAACTCGCAATAGACTCTGCCTTGTGCCCTGGAAAAAGCAGTCATCAAAATGGATAACAGAAATGATGCATTATGTGGTATTATATATACACTATGCAACTTGAAAGAAATAAAGAAATTATACTTTATATTGCAATGAAATCTGTGCTAAGTGTTCTGCAAACACAATAAGTCTTTTGGAGTCAAGGTCCTGCTTTGCAGGAGAAATGTGCAGAGTCTTTAGTAATTTAGCTGTGGAAAATGATTCTAGCAGACCTTCCTTAGAATTTAAAAAGATTTTCTTTTTTAGCACTATAGTGCTAGCACAGTATATGAATGGTATTTTTTTGTATTTTAGGTATTTAATTTTGCCCACATAACCATAAATTGTGGGTATGTGCTCCGTTGGATACAAAGCTACAAGCAGTTAGAAGGAAACTCTTTGTGTTTGTTCTTTCCTGGTTTGGATCTGATGGGTTTGGAAATGAGGACGGATGGCACGGCTCCCCGGCAGGTTAAACCTGCCGAAGCTGAGGCTGCTGCAATCCCTCTTTCTGGTGCGGCATTGGCATTTAGGTAGTTGAGTAATGAGCCACACACAGCTCCTCAGCTGAAAATTAATTCTTTGGTGGTTTGGGGGGAAGCGGGAGGTGTTTTCTGCAGGGTTTTCTTAAGATACCAGCTCTGCAGTCGCAGGGTGAGGTGAGTTGGCTAGAGGTGCTGATGGAAAACTACCCCACCAAACAGAACAGCCATCCAGCAGGGATACGTATATCTAGGAAACCCGTAACACAGGGCCGTGAGCTCACCAGATCTGATGTGACGAGGGGCAAGGCTGTATGGCCAAGAGCAATGGGGGAAATAGTGTGATCCTTGCGCTATGCCCTGCAGTAATGCTTATTTTTTTGCAATATCAAACTGCACCATCAGTAACCTGTTCCTGGAATCTTTCTTATTCCCTTGTGGGTAAAGTATGATTACAGAAATTAGACGTTGTATGAGTTTATGGAATACACAGAAATCGGACAAATGGGAATGGAAGTCACACAGTGATCCTCTGGAATATTTATAATTGCTACTTTTGGCTGGTTGGCATTACAATAGCAACATCCATTTCACCTGTGAGGTAGTAACGTTTTTAGATGTATCATAGCATTGTATGATGATGAAATAAAGCCATGCAAGTTGGTATAAGACCATGACATCCTTGTCTAGCTTGCATGCCATCTGGGAGCTGTACATCTGTCCCATGCACCACAGCTATTAGCTCATGTATATCAGGAGGTAAGGATGCTGCAATTGCTTCCCATCAGCATAACGGTTATTAAAGTTATTCCCTCTTGCTCCTCTGGTCACCAAGCTGCCAGCCCATGTCTGCAAACAACCACAATGTTTTGGTTTTATTGCAGTGCAGCAGTTAGAGCAGCATGGGGGCAAATGGCTGCTTGAGCCGCTGACCCGTTCCTAATGCTACCTGTGCGCTCCCTGGATGGAATTCAAACGATTTTGTTGTGTGAAAAACCGTATTAGATTAACTTCTGAATTCCTTTTTGAGATGTCAGCGTGTAGCCCTGAGGATGAGAAAGAATGGTAGAGCTTGTTGGCCTCCCCGGCTGCTTGGAATTAGGCTGAACCTATTGGAAATGAAGGGTTCAGAGAACACAGATGGAAAAGATTGAAGTAGCAGGTTTCAGCGAGTGGAAAGGGCGAACTTCCCGGCTAATCACAGGCTCTGGGCAGAAGGACACCTCGTACAGTGAAATTGTCACCCTGTGAATCCTCGAAAGAGTTGCTCGAGGCTCCCTGCTTTCTAATTCTGGCTGACGGCAGCCTTTTTAATTAAAACCCTGTCTGTTTTTACATAATGAAAACAAAATGCGGGAGCATATAATATATGCTGAATGTGAGCAACGAGCTGTTTTCATGCTAGTAATTTGTTTTCCCGTGTGATAGCAAAGTTACACAAATGCATCAGTTTAGAGGTTATATTTCTTGAGCACTCAAACAAGTGTGTGTATTTTCAGTCATTCCCAACATTACTGCGTGTGCTTTCCGAAAAGTCCATCCGGAGCCTTCGGAGTGGGAATTGGTGCCGCTGGATACGTGCTGGTGGGGACATAGAGCACACGGGGATCTGGGTCTTGACTTGGTGCAAGTCTTAGAGCAGCTCCCAGCGCAGGGACAGGGACTTGGCTGCGCTCAGGGATGCTGATGTGGTCTCTGGAACCATTAATATTGTGATGAAAACGGTCTTGAAATTCTGGCTTTAATTTCCCTTCCCCTAGAAAAGGGAATGATCTCACATGCCCAACAGATAGATGGTTTTATTTAAGCAGGTCTTTGATTTAAAGCTGTGGAAGAAGTGCAGCATTTATTTTGCTTTTCTTTTCTGCATGTTTCTCTTCTGTTTGATCTTTGAAGAAATGCAATGAGCTGCTTAGAAGTTGTTTTTTAAACCTTGAAACTAATTAAGTGTCTGAAAATAGAAAGCAAAAAGAGTTGACTCAGTAGGACGACAGTATAGGAAAAGGCCCAGATCACTTGAAATTTTACTCCTGTTTTCATTGTACACAGCAGTGTCCTTTTGTTTTTAATTCAGATAATATCATCCATTCCAGATATTTAAATTCACCGGGTTATCTTCATACTTCTTACTCATATTTCCTTCTGGTTCTAGTAGTTACAGTTCCAGTTCTGTCAAATTCATCAAAAGGGGGAAAAAATGATTACAATAAAATGTAATTTTAAATTACATGTAAATTCCTGCTTTTCATTCACCCTTACCCAGCAGAAAATGCCCCTAAAAATGTACAGTATGGTAGAAGTGAGATGTTTATATTTGAAAGAGGAATTATAGGAGGGTGATTTTAAGTTATTTACTTATTACTATATAGAAAGTAGCCAAAGTTTAAGTGAATGCTTGGCATGGATAAAGTACCCAGAGACTTGTTTAGCTTTTGCACAGCAACACTTTGTCCCTGGTGGATGCATCTCCTTAATTTCTCAGCTCAGTCTTGTCACAAGCCCCAATACAGAGCACTGTTGCTGCGGAAAGCTGTTTCTTGTTTGGAAAAGGTGGAGCAATACGTTAATGCCATGAATTTGATGAAGAATGAACGGGCAGGTGCATTAGTCTGTCAGCTTTATGAAGTGCAGCATTTTCTCAAGTCTGAGAAACCCAATGAGCTATGATCAGGCGCTGCAAGACAGCCTGCCTTGCCTCCATCTCCAAAACTGCACTTATCTGCAAGCAGCCAAGAGATTAAGAACGAGTTAATATCGCAGTATCCATTCACTTCCCAGGTTATCCATGTTTGCATGTTAAGCTCATGGAGGTAGGAAAATCCTTGGTTCCTCATTTTCTTTTTCTGCAAGGAAAGACAGAGCATCCTATTAAGTCAGGCATGTTTACAAACTGACTATGTTTGACTATTTTGAGGAAAATAATAAAATAAAAAAAAATCCTTTTATCCAGAACTCTTAAGCCTTTCTTTTTATCTGCACCCTCCCCTACTAGACATGCTTAGAAGCTGTTGGTAGGAGTGGGTTATAAACCATTGCAGCAACATTAGCTATTGAGACATGACTTAAAACATCAGAATAACTCCATAATTATTTCCTGTTGTGTTTCCTTGGAATATCTAGTAAGCACCTTGTTCAGATGCTCGGAAGGCTGCTTGTCTAGCAAGACCATAGTTAATACGGCGAAGACCTTCTTTTTGTTTCTTGTTATTTCTTTTTCTTTCTTTGAAGGGGAGGAGAGGACCTCATAATGAAGCTGCATAATATTCAATATTTTATTTTCTTAAAACAATAAAACTTCCTTAATATACGTGTGGTTGGATATAATGGATTACAGAACAAAACTAAAGTCTGAGCTTCAAATACATTCTTCAATAATCTTAAAGTGTCCATCCATCCTAAAAGTCTTCTCTTTCAGTAAAATATAAGATAGGTCTTGACATAAAGGAGAATATTAAAAAAAAAAAAAAAAAAAAAAAAAAAGGAATTGAGTGTTTTAATAAAAAGCATGTGAGATGTTGGAATTTGGCTATTATTAAATCAAAAAGTGTAAAATTAACACACTGTTGGCTGCAGTTTATGGCTTTGAAGAAAATGGTGCCTCAGAGGAACTGTAGGACTCAGTCTTGATTAAACTGGGATTTCCAAAATTCTCTGCACTGAATGACATAAGTCGTTCAATCTACTTAAGTAGCACTGTGGAAGGATGAGGGGAAGGGAAGTTTTTCTGACCCATTGACTTTGTGCAACTTTTAACCAACAGGATGTGTTCACAAGTATTTTGGTAAGTTTTGTTTCCTTAGGGGATTTGTCCTGCATTTCAACAGCTTGATATTTCTGCTTAGGAAAGCTTGATGGGGAGAAAACCTTTTAATGGTCCTATTAAGGTACGCTGATGTTTCAGGATGTCTGCTCTGTAATTTTGCCTGATGAAACAGCTCATACCTGTGTCAAATTCAATCGCTGGTGCCTCCTGCCTTGCTCACGTAATTCCTGAAGGGCTGGGAAGCTGGATGTGTGTTTTTACTGTCAAATATCTGCCTGGAAACCTTGGCAATCAGTGGAAATACCATCTGAGGTGCTGTGCACATTGTATTTAATGCCCCTAGGGAGAGTTTGCTTTCATGATCATTGCTTAGGCAAGCAAATCCCTTGTGGCCTAGGATGTCCTGAGATTAAACAGGTGGAAGCGAGTTCTATGTTCTTCTCTTTTATTTGTTATATTCTGAAATTAAGAGACTTTCAGATTTGGAATTTTAGCTCAAAACCAGCAGAATTTGCAGTGGCTGCAGCCTGTGTTAATGCTTGTGTCTGCTCTAATGCTGCCGTTGCTTGCTCTTTTCGTTGAGCTGTTGTGCAGGGATGTATTAACACATTAATGTATTAACTTGGTGGTTTGGTGTCCAGAAAAAGGCTGGAAAAAGTGTTCCTGTGTCCCCAGCCTAGGACAGCTCGTGTGTCCCACAGCAAAACAGCATCGGGAAGGGGGAGGTTGGGCCTTGGAAAAGTTGCTCCCAGGGCTGAGATGCTGTAGCCTGTCTGCAGCGATCCAGCAGGATGGAAAGTGCAGGTGGAGGGGAAAACTGGCACAGCTTGAATGGAGACTGGCTCCTGCGTCCTGCTCTGGATGCCTGGCAAGAGGGTTGGTTTATGTTGAGGCACTTGGGACAGGTTTTGGGCTGCTCTTAGAAAATTTTCTCTTCTATTTTCTGCTGAAGAGCCTGAGTAAAATCCATAAAGTATGGATTATATATTTTATTTAAAAAAGGCAAAAACTGTGAGGTTTTACTTGAACAGAAGCCATGGTTTGGACTAATTGTTGTTTTATTTTTTGCAAGTATGTATGTTCTAAGGATGGATGAGGAATAAAACAATGGAATCATTGCCATTCCATTTGTAAATCACGTGGATGACATGGAAATATTTGCACATTGCCCACAGTTTTGTCTGGCTGTGTTTGGTTCTTGCACTGTACTCCACTCTGCCATCATTTGACTCGGCCCCTGTCACGTGTTCATTAACAAGAATAGCAGCAAATTCCTTTTTCATAAATATATTTTATTATAAAAAGAAGCATCTGCATCCTATACTAAAACCAGCCCACCCACTTCTTTAATACTCAATCATTCCGGTGGTTTATGCTCAGGAATCCACCGTAGCAATTCATGTAATGGAGAAAGCAACTGTTCCTGAGAAGTGCTGAGTGATCGAAGCTTATTGCTTCATAAAAACCGTGGAGGTTAATATCTCTGTTTGCTGAAACAGATGTTTAATTTTAAGGCTGGGCAATTGCCTCTTTTATGTCTGAAAAGGAAGAAAAAAATAGATGTTTTGGATTACAGTTTGTGGTGTAATTGTATATGACAGATGTATTAAATTAGCCTCTCCCAAAGCTTTTGGATTTTTGCCTCTCTGAACTGTAAATTTTACTTGACTTTCTCATTTGCAGGTGGCGTTAAGCTGCTCTGTGCATGTTTCATGTTTCTCAAATAGGACAAAATATTCCAAGATTGCTGTAAAGTTACAGACCACTTAAACATTGGCAGAAGGTAAATTCTGTGGCATTTGTGTTTCAGACTAGAATGCAAATGAACGGGAGAAAGGAAGGAACGTTAAAAAAAGGAAATCTGCATATGCTTGTCATATTCCTAAATCTAAGAGTTGAAAGCCCTGCAGGTTTAACGCTGCAATCTGTGTCACGGTCTGCTCTTGCCCCTTGAGTGCGCCGGGGTTTTCTAGGGCGTTTAATGAACCAGACGCTTAGAAAATCTCACTAACGATGTCAGACTTGTGGTGTAGTCTAGGTCATCCCTCCCCTGATTAAAACACGAGTGACATCCGACAAAGCGGGATGCTGTGTGCCCATATAGTGCTCCTGGAGACGGATATTGTGAGAAAAAACGACTAAATTTTGCTGCTTGTTATAGTGATGTAAAGGCAGAGCCGTTCCTGTGGCATTACTACGGATTTACCTTGTTTTAACTGGAAATGGGATTTATCCCCTTCAGTTGGAGCAGGAGGAAGAACTTTCTAATTAAAGTCACTTCTGCTTTCCCAGCACATATATTTGACACTTGGGCTTTCTCTGGCTTTATTGCCCAATGTGGCAAGCCTTTCTGTGGTCCTGTCTTTGAGAGCAGGTGTCTGCTCTGCTTCTGACTTTAAAAATTCAGCAAATTTCACATTTTAATTATTTAGGCTTTTACCTTTTTGATTTATCGAAAAAAGTGTTTTTGAGATCTCTGGGGGAAAATATCTGAGATGTTCATATTGGTTGGTTTATAGCTGGTACATACTCATTTCAAAAGGCAAATATTAAATTTATTTTTTTAAATGTGACAGTATATTAAACAACTGATGGTATCGGGTAATGAGCAGTTTGATTTCCAAATAGCTTATAACATGAAAATTAATGTTTTCTTATTGCAATACAAGAATTCTTGTTTATTGTTTATATATATTTTGTTTATATAATATATATGAATATATACAAGTGTGCTACTCTCGGAATATTCTGAAGGCTGAAGAATTACTGAAATAAAACTACATCTGAAGTATGGAGAATTTCTGAAGGCTTCTGAGTGAGCGCACACAATAGGTTCCTAGGAGTGTTCTTGAGATCTTCTTTAAAGAAAGACGCTTCAGAGGAATCCGATTCGGTGATCAAATGGGTGATGGATCAAAGACTTTCTGTGACTCCAGTAAACTCCAGACCAAGTTCAGGGAGATTATCCTTTCTCAAAGGAGAATTCAAATATTTCTTGAACTTCTTGAAATGGAGGCATATTATAAATGTGAGTCTGGAGAGATGTAGTGCAGTTATTTCTCACCACTAAGATTAATTGGTGAGATAAATACGTTGTTCCTTGTTAGTTTATACCAGTCTAGAATTTGGGTCTTGATGGTGCAGGTGCATCTATTCATGTGAGTTGTCCTTGACTGTACGAGAAACAAAACAATTGGGTCCAGTGCTTTTGCTTTAATGAAGGGGAAGCCAGACATACTCTTGCATCTCTTTCTTCATTTTTTTCAACCAAAGAGTGTTTTGTGTGCATAAATGGCATAGGGGAAAAAAAAAAAGATTAGGTGCAACTATAAAAAGAATTTTTTATGCTTCACTCATCTGTCTGGCAAGCTAACACAATGTTCAAAGTAGATTTTTCTTTCAGATGATTTCCTTATTCTTTGGAAAAGTTCAAATCACTTGGAATGGATTTATTAATAGTTCCTTTAATTAGTTTGTTAATGCAAGACTAGCAGAGTAAGTCGTCTTATTTCCTGCTGTTTAAGTATAATAATTATTGATCCCTATACACTGCATTAGGGAAAAAAAAATTAGTGATTTACTGCTAACAAAAGAAGCTTTTGAAAATGATAAATCATTCTGATTTTGGGGAGGGCACTTGCCCATATCTTAAGTTATTAATGCAAATGGGAGTCATATATACAGCAGGAGGCAAAATCAGCTATTAACTTAGATAGCAAGCTATGGAATATTGCAAATCCCTCCTGCCCGGGTTATGGTGTGACCGGCAGGAGGCAGGTGGAGCCGTGATGGATCTTGCGGATGGCTGTGGGGTTGATGGACAGGCAGGAGCATGAGCTCTGTACCCTGTGGTCCTGCCTGTCCCTCCTGTGATGCTGACAGCAAGGGCCAGTCCTGCGTGTTTCATCTGGCCACCCTGATCTCTGGTTTACAGAGTTAGTTATTCTGGTAGCTTCACGAGACCTCGGGATGGTTTCCAGTTGCTATAGGAATCCTGAGGTTTCAACCAGCTTTGGAGATTGCTGTGGTTTTCCCCTAACTTACATGAATTTGGACTGCTGCCCCGCACATCACCAGCTTTGAGACCATTACGAAGTCCCGCTTGTCTGTAGTTCTCGTGTAGTCCTTTTGATGCCATGCTCTAAAGCAGTATGTGACTGGCTTTTCTGGAAAGAGCCTGTTGAGAAGGCTGTAAAACTTACGCTGTAGCAGAAATTCTTGGGTTAATTTATACAATCTTGAAGTGACATACACAAACAGTGTTATGATTCTGCAGTTTGAAGTTAATTTCATTAAGAGAAAAATATCCCAGGCTAAATCAGGCAGTATGATTTAGAAGTAGTCAGTTTGCTTAACTCACTAGCTAGTCCTTGTATTTTCTGTGCACTTTATCAATTTTCCGTCTCTGCTTGTGTATATAATAAGGCACAGGGGTTGCACTGAGCAGCTCAGACATTCTGCAAATGCAAGCTACAGTAGACAGGAGAAGGGTATCTTGCTTTATAGAAATGGGTTCGAATGCACCATAGGAGAAGAAAGAACCTTCACCCAAGACAGTTGATTCATCTCTTGTGGTTTTTATGGTATGTGGTACTTTATAGGATGTAGAAGTGAAAGAGCACTTAGACAGTCTACTCTGCACCTCCTGACAATGCAATTTTTCCCCATAAAATGCTCATTCTAGCCTTTTCAGCTGATGAGTTCTCCATTAGGTGCATTTTATTAACATGCACAAGAGAAACGTAAAACCCCAGTAGAGCCTTCATGTACTTGTGACAAGTAAGTGTCTCTGTATTGATCACTTAGTCCAAAAACAATGAGAACTTGAGCTCAGGTCTTTGATTAATACACAGCACAGCTTTTTCTCTTGACTAGATTAGCATAATCATTACCCTCTGCGAGTACGTTAGCACTCGGTTTCCTTTTGCCATGGTCAAGGAATTAATTACCCGGAGTAAGGAGACAATTCTATGCTAGGAATGTTATAAGTTTGGCTATTAAAGGCGCTCACTCCTGCTGAGGCTGCACTAGAGCTTGTCCAAGCAGCAGGAGTGAATCTATGGGTCAGTGATTTACATCATCTTTCCCATTTACATATGGATTTGAGCTGCTTCATCTGGAGAGGGAAAAACTGAATAACTATAGAAATAGCATGTTCCATCACAGCTGTGCTATCCTCACCTCAATCCAAATTTAAACTTATATTTCTCTGACATGGCTTTGCTCATGTGCTTATCTAGAGAAAAGAAAGACACCAGGGTGGTTTTCTTTCCAGTGTTTTGCAAATCTTTATTGTAGGAGCAAGAATTGCACAGATAAATATTCTGGCATCCTGCTGTTGAATGATGCTGGAGGCAAACAAGGGGCTACTCAGCATAAGGGAGATGATGCCATCTTTCCTACATGTGGTTACGTGCCTTAAGAAATACTGTGGATCATCCACATCGGTTCAGTTTTCCATATTGCTAAACTTGCTGCACAGGGAGGATTTTGATGGGTGATTGCAGATGTCTCCCTCAGAGCCTCTAGTCTCAGTCGGGTTACAAATATTTCCAGGATATGAACAACAACGCTAGAGAAACAAGACCAAAGAAGAACCTGTAGTTTGACTCGTAGCTCTGTAAGTTGAGAAACAGTCTCGTAACTCCCAGGAGGAGCGTGATGAGCAGTTCAACCCTCGTTCTCTCATGGAGTCCTCATTATCATTTGCAAGAAAGATGAAGAACCTTATACACTGGGCAAAACTTTGAAGAGATAAAGCTTTTAAAGAGCATTTCATTATGAATTGGAGTATATGGCTGGAAACCAAGGAAGTTTCACACGCTTGAAACATGGGGAAGGGAAGCGTGTAGACTCTACAGCTTGCACAGCCTTGCAGGTGGCCTGGTGCATCTGGGTGCTCTCCCATCCCGCTCTACCTTAGCGTACCCCGGATCATGTTCATTTTCACTGCTACGAAGATGTGTGTTTATTAATGCACACATCCGAAACCTACGTGAGCAGCAGCTTTCATTTGCACAGCCTCTCTTTAGGGCACACTTAGTTTCACTTGGAATAAATTATCATGCATTTATCATTAGCTAACAAGTTATTAACATTAATATAAACAAATATGTGGCACATTTTGTTGTGGAGATTACCTTCTTAATCATTTAGGTGTTGCAGCAAGCAGCTTTTACATATTTTTAATTAATGTGCTTTCTGTTTTCCACATATGTGTATTTGACTGTGAAGAAACCTAACTTGCTGGTTACTTTTGTCTACTAGTTCCTGATCTGTTGAGAATAGGATCAGCAAAAGATATCATCATGCATTAGATAATAATCACTGACTTTAGTCACTTAGCTGACTTTGGTGGAATACTTTAGTCTTCATTGCTATTGCTAGATGGATTTTTTTTCCTTCTTTACTTTATTTTCTGGATTTGCCATGCATCTGTGCTGCTAACAGAGGTGTGATTGCAGCATATGTAGATATATACCTAAATAAACTTTTACCTATCTGTTAGCACTGCTGTCTATGAAACTTCAGCAGTTGGAAAGCTGCTAATAGTGTTTTTTCCTTTTATTTTTCCTTTTATTTCTCTGTGGGGCTGAGGGAGAAGGTCTCCCTCCCACCACTTGTTTTAGCTTCACCTTGAGAGGTTTTTTTCTGGATTTCTTTTCCTCGGGGCTCTGTGTGATGGGGTTGGTCGCACTGAAGTCCCGCACAATATTATCCACATTGTGGAATCTCTGCAGAGCAGATTCAGGTCTCTTGCGCAGCTCTGTCCATCTGTGTATTGTGCATATTTGTCTCTTAAGCAGCGAATAGCTCCTAACAGCTGGGGTGGTTCACGCATGAGCACAGGATTTCTTCTCATTTCACCAAGGCTGTCATGAATACCCTGCTCTCAAAGACTGGAAAACACTCTGCAGCAATGTTGATAAGTAAGACTAAAAGCACCATTGTTCTCCTCACATGAAGCATTGCTGTGGTAGCATCATCAGTCTCACGGTCTTCGGTGTTTTTCAGCAGTTATGGATTTTCCTATGAATCCCACTTTCATTTATTAAAAGAATTCACATATCCGTGGCTCCAGAGGCAATCTTGAACATGTTTGAGTCTCTAAGGGTTATACCTGAAGACAAATACAAAGGAACCCTTAATATTTCCATGTGAGTTATTGCAATTACTCTTTTTTGAGACAGAAGAAAAACAAACCGAATCTATAGCCTTGGAAGGCATTAACTCTCAAGCTTGTAAGTGCAGACTGAAGCGTTAGAGCTGCAGTTGCTTTGTTTATGACTTTTTGTTGTCGTTGTTCAGTGTTTTGGGTGGCAGGAGGAATTCAAGGACAGTGACACTCCGTGTTGTCACTTTGACTCCTTGTTATGCATTTTTCTGCGGTGTTGGTTAGGACAGCAGCATTTATTATAATGCCTTAAGCATCCTCACTCAGGGAGCCTTGTAAGAATGCAAAGCCAGATTATACTGTTTAGCTACCGGCTTTATTTCTGGTCTGTGTAGACATTGTGTATCACTGTGAAAGACAGATGCAAACTTGAAATTACAGACAGTGAGTATATGTACTCCAAGAATATATTTCCTTTTCAGGATCATCTATAGCATTTCTGAGCTGTGTGGAGTTCTCTACAGCCATTAAAGATATAATCATCATTGGAGCAATGTTGAGAACTTGGTTCTAATGTCTTCCCTGCTGCTGCTTCCCTAATTTAGATTATCATCTGCATTTAGATCATGCTTATGTCTTTGCAGATAAGAGCAAGAGCTGCATGAAACGCAAGTAAGCTATGGGAGAATCGAGAAGACCAAATTTTGCACGAGTCTTGCTAAAGATGGATATCTCCTCCTGTCCCTCCACAGATTTGGGCTGAGATGCCAGTTATCCTCTTTTTTATGGCAAGACAAACCCAAACCACCCCTGTACTGATGCTCTCTACAGGGAGTGTGCTCCAGTCAGCCGGTTTCACTTACTGAAGCTTTCACATTAGACTTAGTTCTGAATTTTAATAGTATTTTTAAGGCATTCTAATAATGCAAAAGTATATTATGACAAAGTTTGAAAAAGTAATTTATTTTCTTGACACCTATTTCTTTCCAGGCAGTGAGAGAATGATATAACTGAAATTTTCATCTAATGCAAGCTCTTTTCTTTTTCTTCTGGAAAAAATAATTGCTGGAGCCAGAATTAATGGGTGACTGATTAAAGAAGAGTTATACAACAGTTGTGTAAAACATCTTTTACTTTTAAGTACCTTTATCTGAAAAGGACAACTTTATAGTAAGGCCTAATTGAAGATGCCATCTCTGAGACAGTAAAACTACTCTTGTAGCTCTTCAACTATTCACTTTAGTGCAGGAAAGAAAACTTATCCTGTACTTATACTTCTGCATCTACTTTTAATTGCATTGCTTGTAATAAGGCACATGAAAAAAAAAAAAAAACTTTGTTAGGGATGCACAAATAGTGCTCCATGTAGTGGAATGGCTTATTGCTGTACTGCTGCTTCTTAGAAAGCTCCGTTTCAGTATGTATGTGCAGGCTGGGTATAATATCTAAATCGTAATATATAAATACTACTCTCTGGACCTGTGTGATGCAGTACGTGAATGTGAGGAATACAACACAGATCCTGAACTAGTTTTCCAGCAGATTTGCCCTTGAGTAAAACCCCAGGGCTTTAGGTAAAACAGCAGACAGGGCTGTTCTGGATTTGAATGATGTACCTGAGCTTGTGCTCTGCTGGGTAAATATTAATTATTATTATTAGCAATGTGTGTATAGTGCTGTTAGTTTGTGCAGTGCTTTGCAAACATAGATAAGGCAGGCCCTGAGAAGTTAGGGAGTTGCAGTTGAAATGAAACATGGCACAAGTTACAGGAAAGTGCAGAAGGGCATGAGGGTGTTAGGGGAAAGAAAAGGGATAGTTTAAGTAGGAATAATTCAAAGGGTGTGAATTCTGACTAACAGTCAGACTGATATGTGAAATCTGTGAACATCAGTATTTCTCACTATGTCTTAAAAGTTAAAGAAGCAATTTTTGAGGAAAGTTGCATAGAAATGATGGAAGTGCAAAAGCACTGTGCTCCATCAGCGTACTAAAGACACTCGGGTTAACTCGCTCCTCTTGAACTGTGTGATGTTTTCTTTGGTGCTGTGTGAACTATTGGTTTGGGATAGGGAAGACCATCTCAGGCATTTACTTATTACTGTTGCTACATATATAAGTGCAGGTGCACATGATTTTGGCCATACAATTAGGAGACTTGAATTTCCAGAATTTTCACATTTATTTTATCTCTATTACAACTCTAATTCTTGAAGTTTTCTAAGTAATCCCTAAGATGGTGGGGGCTTCATACCTGACTTGAGACATTTGCCTGCCTAGGCTTCAGTTCTTGAAATTGAATCTACTGCCTGCTTGTTTCAAAGAACTAATGGTAATAAAAAGTACTTTAAAATGCTGCATTGTAAAGTACTGTAATAATGCAAAATAATGTTGCATTCTTATCTTCTTCACTCCATTTCTTCACTTAATACCTTCAGTTTTTTTGTCAAAAATCCTGGGTCAGCAGAAGTAGGGAAGAAACATTGGCTACAAACCTTAATTTTCAGTTCTCAAATAATTGTATTGGAAAAATGAATTTCCAAAGATATGGCACTCCAATGTTTTCCTTAATTATAGTAGTAACTTTATTTTCTGTTATATGTTAGGAATCACATAGTAGCTTCCTTAATCTTTGTGGGGTGATAGAAGGACACTTTAATAACATCTGGCAAATTGTCATTTCCCTTTTTTATGATTAATAATAGGCTAAATAGACACAATACTTAGGCTTTCTTTGTGGGTTCATGACTAAGTAATGTAATAGGGAGAGGGGAAGGATTTGGAAAATAATATGCAATCATAACCGGTCATGGTCAAAACTCTAATCTGAGCGCTTCAAAAACTGTTAAATGAAAGATTCTATGTTTGGAATATCAAATCAGTTTGGAATTTTAGTCTCTGTTAATCACTACTGAAAATTGATGTTCAAGACGCACACCAAAAAGAGGTGGTTCTGCTGTGGTTTTTTTCCAAAGCATTTTGCCTTGTACATCCAGGGAGGTGATTACAAGTGCTTTGTTTGCAGTGAGTATGTTTCACGCTTGGGGAAGGTGCATTACAAAACCGCAAATTGCTGTTTTCTGTGGGTTGGCTGTAGGTTTTAAGCTGTTTTGACAGAGGCACCACGTTATGAGAATGTAGGAACTATTCTGGATATTTTCAGAGATGTAGTCAACAAATTCCACCAAACAGGGCACCTGAAAACTAAACTAATGTCATGTAGATGATAGTCTGAGTTATGTACTGATTTCATCCAAGTACAAGAGGTATTTGTATTCCCCAAAACATTATAATAATTTAAATTATATTTATTTCAGAAGGCTGCAATAAACCAGTAGGTGTTAGAATTTACAGAATTTTACTTTTAAATCCTGTTCAGATGAAGCTTAACATTTATAAGAGAAAAACTTGGTGTTCTTGAGAACTCAAAAGGGCTATTTCAGATGAATCTTGCAGTTAGCTGAGTGGTGTTAACATGCAGGACTAGCACCCGGGGATGACAAATTAAGTCTCAGTAAATTGGTGTCACACAAGGCTTGTGCCTATCTGTGCCACGGAATCTGTGTGGTTTTCAGAAGTAAAGAAGCTAAAAGGGAGTGTTGGGGGTAGCTCTGGATCTCATGATCATCCTATAGAAGATATAGCTGCTTGGTTAGAAAATAGTGAATCCGAGTTTTTCCTTCATCGGAGCGTTAAGGAAAGCTCTAATGGATCCTCATTGGAAGCACAAGGTCTCCTTTATCCAGCTGGTGATTTCCCAGTTGTAGCTTGGAGGGAACCTTGTTTGGGAGGATGAGCACACAGCTTTGAGAGCAAAAGCTTCGAGTTACCATCTCAAATATGTTGCTCACTGCTTGCTGGATCAAGAACTGAATTTCTTGCCCAGTTGAATCAGAAGAAATTTTATTATAAGAATATTAAATATCCATAAGCAGGGCTGTAAAGCTGTAATTACCCAACTCCATTTAGTATTCAATACTCTTATAAAAAGGTAGTGTGCTTTATGACTATGCTGATTTGTACTGAGATTTGTGTTGAAAGAATGGTGCAATACGCATTTCCTTCAGCCCCATTCCAGCATGAGGTTATTTTCAGCAGCAATAACGGAATTAGGATGGATATCTCTTGATTTGGGCATATCAATTAGTTTTTGCTCTCACTCTTGTTCCTGTTTTTCCTAATGGCAACAAAATCTATGCTACCTGGCAGCCTTTTTGCCAGTGCATCACTTAAAGGCAGTCATATAGCAGTGTCTGATGCTATCCTGCAGGGATGGAGGGAGGTGAAGTAGGGAATGCTTTAGAGACTTCCATTTCCCCAGGTGTTTTCTCTCGTCTTGCTCACTTTTTGTGGTGGTTTTTGACCTGTCTCTTCTTTATCCTGCTCTCCGGAGCTAATCAGAGGATCTCTGGCCCATATGGGCAACACGAATGGCTCTTCCATGGCACTAAATCCCACTTTATCATTGTTTTTCTTCTGTTACAAGTGCTCCTTGAGTCTTTATTAATCACTGGCCTTCTATATCCAAGCTTTATATTTCTGCAAATATCAATGTTTTTATTCTTAACTGTATGCCCGAGGTTGGACTGAGGATTCAGACCGCCTGCTTCACAGCACGTGGTTCCCCAGTATTTACTCAGCACAAAGCTGCGGACTGCACAAAGTAATCCCAGTGCAACAGCAACTTGCAAACAATTTTCTAAAGCATCTTTAATGTACAGTCTTACTGTACCCAGAGGTGTAGGAGAGCAGTATTAATGCGGGCATGATAGTTCTGAGTGCTTATATGAGCCCTCGAGGAATAATAAACAGCCTGAAATAACAACGAACAAATTCTCCAGATGCTTTTTATCCATGTGTCGGCAACCGGGTTGATTCCAGATCAATGCAGGGTATTAAGACATTTATATGATTGAGCTAAAAAGCTGCCAGGATGCACAAGCACCAACCAGGCTTGTATGGAACAGGAGAGCTGCGTAAAGCCAGTTGTTCTCTATTGATAAACTTCGGGATGGAACTTCTTGGTAACATAAAAATAGCGTCAGTGGGGAGATTTTATTTTTAATTTAGAATATATACTGGTAAATCAGAGGTATTTGTAAGTCGTGATTATCTGATCCCGGTATTTGAGTGTTTTGTGAGTATGAAATAAGAAAGCACCATCTTTTCCTTATGCAGGAGGAAGGCAAAGCCTTATTTCAAGGCAATCCCAGCAGAGCAGCTACTCATCTCAGCTCCCTCCTTCCTTGCTGATCCCTTGCTTTGATGTCATGGAGCTTTTCTGGGAAGCAGAGAATACATGGAGCAGTTCTGTGACAACCTTGTCTGTGCTCGTATCAGACACTGCTCTGAAGATGGGGAAGGTCCTTGGAGTCCTTTCTAATTGGCTGGGTGGAGGTTTGGATCAGGCCATATTTTTGCATTGCGTGTGTCAAAACCACACGTAGTCGCATAAAATTGAGGTTCATCCAGCTTTCTTTGAAATCCTTTGGTAATATGAAATTCCCATAGCATGACAGACCCAAATAAGATATTTGCACCAAATCCTATAAAGTGAAACTACAGAGATCTGTTCAGGCTTGTAGCCACCCACCTTTCAGATAAGAAAGCACCACAGTGACAAAATTTTTGCAGCATCCTCAGATGCTCCCACATGTGAACAAGAAAACCAGAAATTAATCAACTGCCTCAGTAGTAGGTTTTTGCATCCCTCTAAATTTAGGAATTGTTTTTGGCAAGCCAGCAGTGTGTATTCTGAATTAAGAGTGTGACCAAAATCTAGTGTAGAAAAGGATATCTTTTTTAAGCTTTCTATTGCATGGAGGCTTTCACTTTTTATTAGGTCACTAACTGTATTTCAGAATACTTAGGCAGTTTCTGGGTACTCAAAAAAAAAAAAAAAAAAGTGATCTTAATTGTTTGGATTTCAAATTTTACTGCCAGTGTGTCAAATGAAAGCACCTTAATTGTTGGATATCATCTGTTCTACCTCCGTTTTAGAAGTTTGTCAGCAAATTAGGAGATATAAAAGTATGTCTGTGAGTTGACTGACCTCATTTCATTTTTAATTGTTTCCTCAATTGTAATCTGCAGAAGGTAATGTTCACCAACAAAGATAGAAAGCAACTGTATAGACTTTATTTAGACTTTAAGAATATAGACTTTATTTTATTTTTTTACCCTGATCCTGAACAAGAGAAAATATCTTTAAAAGTGACAATAGAAAACATCTTTAAAAGTGCGTGCTAGCTTTTTGAGAACTCTAAGGCTTTCCTGTCATGTCTAAGGCTTTCCCTTCTTGCCTACGCAGTTTCAGCTGGATATCACACAAGGAAAAGCTTTCTAAATTTCTTCACCATCACCTTTTGGGGCCTATTTCTGCTGCTTGCCTTCTGTGACAACTTCACTCACATGAATAATCTTGTTGCCCTAAATTGAATGCTGTCAGGAATAATAACTATTGGAGTAAACTAGAGAGGATTTTTACATTTAGGAGCCCTCTTTGAAAATTCAGCAGTTAGAAAGTGTACTTTAAATATTTTTCCTGTGCCCCTTGCACCATTCAAGTTATCCAGTGTAACATAAAACTCATTACAACCCAATTATAAGGCTCATTAGGTAGATGTTCACATTTTGGTTATCCTACCAAGTTAGGAAACACTTTCATGTATTATCCGTGATATTGTTAAAAGCAGAATGGTACCGTGGAACCCAATGTAACATAAAAGAGGGTTGAGAGCATAAAACCGTGGATCCGTGCCAAGACCCTGCTTTATGTAACCTGTTCTAAAATGGTCCTGGGCTACGTTCGTGGCTGAAACACGCGACGGGAGCGCCGTGCTTTGGAGGCGCTAATGAACTCGGAGCACCTTTGACAGATTGCCACTGCCTGCTGCCGTCTAGTGGGTTTTATCCTTTTCATCTCTTGAGTTTTTCCAGCACGTAGAAAGTGTATTTATCCACCCGTGCCCCTTTAAACACGCTCCAGCTCTTGGCTGCTTTGTTAATGAGCCTTGCTCTCCGCGGCGAAGTGCTGGAGCAGCAGAATCGGTGACAAGGACTCGAGCTTCGGGAGCGCTCTGCACAGCTAGGGCAGCAATTTGTCCCGTTTCAAGTAGTCAGTGCCGCTTCCCCACCCAGTACGGCATTTACCAGCACTCAGGCCCTGCTTTACTTAAGGGATCATTAAAACCAACTGCAGCTGATATTTTGGGGCTGAAGGTGCTGTTGTAGAGTTGCCTCCATGTCCGAGTTTTGGAAACTGGGTTAGCTTTGGGGTTTGATTACTCTGTTCTGATACTAGGGTTTTTCTCCTGGTTCAGGAGGTGTATATGTTTGTAAATGTTGTATGTATTTAGCAGGGTGTGCTAATTAGTGCAGTTTATGTGCACATCGTCTTGTCCTACGGTGCCCGTTACACCCTGCAGTCCCTTTATTGTTAACTTAATTGGGGGGCAAAAGAAACCTGAGAGAAAGGTGGTTTTTCAACCTGTTGTTTCCTTGAATGTTTCTTTGAGGACCCCCCAGTCCTGCCTTTAGGTCCTGTCCTCGAGTATCCTTCAATTATGAACTCTGACACAACTGCAAGGAGCTCTGGATTCTGGGATAACATATCCTGGTTATGTTGTAACGGCTTTGGAGTATTTGTAGATAGACTGTGCAACAAATACAATAAATACATCTGGATTGTGAGTGAACCCCCATGAGGAATGCACCAGGGAGATCAGAGTCCTGCTGCAGGGCTGTGGGTGAAGCCCGTTGCCCACGTTGACGTGGGGCGGTCTACACTGATTGCCCGTGACGTGAGGACTCGCACCGGTCTAGCACGCTTCATCCGCTGGTGCGAGGCTGAAAGGTTTGTGATGCCCCAAAGAGAAAAACACTGCCAAACTGTGAAGGAATGAGAACAGGCTGGGCCCTCGCTTGTCAAGGGCCTGGCTGACACCTGCCGAACTACTCAGACAGACTTCCCTACCTCTTGAATGAGGTGGTACCCTCTGATTCTAATTAGGAGCTGCCTTATCAGCCTAAGGCAAAAAGTATGCTTTTTAGTACACCGACCATCGCGTTCCCAGGGGTGTGTTGACTGTGTTTTGCTTATCGCCCTGCTGCTCCGTCAAAGTGAGACGAAAAGCACCATGTTTGTGCTGGAATCTCCTCCTCGGTGACCGACGTAATGAATCTTCCATGGTCTGTCAATGCCTGTGTCCTCTCATTGCTCAGAGACACTAAACAAGATAAATGGTGCGGGGTAACGGTTGGTAACAACTGCGGTTGCTGTTGGTCTAAAGGGGCTGGTCGTCTCCTCGTTTTCCTCTTTCAGCTGGACTTTGAACTTTAGTTTTTGATGCTTAAACTGGAGCCCTGCTCCCACAAATCTCAGGTTAAGTGAAATCTTTTATAGCGTCTTTTCTTGCACGGTCATTTCTCGTGCTGCCTGCGTTAGAAGGTAATGGACACTAAATTCTGCCGTAAGAGCACCTGTGTCAGTAAGAATCTGTGCCCCAGAAAATTAAATTGTTCTGCTGTGTTAAATGTTCAAATTTCAAGCTACAGAAAGCTTCTGAGTAAAAGCTACTCAGCACGTAGCTTCTCTATTAACAAACTGCTGTATACACTAAATTATCCTGTGTGGCTGCTTCCTCTTTAGGTCTAAAGCACCTAAATGAGACGCGCTGAATGTACTCTTCTCCAGAAGGCCATTCAGGACGGTTGTTACACAGTAGCTGAAATTTTAAAATGGACATTATTCGTATGAATAGGAGTTGTTACCAGTTAATGCTTCCCCTTTGTTCAGGAAAGCAATGCTGTCTAGAAAAGGTAGGAATTCCAACAACACCTCTGAACTTCTTGCAGAATTGACCAGTTAAAATGCTAAAGGTAGGACGTTTGATGTTATTTCAGCTAATTGTGGTATATCTGTCATCCTTAGTTCTTTTCATTTGAATTTTATTTAGGAATATGTGTTACACATTATGCGTTACACACTGCTCTGCTCCTGGTAAGATCACTTCGTTTCTGTAAGCACTATGGTGTATTTTTTGAGAAGCATTTAAGTGACCTTCTGCTGCAACAATTGTAAATAGAAACTTATTATCCACTTACTTTTCCCATTAGTTTTCATTGTGATATAGCAAGATACATAGCTTGATCTTTATTTTACTTTCCTTAAATTTAATAATAGAAATATGATATGGCTTCATTGTTGGTATAAGTACATGCCACTCAAAAAATTGCTGCAGCATTAAGGAATCACTTCTACCCTCTATTTTTGGTTGCTGTTGTTTATGTAGTTAATATCTAATCACTGGAAGTTGGTCAGAGAGCAAGAAAATATATATATATAATATATGTGTGTGTATATATATATAAAAATATATGTAGACTGCTGGGTGGTGATCAGTGGTGCGGAGTCTAGTTGGAGGCCTGTGTTGAGCGGTGTCCCCCAGGGGTCAGTCCTTGGCCCAGTCCTGTTCAATCTGTTCATCAATGACCTGGATGAAGGCACAGAGTGCTCCCTCAGCAAATTTGCAGATGATA
>JAWLRI010000333.1:4568274-4587379 GCA_034781795.1 Crypturellus tataupa | reverse complement strand
TGCGTGTGCAGGGGGGTTGGACTAGATGACCTCTAGAGGTCCCTTCCAACCTTAGGCATTCTATGATTCTATGAACATGGTGACTGGTTAACTGATCTGCACTATAAAAGACTGAGAACCAAGAAGTACTTTAGGGGATGATGTTAACTGAGCTGTATTTTGGTGAAGAGACATTATGCACGAGACAAAATCCTCATGGTTTGCTGTTTTGATTACACAAAGGAGTTTGTCTTCAAGTATTACTTACATTTAGTTCACTGACTTCTGAGTGCAGAAGGTCCTCCTAGTAAAGGCTGAATCAAAGGGGAATTGTTCATTTCTGGTTCTTAATTATATTTGGCCATATTTTCAGGTTTGAGATCAAACAATTGTGGATTTGCTTTGACTAAAACAGATTTCCTTGTTTGGAGATGGTAAAATCCAGTGTGTGGGGAGGCACAGGAAAATTCTATTGTGTGCACTCAAATCAGAACATAAACTATAAACATGGCTTAAGATATGGAGAAAGAGCCTCTCGAGTAGGTTCATGGAGTTCTGTCATCTCTAAGGTTCTGCTTGTCTGATTTTGATCTTTGCTTTCCTCATGCCAAGTAATCTTTACTGAGTCTGGATTCATTCTTGGCTTCATTTGGATAAATTTAACCACAGCAAAGCTTAACTGCACCAAAATCTCTCTCATTAAAGGCAGGGGCAGGACATTTGGTTTCAGAAACCATCATTAAAGGAGTTCTGCAAAACTACAATGCTCACTGAAGTTAACGTCTGATATTAATCCTATTGATATACCTTAAATTAATTAAGGACAACATAAAATACTTCTCTAATACTTTATTGTGTTCTTAGATGTCTTTTGCTCCAGATTTGATGAGCATCAAGCAATATTAGAACCTCTGTTGTCCACTGTTTGAGCTCTCTTGCTGATACCAAAAGGTACATGTAGCACCCAAGAGTTGCCTCTCTTCTATCTTTTCTGATGAAGCCAAATATTTTTACAATTTGCATCAGTGTTTCTACTATAGCCACATAAACACTGCAAATTTCAAATTGATCTTCTAACAAACCCATAGAAAGATTAGTTTTTTTTTTTTTAAATAAAAAGGCATTATTCTAGAATTACTGTAAGGTTCAACGAGATAATACTGTATGTATTCTCTTTAAAAGAATGTATTTGCTTTAAGTAGGATTTTGAAGCTTGTTACTGAATCACAGAGTGCAGTAAAATGTCTCCTCTGATCCCTCCCAAAATATTGGGAGAACTTTTGGTCTTAACTTTTTTATTTTCCCCCTTAAGTAATGTGATACCTTCCCCACTTGGGTCCCAGTCTTCTGGCATGTCAATTAAGCTAATTGGCAACATATTTGAAACACTTTTAATTACTGCTGCAATAATTTCTAGAGAATAATTTTTATGCAATTTTTCTTTAAGCAAAACTAGAAAAACCAACAAAGCTACAATTCCCGTTCCCTAGTGGGATTGTTAAAATTCTTTCAGAATTAGGTACAGAGATTCCCTGTCTTTGTTGCTGTGTCCTGCTGCTCCATGGTCCCATTCATGTGTTTCAGAGGCTGGTAGGTGCTTTGGAGAGTTTTCTGATAGTTTTCTGTGGAGTAGCTCTGGGCAAAACCTTGTGTCAGGAAAGGCATCACTGGAGGGCACGGTAGTCCAAATAACGTAAGAGCATAAAAGTTTGGGGAAATCATGCAATTAGCCAAACAGTCCCCTGGTTTGGACACTAATTAGCACAGGCTTCTCCTTCCTCCATCCTTATATAAGGTGCAACTCCTGAGCCCTGGTGACTTCACTGTGATATCTTGAGGACCACTACTAAGCTATGCTTAAGCTGCAGATCCTATTTAAAGGGAAGTTGTTTATTGTGGTGTGTGTTTTTTTTTTTTTTTTTTTTTTTTTTTTTTTTGTCAGGGTATAGTAAAGAATAAGCAGAAATCTCAGGATTTAAATCACGGTATTTACTACAAATGATAGCACACCACTTGCCATTATTAGAAGAGGGCTGAGTTATATTACTCTATGAATGAGGCTGACATTTTTATTGCTTTCAATTCAACTGTGGAAGGGGGAAAAAAAGTCAAAAATAACATCCGCTTCTATGTCTCCTGATGACTAACGCGTGATCCCTCTGCACTTATTGTAACTCTTGAGGTGCCTTGCCTTAATGTTAATCAGTCTGCAACTGCCGTTACCAGATCTAGTCCTCTTAGAGAAGTAATTTGTCGTCTTGGGCCCTGTGACTAGAAGGGAATAATGCTTAAGCAGAGGCACATATATAGGAAGGAAGACAATGACTTCTAACAGTGTGGAAATGTCAGAGCGTGACCTTTAAAGAGACTGGAAGAAACCAGGGGCAGAGGCCCTCAGGGCTGTTTCTGCATGAGCAAGGGTGGGAGCTGGCTGTATTTTTATCTAGGAGAGCAGGTGATATACCGCTGCCTTCAGTTATTCTCAGGAATTATTTTGTTACTGAAAACGTGTATTTCAAATTTGAGATCACGTTGTGCTCGGTTAAGTAAACAGGAAAAAGCAGGGCTGAAATTAAGCGTATGCTCTGATTCTGCCTCCTTTTAAGTAGTTTGAATCATTTTGGCCAAGATGGATACCAAAGATAAAAAAAAGCACAAGGAATAGATCACCGTGCTTCAGAAAGCCTGAAAGCCCGCATGGTCAAGGAACTGCTATTGCTTTGCATTCCTAAGGATCCAGGTGAAGGTTTTGAAGCACTTCATAAATATAATATCAGACTCTGGCTGTCTTATTTGTGCTGGAAAAAAATCCTACCTTGCAGGGAGTGATTCTAGTCTTGCTTGCTGCCAGGGTATGTGGGTTTTTGGGCAGTCTTCACTTAAGCTTTTTGCATTGTGTCTACATCCATGCGAGTTCCCTTGCACCCAGGGCATTTCTACAGCTACTGGAGCAGGAACTGGGCTGATACATTGGACTGAAATTTCCAATTAGCACGAGAGAGAAATTTTTGGTTACACACCGCATTGAAATACATGTATACAACAAGCAAGTTGTCTTTATTTGTCCTATTTTTGGTAGGAGAGAGCTTTTGGTAGAAGTTAAAGGGTGGTGTGTTTGTCTAAATACTGGTCTCCCTTGTGAGTATTGCAGAATTGGACTGTGAACCCTAATAAAGTCACAATTCAAAGAGTGAATTTTAAGTGGTTTAGGGAAACAACAGACAGCAAAATGGTATTAAAAACATGCTGAGCTGCTCTTGGTATAAAGCTCTTGGTAAAAGTATTTACTCTGTAATTTGTATTGCAGCGACATCTTGAAGCCCCAGACAGGATTTAGCTCCGTTGTGCTGAGGGGGACTGTGTGCATGTGCAGCAGAGAGATTATGACAACCTGAGAGATTCTAGCTGTGTAAGCAAGCCAACTAGCTACCTTTTTTAGCACGGTACCTGCTTGCTGGGCTAATATTTATGGGATGAACCTTTTATTGGGAACATTTTTCCTACTTCTGTGCAGTAGGTGACATATGTTTTTTTCTACCTATTGTGAATACACCTTCTGGAAGCCTTACCAGTGAGGGTGATCCATCACCTTCAGGTTCTGTAGTTGGGTCCCCAAAATATTTAAGATATGCACTTCGCTTTCAATGGCTGTGGCGTCATTTGTACTACTTGCTATTTATACAATTTAAAGCCCTCAACTCTTAAATTTTATATGTGGTGCCTCTGTGAACCATATGTAATGTGGGAGAACACTTTTAATATGTCATTTTAATACTTTTGCTTGCTTTCCCTCTCAGTGGTTTGTCTTGGGTGATTTATTCCGGGATGTTTCCTAAAGTGCCAGACAGTGCACGTTTGTATACAGTTGTGATTTGCTGGAGCAACTTGAACTATTTTTCCATGACCTGGAGAGAGATCTTAAACATTTGTAGACTACGTGCATAGATACAAATTAAGCTAAGCTTCTTTGAGTAAACTGAGAAATAGTAACATAAATTAGATTAAGTAATTGCTACCTTTCTGTTTTGTCTTAGTTGTATGTTTGTTGTCTTCCAAACAGAGTTTTAATCCTTATCTTTGTTATATAACAGTATATATCACAGATAAGTGATTTGTTGAATCAAGGAAACTAGACATAATGTATTTGTTAAATTGTTTATTCTGTTTCTCCTACAGTTTGATGGCTGCCCAAACAGGGCAACGAGCAGTAGCTAGCTTAACCAAGAGTGCCGTCATTTGGGTGGCTCGTATCACGTTTCAAATGATCTGGCTTTATTGCACATTTAGTAGGTAAAATAAATAAAATTGGTGCCTCGTTTACGTGCCAATGGAGCAGGACGGCTGTAGATTGAAAGGAAGATACAGATTAGATTTCCTGTTGGAGACTGAGTTTCAAACGTATTCTGGTTTCAGACACGTTCTGGTTTAGAATTTACATTTGAGGGTTTTTCTCAGGATTCTCTTCTGCATCTTCTTTTTATGCAGTTGTGGAGGGAAAAACAAACTTCCCTTTGGATTGACCTGGGAGAATTTTTATTTTTAAGACGTTTAGGTAGCTGCTTGTAAAAGCTTTAGGATGGAGTACACCAAATTGTAGCATCAGTTTTAAAAATTAGCCCTGAACTAAATCAAGTGCAGTGACCAATTCATGTTCCAAACAAATCTTAAGTTAGGTCATTCCTTTCTGCTGGCGCAAACAAATCTGACTGTGTATCTTGCTTTACCTAGCTAGTACTGCTCTTTATTCCCTGAATTCTCTGCTCTTTATTCCCTGACCCTCAGAATTTCATCTTTTAATTGTTCTTTACATTCGGTTATATGCAGTATCAGTCAATTATATATCTGTAGAATGTGTTCAATAAAGACTTATCATATACAACTTAATAAATGAGTTTGCATTAGGGTTTGCTCTTAACTGCATGCAAATGTAGAACACTGAAAATGAATAAAACTGTCTCAAATATGCATGTAGGTTTACAAGTACCAGTGCACACTGTAAAACTAGAGGGGATAATTGTTGTGAATGCTGTGAGAGCTGGCTGCAAAAGGCACTTGAATTTGTACTCTTTGTGTAAAGACCTGCTTGGCAGAAAGTGTATCTTTAATTTGTTCTAAATATGGGGTTATTGTTGTTTGCAGGCTTTCTGTTGTATGTTTTTTATAAGCGCTTCTGAAACCCTTTGTTCAAAGCTTCTCAGTGGGGCTAGAATGCAAAACTATTGATGTCCAAGTAGCAGGGATTTTTAAGTGTCCAAGGTAATTGCAGGTTAGGGAAAATAATCGGTGCTCTCAGTGCTGCTTGTGCAGCTCCCCTGCAGTCTTTATTGCTGCTGAATCTCCTCCGCATTCTTCAGGAGGAATTTTTCTGCAATTAAATAGCAAGAATCCTGGGCTCCAAGTCTTATGGCATCCCCCTCGGAAGGATTGGATGGTGACGCCAAGGTATAACATTCCAATTTCCAGGCAGGCTTCAAGAAAACAAAGTATTTAACTGAAGCAGATTTTAATATGACCTTTAGAATCCGCAAGGAGTTGTGAAACTGGCTTAAAGTTGGCAGAACAAATTCCCAAAGAAGTGCTAAAGAAAACATTGGAGACTCTCAGGCAGAAAAAGAGAATTATAGTTTATCTTTCTATTTTTAGGTGTTTACACAGTGTCAAACAATGTAGCATCTCTATCCATATCATCTTGCATAGAAACTATTTCTAAGCAGACATGAAAAAGAGGAGGAGAGGGCTGTTTAATCAGTTTCTGTGTAGGACTTTGAAGATGAATAAGATTTTTCCTTCTTTTGGCCAAATGAATTGAATTAGATTCATTTAGAAGAGTCCGTGAGATCCATATGTGCCCTTTGGAGGCTGCCTTTCTAGAAGTAAGTGTTTTGAAGCTATAGAACGATAACTTCAATCATCCTAACTCACCTGCTAGGTCTGCTGTGCTTTTGATAAAATGAGAGAAGTAGCAAACTGCTTTATTTCCTGAAGAACAGGAAGACATTTAAAGATGTAGTCACTTACTGGGTATCTGTAAAATGGATCGAAAGAGGTAAAAATATTTTGTTGCAGAATAAACTGTCAAATCACAAACTGATTAAAAAAAAAATGTGTAGAACAGTAAGGAAAATTTTCCAAGAGGTATTTTAAGTCTGAAAATATAATATGGTGTCTTAGTGAATATTTTAAATTACCTGACCTGGTTAGTGACTTATACTGATAATTCTGTCTAGGCTCTATGTACATCTCCATCTAGGTCCTTGGTAAATAAATCTCAAGCGCTCTCTCTGCATCTCCTGGATCTGCCTCTCCTCCAGCCTCTTGGTGAGACGCAGCTGTGTGCTAATCCAACAGGAAATGGAATAGGCAAAAGTAGATCCTTCCTGCCGGTTCAGAGGGGTTGGCTCGTCCAAGAGGAGAGCAGAGCACCAGGTCTGCCCAGGGGATCCCGGCAGCAGGATTTCGCAGCTGCGAGGAGGTGGAAGATGTTAGCAAGGCTCTAGGTGGGATCATCCCTTTGGCTCAGCCACATGCCGGGAGTGGATTATAGGGGATTCCGTGTGGGATAACGAGGCAGCTGAGGCTCGCTTGGACACCGAATTTTAGGTGCGCGCTCAGCTGCTTTAGTTATCCTGCAGAGTTTCCATATTAAAAATAAAGTGCATATTTAATTTTCTTCTGGCATATATACAGAGAGAGACATGAGACCATGACTGAAGCTATTGGAGATAGCTGAGCATTTCTAAGCATGCCATAGTACACTCATGCTAGAGGTTTGATGTCATACAATGGCAGGAATTGGAAAAAATGCCTTGTTAGTTTTCCTCATGTCTGCATGCCTTTTTTTTTATGCAAATTCTTTTTCTGAGAGAAGTTAGCTCCCTACTCAATTGACAAAAAAATGAAAGAATGAGGAATATGTCAGAACTGATGATGTACCTAGTAGCAAAGAGGAAAAAACAAATATATTGAAAGATGTGATTTGGTAGCTAAACAACGTCATGCCAAAATTGTTCCTGCCCATTAATAAATACAGCTTTTATATTGGGGAAGTTGGTGAGTTATCTTAGTGGTTATAGGTAAAATTGGAATGATACATGTTGTTTTCAGTAAAATGACTAAATATTTGCCTCCATAATCTCTCCAAAAGAGCCCATAGATTCAGCACACTGCATATCCAGTGCGCACAGTATCTCTATACCATGCACTGGAGGGGAGAACAGAATTGCCTAAGAAGGATAAATTAGCTCTCATTATGTTCCATGCTACCAAATCCAGATTCTCTGTTCATATCTACACAAGAGAGGTAGGCATGTTATGAAATACGGCAAGTTTTATTTGTATTTCTGGAAATTTGCTGCCATATACCATATACTACCATAATGGTGTTACTTCAAGAATCCTTTTTAAAAAAAGGAAAAAAATCTTTCTATATTGTTAGTGAACATAACAACAGCCGATCAATATAGTAGTTGTGTTGGCTGTATCAGCTCAGTGCTCAGCACAGAGGCTACAGCAAGATGGAGAGGGGACAGTATGGATTAACAATTAAAAATGATTTTTACAAAACAGACTCTGCAGGGGGTGAATGATCAATAAGCATCCACAAATGCTTTTGTTTGGTGGTTTTCATTCTTCTCCCGGATATTTTAAGACCTGATTCTAGCCTGAATGAGGTGAGGATTGTCCATGGGTTTGAATGCAGTTGGATTCCATTATATAGAAGTGGCTTGTCTCATAAAAGGCCAGTAGAAGAAACCTGACTATTACTTTTGCTCAGTCAGGGTTAATTTAATGCTTAGAAACTTTTTCCTCCTATCATTAATGTCTTAGTAGCAGAGCTACAACTTCTGCAGAGTCACTGTTATTTTAAAAAATGAAGAGGGAATTTTGCAGAACTTTAAGGCAGAATCTGTTTGACTTAAAGATTTCTGATTGACAAAATGAGAGTCCATTTAAGTGGTGTAAGTATATGTAATATACTTACTTATACTTATAAGTATACTTATACAATATATTGTATAATATGTGTGTAATTCAATATGTAATCCTATATCCCTATCTTTGTCATCAGGAGTTTGGCAACTGATTTTATACTACAGGCACTTTGTACTCTCCTGCAACCCAGCCCTACTTTCCTCCTCTTAATTCACAAAAAGAAATATGGGAAGTAGCTTTTCAAGTCAAGACTTTATTACTTATTGTCCTTTGAAATTGTCATTATTTCTTTTTTTTTTTTTCCTGCAATTAGAGGCATGAGAAGAAAAAAAACAGAGACTGAAAAACTGCTGTTACTGGAAGCTCTCGTGAGGGCCTGGGAAGTTTTTCCAAAGCACTAAAAAGCCCTTGTTTGTGCTTGGTTCCCCATTAGGGTCACTGGAGCCGTCAGCATACAGCACGCAGCCTGGTATTCTTTTCATTACAGAAGGATGATCTCATTTTTTAATGGTTCATTAAATAAATGTGTCAAAACGACAACCAAGACCAAGAGCTGGTGTTCAAGACAGCCCAGGGAGTTGGTGTGATGAGAGCTCAGTTTGCTGTACGCAGTGACATACAGGGAGAGCTACAACCCCTTTCCCTCCTCGCACTGTGTGACTTGATGGATTGAGGACAGCCCTGTCCGTGTGTTCTGATGTCTGGATCTTCAGACAAGTTTCATAGCCACTTTTTCCCTATACCCTTTTGTTAACGTGACTATGGTGTGATTGGGTTTCTTTTATTTCCTCCTCTGGTTATAAACTGTGTACTCGTTACTGCTTTGCCCTTTCATATGTTTAGATTGCCCTCATCTCCTGTGTAAAACAGTGCCACATCCTTTTATTGTAACACCTTTCTCTATAATTACTACTTTGCCTTTTCAGGTGGGAACTTTCCTCTGTTACATGGTCTTTCTTTGATCATTTTCTATTAGGCAGTAATATAAGCGTGTGTGTGTTCCTCTGTGGCCTTCTTTATTTAAATGATATCTTTGTGTGTCTGTAAATGTGAATAATAAGTTCTAGATTATTCATCTCTCTCCTAACAAAGTCTTGGGTAGTCTGTCCGAAAATCAACAATTGTTTTATGAAAGTGTCTTCAAACTTCAGGAATAATGAAGTACGAACTACTCCATGAGAATAGTGCGATTAGACTAATGTTGGTGGTGCAAAGGTCCAGCTGACTTTTCCAATGGGCCCATTTAGGTCACTGGAGTTGCTGGATTGATTCTGTAACTGGGAGCACCCTGGCATAAAGTCAAGTAATAGAATTATTAACATGAAAGGTGCTGGGTCATTATGGCCTTTCACAATCCTCGCAGTCTTGTATGTAAAGTTATGCATGGCTTGGATGCCTGCTTTCACTCCAGACGTGGGGGCATGGGAATCCTTTGCTGTGATGATTCAACGTTCAGACTCGTCGCTCACAGCATTCTGCAAGTTGCTCCTGACAGGCTTATGCAACCAGTACATTAATTTAGTTTCCTGGCCTCTTTTTGAAGCGCTGGATATTGTGTTCTCTGGAGGCTGACGATGCAGCTCTGCACTTTGCTGTGTCACAGCACTCCCTCCCTTCAGGATTTAGCAGTTAGAAATTCCTTCTGTTTGTGACTGTTAGCAATGCTCAGCAGTTTGCATGAAAAGAACAATTTACAAGTGTGTGTTGCTCTTGGAAATGATGGCAAAAAAGATTTGTCTGTATCTGTACAAGGTTTAATCTACTTTATTCAGCATCTCCTTTGTGCCTGTCACTTAATTTATGTCATGTTCCCCAACAAAGCTCCAACTTCTTCACAGATCTCTCCCAAGAAATGGGGAGTCACCTCTGCACAAAGGAGCTCTTCTGTGTAGTCTGTGGCCTTGATGTTCAAATAATCTTGCTTTCCTCCACAAAGTCTTGCAGAATTGGAACAAAGAGCTGAAATGACTTGGGGAAGGGGAGGATATTGGCAGGTTGGGAACAGGATAGTTTCCAGAAAATAATTATAATTTCCTAAAGAGGGAACAGTTGGAGAGAATGTTATAAACTGAAGCAGGCTGAAATCCTAATAAGGAAAGTACTTAAAAAGAAATGGATGACTTTGCCTTTGAAGCTATTTTTTCTCTTTAAATCACTAGAAATAAATGCCTGATGCCTGGTTTCCTTAGCTCAGTTTTTGTTTTCCAAGCTGTGACACATCGATCTAGTCTTATCACTGTTGGTGCTTGGCCCTTTGGATTGATGGTCTTTGCTACTGAGAGCATAAGCTTTTTTTGGAAACAGTTTTCTAATGCTGCGACAAGACGAGGAGGAAAGATCAGGGTTCCTTTTTCCAGATAAGCTGTATGCTTTTATTCCCCGCCTAGTATGGGAGATGGATGCTGATAATCCTTTTCCAAGCAGGCAGGGGCAAAGTGATGGGGAATTATTCCATAACCATTATTTCAGCATTGTGTTCCACAGCTGTGCAAAGAAGAATGTGATCACTGGATGTTTTAACATGTAATAATCTCTCTATAAAGAGGTACTTTTCAAGCATTTTAGCAGAATAGTTGTATGAAATGGGTCATACTCAGGAAAAATCACCTGTTGCATGTTTTCTGTGAAGTGTAGGCAGGAGCTCAACATTATGCTCTGTCTTTGTGCTAGAGATGCTATGGGTCAGCTTCCACTGCTATTATCTCTATTCAAGGCAGAGAGGTTGAGCAGGAGTTTTCTCTTCTGGCTGATCTCACAAAGTGGCTGAAGCCTACAGGAAAATCTGGTCAATTTAGTCTTCACCCCTCTAGGTTTTTTCAGGTTTTGTCAAAAACTCGCTGTCGAAAAACCTTTTGAAACGGTTCTGTTTAATACTGAATTTGCAGAGGATTTACAGTAACTTGGGACTGGTTCCCGGCTCTGAGTGCACACCGGCTTCATGGACTTTGGGGAGCTCTTTTGGCATCAATTACCAGTCCTTGAAGTCGTATCCATTAAGCTGAATTGTACAATCTTTCAGGCAAATACTGCTGCTCCTGATGTCTGATTTCATTTAAGGCTCCCAGTTGGAGAAGTAACAAAGACTTAATATACAATCCATTGTATTATTAAGTCTGAATCCATTTTAAGGTAAGATGCTAGCTAGAGAAGAAAACTAGCATCACCACACAGATACCAGGCAATTCATTTTGGATGCACATGTGCATAGAATGTAACATAATCCCATAGATAATAAATTTTGCAGTTTTTGCTTAATTTCTTGATAGATAACAACTCCATGATACAATCTGAGAACTGACATCTATTGTCAGTACTGTCATCTGTTGTCTGATCTGTACTGACATTATTCAGGTGTGTGCGTGTGACACTAAGTCACTAAAATAGTTTACAAGTTTTTTTACTATTTTTTAGAGAAAACTTAAGCTGACACAGGGCAGGAAGACAGAGGATGTCTTAAGTCATTCTTGCATTGGTGCAGTTCTATCTATTCCCGTTTAAGGGCTTCAGAGAATAACATCTGCACAACAAACCCAGAAGTACGAAGGTGTTCAGAAGTTTCAAAGTCAGTAGCTGAAGCTAATTAAAAAAGTAAAATTTCAGGTCAGCCTTGTTGAAAATAAGCATTTATCTGGATTCTCAAGAAAGATATAGCAGCAAACTGTGCCTTTGCATCACCAGATTGAGCTTGCAGCATGCAGGGACCTTTCTAAAATGTTGTTCCCTCAGTCTATAGGAAGAGTTGTAATGTTTTATTTCTCCTGAATTATGGATGTCGACAGATTGAACAGTTTTTAAAAAAATAAAGCAGCCGTTATGGCAATGAAGTTCCAAAGATCTGGCAGTATAGAATGAAGTTAGTGGTCTGGTAGGATTCTTCAGTTTTATGAAGCCATGGCCAATAACTTTTCCATAAAACTGAGCTGTGAAGAGTGTTTTTGTCATTGACTGAGAGCTGCTGTTACATGATATTAAAGAAATAAAAATGTAATTTTTTTCCTTTTTTTTTCAGCCAGACTGCAGCACAAAACTAATGGTCTAATGAAGGGAGAAGTCTGACCTTTTGGAAGGCAAGTGCAGCATGTTTACTGTGACATGTCCACAGACATGTCATGTGCATAAGCTCTGGCTGCACAGGATGAGCCTGAATATGCTGCCTCTTTCCTGATGTTTTTTTCCAGGTTCACTGACCTACAAAGAATTTGCTTTTCATCACTGACAAATATTTTTTAAGCAGCGTGTGCCATAAAAAAGCTTCAGTAAAGGGAAAGGAAAGGAATCTGCTTTACTATAGCATCATTTCCCAGGTGGCCACTGATTGAAATCCTCAACAAACCATTCCCAGCATGGGCCCAAATAGAGACATAGTTTTACGGGATTTAGAAATAATAGCTCCTGGCATAAGCACAGCATCAGGATTGGGTTTTATTGGTTGGCTTCAAACCGGCAAGGATCATTGCCTGAGACCAGAGCTCGTCCTGGGAAGCCCAAGGAGTGTGCTAGACTGAGGGTTGGTCCCTCAGGATGCTGTAGGGCAGTTCAAAGTCATGTGGGTCTCCCATATCATCTCTCATCTATATCATCCAAAATCTATATCACTCCAATAGATTCCTATTCCATAGGGTGCTGGCCACAGTGTAGCACACAGACATAAATCTAAGCAATAAACTTGTAAGCCTGGCTAATGTGCTGCCTGTCTGCACTTGGTTGTCATCCTGCCAAGCTCCCTGAGTAGATGAGCTGGGAGATACAGTGATGTAGCAAAGATGAGCTGCGGTCCCCAAATTTAGTCATATTTTTTTATTTTTCTTGCTGTTGTTTCCTTGATTGTGCTTTGACATTATTTAAGCTGAGAGATTCACTGGTTGTTATTTGTTCAGGTGGGTTGTTCGTGTGGAATTTTGATTGAGACATGTTATGGATTTGATGTAATAATTAGGGTGGATGGAGTGACTGATATTTTAAAACTCTGCTTTTATGCTGTGTTGTTAACATAATTTCTGGCATTTTTTGCTTTGTAAAAACATGGATAACTTGTATGAAAATAGTCATGTTTGCAATGAAGGATGCTGTTTATTTTTTATTTTTTGCTTTTGATTTCCTATCCTTCAGAATCCCTAATAAACTTTCACAGTCAAAATCCAGATGGTACTGCAGAGCTCACTGTAGTTCTTTATTTTATTTATTTATTTTTTCCTGTTTGTACTGATTATAACTCTCCCCAGATAAAGTGCAAAACTGTTTGAAATTTTGGCCTTTGGCTGTTTGGAAAGCTGCTGTCAGTTCTAGCATAAGGCGATTCATATTCAGTGCACAGCAACAGCTCGCTGGTAGGGAGAAGCTCGACGCTGAGCAGACCACTTTGCCATTGCCCAGCAATTTGGAAACCAACGGACCCTGCTGCATCAAGTCATCCTCTCCTTTTTTATTGTTGTTTTTTAAAAATAAGCAGTTCACCTTTTTTTTTTCTATTTCATGTCGCTGTGCTATTCCAGAGAATCATTAATTTACAGTCTCTGAGGAAGTATTGTCCTGTGGAGATGGGGAATACAGAAGGAAGATTTTTTAATCCTTTAGATAATTAAGCACTAAAATAAATGATTAAAAAATTATGAGGTGAAACACTCTGTTAGTTTTAATATAAAAATAATGTACGTCTCCCCATGGAATGCAAGGGAGCAAGCTGCAGTCAAAATAAGGGAAATAAAAAATTGAATACCCTGAGCTTTTTCCTCTCTCCAAGTTGCCTCCTTGATGTCTCGCTGTGTTTAATGGTGCTTTGCCAAGCTGTTGGGAGGAGGGCAAAATGAGTATGGAATTTATAAAGGGGATATTAGATGGAGGAATGATGTTATGGGCCGGGTGATCTGAGGAATACAACAGCAGAACAGATTGTGCCTTAGGGCTGGATGGGAGAGATGCAGCCCTGCAAGTCTCTAAGCGTGAGCAAAGCCATTTAGAGAGCGTTGGGGGCTTCTCTAGGAGAGGGTCTGTAAAAACTTCATCTGTTCCCAATATCTGGAGAGAGGGAGGGAGATTAATGCAAAAAGAATCAAGGCCAGGGCAAAAATTGTGTGTGTTTTGGTTTGGTTTTGCCTCCCAAGAATCCCTGCAACTTACTTTAAGTAAAAAAAAACAAGCAGAAACCCCTTGGATGTGACTGGCTCTACATTTACACAAGATGTAGTGCTGCTACCCTTCAGCTGGCTGTGCCTCCTCCGGGGATTACAGCAGGATCAAGGCCTTGTTTCAGTCTTTTTAGCACTGCTGCTCCTTACAGCATCTCAGGTGATGATGACGGGCCATTTCCTGGTTCTTTGGATGCAATTTGTTTCTACTTCCAGGTGGTGCTGAAGACTTGGCATTAATTCAACTTTTTAAATTAAGTCCTTATTTTAGCAGTTTACTGGAGGGATAGGAATTTTTAGCTTGTCTTTATTGCAGAAAGTTTTCCAAAACTGCAAAATTCTCCTCTGCTGCTGGCTCCTTTCTCTGCCTGAGACTCGTCTTCAGTCTCACAGCTCATGTCCATCCCTATGTGCTTCCTCTCTATAGCAAGCTCATTTTGCCTTGTCATAGAGCAAATTAGTCCTGTCCTCCAGCTTGTTTTGCATTTCCTTAGTCTCTGAAGACTGAGACCGCAGCTCTGTTACTGTAGGGGATACTCAAACATACATAGTAAGCTGCAGGCTCTCTGATGCATTTGCAATATACACAGGCAATGAGTGAGCAGAAACCAATAGTAATATCCATGTTAGTTGAACCTGGACACCAACGTGAACAAAGTAACTCACACAAGGTCAGACGGAGTTGGTGGCACAGTGAGATCTTCTGCATTGCCTGCTCTGCTGCAGAACCCTGTGTGACACATGTGATGCGTCTTGCAGGTCATGCTACCCGGTGGTAGGTTGATGATCATTGCTGAGAGGCATTTTCCAGGTTCTTTCTGGTCCAAGTTTTTAGTACCTAACCCCTTCCCAGAGGTTTGAAGATACCAAGCCCATTCTAGTCTTGGCATAGATTGCAGCTCAAGCATTTGGATAGTTAGGAGCAACTATTAGCAGCTAATTCAACTTCAGTGCTTGTCTAGACAATAAACATTTACATCAGGTGTCACAATAAGAACTAATAAAGCATTTGTGCAATACAGCTTGGGAAATGGGGTTTGCATTGAAAGTCATCCATGGTAACCCTTTGTCACAATTCTGAATTAAGTGTAAGGATCTGAAGTAGCTATGGAAAAATAGTTTGGTCAGATGATGAAATAGGAAATATGGTATTGTATTTGCATCTGATGTTGTTGTTTAACAGTGCATGTCTTTAATCTTTGGGACTGGTATTTCCTAGAAAGGATGGAGAGTTTATTCCTTACAGCAATATCCTACCTCAAGGAATTGCTCAACAGCACAGTTAAGAGGGATTTGGCAGTAAGAGTTATTCCTTGTCATTGAAAATGTTCTTTCAATGTCCAGGGATGTGCAGCAGCAGTAAAATCCAGTAGCACAGTTGTACTAATGTACAGTTGGGCAACAACAGTGGTGTGAGCACTCATATTTATTTACAGGAAAAAAAAAAAAAACCTTCCTGGAAGAAGGGAAGTGGTAGGGATCACAAATAGGATGCAAATAAAGCTGTGTTTGAAACCCTCAGTCCCCTGGTACTGGTGTGGTGTGAAGGAGCCTTTGTGTGCAGGATGCTGGGCTAGCTGCTAAAGTAAAACTCGGCCTCGTGCAGGATACAGCTTCTAGGCTGTTTGATGGCCCTGAAAATAAGTCTGAAATGAAATATAAGTGGTCCATGAGCAGCATTTGACATGAAATCATTGGTTTTCGGTGTAGGTGCAGCTTACTATAACCATCAAATTTCTTTTTTAATGTTGTCTGTGCAGTGGTTTTGTGGAGTAAATGCTGGTTGGGCAAATTTGCTCTCCTGTAATAGATCTATGTTGCAAGTGAAGACATGGGTGTATGTGCACAAGCTCGCCCTTATTGAGCTGCTTAACCTAACATAACCTGGAATTATCCAAGCTAACTGCGTTAAACATTGTCTACCCGGGCTACGTCTGCAGGGGTGGATGATTCTTGGTATTTCTACTAATGCCACCCGCACCGCTATCAACCCACCCTTCATGCAGGGAGGTTGCAACACTGCATGGGTCCATAAGAAGCTTGAGATAAATCAAGGTTTAACAGGGGCTACTGAAAAGCATCTCACCCAGAGAGATGTGGGGCCAACTCCTTGGGTTTACTGTGAATCCTCAACTGTTTTATGAAACAGCAGTTTTGAGTCGTGTGAATTCAAAGGACGCTCAGCCTGCTTTGTTCTTTTGTAGTTTTTGTTTGCTTTATCCCAGTGATTTCTCAGTATTGTAGAAAAATTCTTAGGAATCTGAACTGTGAATTGAAACTGCATAGGCAAACATAGAGAAAATTTATTATTTTTAATAACTTATGGCACTCCAATATTGAGGCTGGTGAATCATGCATTTTTCTAAGAAGTTCAGCTTTATAAAGCTTTTAGCTGGTAATATTAAGAGAGTAATATTCATGCCTGTTTATAAACATTATCCAAAAGTCTCAGGAGAATTAAATTGGTCATTTGGAGCCCTAGGCAAGTCCTGAGCTCCTGCACCAGCAGCTGGATGAGGGACAGTTTGCTGGGTCAACCAGTGAACGGGTACAGGGGTCACTAGGAGGAGGTGGTAGATGTGTGATGGGAGCCGAGTGGGGGTGGCACTGACACTGGAACCGCTTCCCAAGGGTTGGGACAGATTTGGTGATGTTGTCTTTCCAGTTTCTTAAAGACACCGGCCAAAGAGATTTCAATGAAACCTGAAGTCACGTCACTACTACTAATGATTTTGCTGCTGCTTAGGGTTTCTGTCGGATCTACATTATCTTTGCAGAGGTGAGGGATCTGATTGAACCTAATGTTGAAGCTTTTTTACACTTGATCTAAATTCTCCATTCTTTTCAACAGTGACTGAGAGTCGTGGGATCCTGGAGAGCATACAGAGGTTTTCGTTACTGCCAACTTACTTGCCTGTGAGCTATCGTATCCACAATGCGGATATTTCCTTCTTTCTCAAGGAGGCCAATCAGGATATTATGAGGAATTCCAGCTTGCAGTCCCGAGTGGAATCCTTTCTGATCTACAAATCCAAGAGGCCTCCTGTGTTAAATGCCACCTACGGACCTTTTTCCGTTGAGCAAGTCGTGCCCCAGGACCTAATGTTGTCTTCAAATCCCTTCGCGTCTACCAACAAGTTCTCCTTCAACTGGAAACTGAAGGCCTTCATCATGAGCGACAGGATTTACCCGAGCAAGCCCAAAGTGCAGGTCCTCTTCCACATCGTGGGCCGGGACTGGGATGACTACAGCCCCGCGGAGCGGCTGCCCTGCCTGCGGGTCTTCGCCTTCCGCGAGACGCGCGAGGTCCGGGGCAGCTGCCGCCTCAAGGGAGACCTGGGCCTGTGCGTGGCCGAGCTGGAGCTGCTGCCCGCCTGGTTCAGCCCCCCCACGGTCGTCGCTGGCCGTAAGAAACCGGCGGATCCGTCGGAAGGGAGCCCCGTGGAGCTCTACTACACCATCCAGCCGGGAGACGAGATGGGGGAATGCGTGAAGGAGGATGTAAGGAAAGGTAACGGCATCCGAGCAGGGCGCAATGACATTGATGAGTCGGGACCTCCCTTGCAAAGAATTGGAAGTGTTTTCCTTTACCAGACACACGCTGGTCCTTCTTTATATGAAATGAGGTTGGATAATAATATTGCCATCCAGTACACACCAAAGACCGTCAAGCAAGGGGACATTTTGACTTTCATTGTATCTATCGCTAAAAATTCAACAGCACATCAGTTCACATTGAGGTAAGGCTCCTCTTCGTTTCTTGGTACCCTGTTTTTGTGTTCTGCTCTGGGTATGGGAAGGCCGATTCTCGTGTGTAGATTATCTACTCATTTGCTACTCTATAGAAATTAAGACTGCATTGCAAGTTGGTCACTTGATTTCTTTCTTCTTACTGATGACTCTAATGCTCATCTGAGATGTGATCCATTTTCTTGAAGCTCTCCTCTTGACTTTCTTTGGTAAAAAAAAAAAAAAAAAAAGAATAAGATGGTAGACCTGGGGACCGCCTTTGTGTTAACAGCAGTTTGTTTCTCTGGAGTAAGGACCTCTCCTACTCTAACTCGAGACCAGGTAGCCTGGAGTGTCTGTGTCTCTGCTGATTAAACACTTCAAATTCCAAAATCCCAGACTAAAGTTATGTTTTATGGCTCTGTTTCTTAAAATGACACCAAATGGTATACGAATCTACAAATGCAGCCTTGCAGGTCTTGGATATCTCCCATACTGCAGTAGATCAAATATAATTCCACTGGTTAAAATTTTTAGGAGGTAGAAACTGGTGGGGAATTAAGGAGGGTTTAATGTGGGTTTCTGGAGGAAGTGGGTGCCACAAAATAAGCTAATTTTTTCTTTAGAAAAGTAGAATTTATAGACTGAACAGCTCTGGGCTCCTTGCTCAGGGACGGTTATTTCTCCCTCTTTCAGAGGATGAGCACTTGTAGACCATCTACTCTCTCTTTATTGTATCGGATTTTCATTTTCTAGTCAATCTGCCTAAGATTCAGATTGCTTTCTGAGGGACTAATTTCAAGACAGGCAATCTGAATTCCTCATAGTCAGTAAATGTTCAGACAGCTCTCGGTATAATAATGTCTATAATGGGATGTATTTCAGACACTCAAGGAGACTTCTATTGTGTTTCACAATTGGTTTAAATATAAATATTAAAAGCCTTTTCTATCTTTTCTAGGGTAAAAGCCTTTAGTTGTTTTTACTTTGAAAATGTAGGGCCTTAAATCTGACTTCAAAGCACCTATATTTCAGTGAGCTCTGATCAGTTGGAAGTAGTTAGCAATAAACATGATAATTTTATTAGAGGTTTCTGAAATTTTCAAAAATGTTTTTTAAAATCAAGATGAAAACAGAACGTTCAAACTTTCAATGACTATTTCTAAAATTAATTTTCTGGCACAGAAGGAAACAATGTATTTGATTTTGTCTTTTTCTTTTATGAGCTATTGTATCATATAACAAAATTGCTAAAAATAAATCTCAAACACCAGTTTAAAATGAAAAATAAGACATGTTCTTCAAAAAGCAATCACATTTCATGTTTTAAAAAGGTAACA
>JAWLRI010000333.1:4533369-4568174 GCA_034781795.1 Crypturellus tataupa | reverse complement strand
TCAAACACCAGTTTAAAATGAAAAATAAGACATGTTCTTCAAAAAGCAATCACATTTCATGTTTTAAAAAGGTAACAGTAGGTAAAAGCTCTGTAACTGCTCGATACAGTCATGTTGCTCTTGTGAGTATTTCAATTTCTGTTAAAGTGCTTTTTTTCGAGCTGCATTTCAACTAAAGTGTAATCTGCTATAATTTCAGAGTCGTTGTACTATCTGTTACTAAAGTCTCATTGGATACCTATGTTTCATCTAGCTACAGCATGTTGGAGGTATTTTTGTCTATTTTTTTTGGTCAGAATTGTAGTATCCGTAATCTGCATTCATCCTCCCATGAAGTATAGAATGAAGTTAAGGGACTTAACCAGGTATAGGGATTATACCTGGTTAAGTCCCTTTCAGGTGGCTTATGCCAGTCTTTTTGCTGTGGAGAAAAAAAGCAAGTGCTAGGAAGGAGCAAAAACATAGATTTATTAAATGTTGCAATGAAATTAATTTCTGTGCTAAGAGTTACTGCAACTGTGTACACGTACATATGCTCCCAGGTCTACTGCAGAATTTCTGCTTCAGCTGAAAACTGTTGAAGCCACCACTGGTAAAAGTGGAAAACACTTCATTATTCAGCTAATATTAGAAGTCATCAGAGACCTCAGCTACAGCCCAGTTGTGTTTTAAGTCTCTAAAGTCTTTAAATTCCAGTGGTCTGTCACACAGGATAGATTCAAAGGAGCTTTGCTGATCTTAGAATAGGTAAATATGAAGGCATGGAGAGACATGGAAAAGCAGACATGCCTCCTCTGTTGAGATGGGGCAAAAAGGAGCAGAGATGACCCTGGTAAAATTAATCGAGTGATTGATTATAATGTATAGAGAAAGGGTAGCAGGTCTCATCCACTGCTACAACTCAGGCAGAACCACTGAGTGTGAAGAAAGAGCTCCTGGTTGGGGTAAGAAGAGAGGTTTTTGGACTCAGCTGTCTTCCAGAAGGTCCCTCTGCATTATCCGGATGATTCCTTACAGCGTGTGGGCTTTTACCTGCCACTGGGATTTGAGGGCAGGAGGGGAGAGGAATAGTGCTAGTATTTTCACTAGGTTCAGATACAGAACTTGGCTGTGCATAGTTGGCCTTGTCTGATTTAAAGTGAAATATGGAGCGGTGTTAATTGTCAGATCACGCAGTGCTGCATTTTAAGAGGAATTTAGACTAAGATGCACGATATTGGTTGCTAAGTATTTCTGGGCCTTGATACCATGGTTGCAAATTGAATAGAAGGACAAAGGATTAAGTTATCCAGGCAGCCCGAATCGGAGCAAACCATTTCACGGTGAGAGATGTCAAAACCTTGTCTAGCTGAGGGATTTATTTGAACTCAATTTCCCTTTTTCCTTCATTCCCAATTGAACTGAGAATTTGAGAACTGCACAAACCTGTTATCCTACTTTGGTCTAACTCCTTTTTTTATAACTTTTCAGCTGTATTATAGAGTTTTGTGTTCATATGGGTCTTGGAGAAGGATGTGAAGGATATTGCCATATAGAGAAGGGAGGCATTAAGCTTTCTTTGAGAACTGCTCAAAGTAGTAAACTTCATTATAAACCTCCTCAAATCTGAGGTGGAGCTGTCTGAAATAAGATTGCTGAGGTCTAGGATAGAGGCTGTAGTCCTGATAGTCTCATCCCAGGACTGGAAATTAAGAAAGGAAATGGAACAAAATTGACCATAACTAGGACGTGATTTTCATGCTTGCTTTGCAGGAAAAACACATTTCATTGCATAATTTAGTAGCTGTCCCTTTTAAAACTGTAAGATTTTTAAGCAATTCCCACGATTACCTAATCAATGAACAACACCCAGTGCTGCGGTTCGGGGGGTAGATGTTCCCCTCAGTCACCTGTAGGTTATAAATATTCCTCAGTTTCATGTGCACAGTTTCATATCCTTGGACCCTTACAGGGTGATGGTGTCTCTCCACAGTGATGCACAGATGCTTCCCCAAGGGCGGAATGTAAACATCAGCTCTAGCGGTTTTAGTGCAAATGAAATAAATTGTATTAGCAAAAAAGCAGACTGTGATGGGTAATGGAAGTTTAGGTGGCTTAGGACAAATGTATGAAGACATCGTGGATTTTTTTTTGTAATGGTGAAAGGGAAAAGGTGCAACCAAGCACCAGTGCTGGCCACAGTTCCAGGAGGATGCGGATGCTTCCTCTGTCTCACATAGATATTTGATTTCAGTCCTCCTGCCTTAGCAGAGTAGAAAAACTGTTGGCAATTTGAGTTAGCCCCAGCACGGGGCAGCGCCTGATGAAGCAGAAGCCCTTGGAAGGACGGTGGCAGCTCAGCACCTTGCAGTGACCACTGCTTTTCCCAGAATTTTGGTGCTATTCCATGCTGTATCCCAAAGCATCACAGCTAGTGCTGTGTGCTGTGACCTCTCTGCTCTGTGTACTAGATGGCTGCATAATTTCTGTATGGTTTACTGTATATTTCAACTAAATGTTACTTTGCAAAATGTCATATCTATGGTAGGTATCCAATAAAATCAAATGCCATTCAAGCTTAATTCAGTGGCAGTAACAGGAGATGTGAGCAGCTATCTGCAATGAGCTCTGACCTGGACATTTCCGGGCGGAAAAAGCAAGAATTAATAAGACTTTTAGCACAGAGCTAAAGAAACTGTAGTCAGTGTGTGCTATTACACGTAGTGATCCATATGGTTTCTCCTACTATATTGCATGTAGCATCAGAACATGCTGCATCTGTCTAACTTCTTATCAGGCTGATCATTCTCTGATAACAGAATGGTGGGCAAGAATTTTTCCCCTTCTAATATGATATGCTATGAGAGAATTGCCTTTATTTTTATTTTGAAACTCTGTCCCTTATTTTTAGAAGTCCTGTCTTGAGTGGCAGCAAGATTTGGCAACCGTATCCATAATGTGAGGCCAAGGGCTGCTGGCAGAATGCTTTCACCATCGCTTGTGCTCCAGTGGACTGGAAATCAGGGCTTGAACAGATGGAAAATATAGGATGTGCAGGTCAAAAAGGAAAAAAAAAAAAAAGGGCAAAACAATCACAAGCCAGAAACAACTTATTTTTATGGAATATTTATTTTTGATCCAAAATAGCTATAAATTCTTGCTAATAAAGAAAACTTCTAATTGAAGAAGCTACTGAATATGTAAAATTCCTTTTTCCTGGGCTGCTGTTCTGTGTAGTGGGAGATTTAGAAGAGGGGATGGGAAACCAACGGACTGCTTTTAATTTTGTGAAAGTGACAGATCATAAAGGTCTAGGTTTTGTTTTCTTAATGACCTAGAGAAATTAAAAGTCTACTTTAAGTCTGTATGGATATGAGAGAAGAGGAAAGGAAGAGGGAGATGTAATCCGTGTAAATGATCCATGTAAAATCCACGTGAAAATCATAGTGCCTTTATTTGAGAGGTTAGAGTGGCAAATTGAGCTTTAAGAAACCATTTTTTTCCCCAGCTCCGTTTACAGTTTGGTTTTGGCCAAGTCTCTTAACCTCTTTGAAGTCACTTTATTACTGCCAATACAAACAATTATTTGAAGATGAGATGCTGTATGCAAGTGATGAACAGTAGTATCCTTGCAATGAAGTGCTGTTAAATGCCGAATAAGCAGTTGTGTGAACTGTGCTTCCATCCTCTCATTTTCCCTCTTCATTTGAATGCGAGTTGATTATTCGTCGTGTCCTTTGTACCCGGCGCATGGGAGGGCTGTGAACAGTGGCACCAAATCGACTCTCTAGATCTAGTGTGTAGTCTGGAGGAGTTGTTGGGATTTTGGGGTTTTCCTGGCTTGTTGCTTTGGGCTTAGCGCGTTGGGTTTTGCTCTGGTTTGTTTGATCTAGCTCTGTTGTTGAGCTGTGAGCTCCTTCCCCAGCCCGATGTTTCCCCATGTAGCCCTGTTCAGGCGTTAACCACCAGGGACCTGATCTGAGCTCTTCCGCATTCAGACAATAACCATCAATAACAGTCCTGATGGCTGCGCTCTGACAGGGACATAAAGGCTAATTGGGCATGGCCAAAATTGGCTGAAATGAAAGAATGTCTCTAAGTCAGTCGTCTCATCCCATAAATATGGGGACAGCCCGCGATGCCACTGAGCTCTCCTAGCTGTCCTAGCTGCATGCGAGGACCATCCCTGAGCAGGGCCATCTCTCAAGGACACTCCTTTGGGTTAAAGCATCCTTGGTGCAGCAGACCCTCGTACGTGACTACAGGGCACTTGTCAGGTTTGCAAACTTTACTGATGTAACCGTGCACAAAATTTTTTAGTCCTAAACCACTGATCAGGTCTGGGACTAAATCAGCAGGTAAATTATGTACTCAGACCTGGATTTACTTGAAGGTACCATACATTAGGTGTAGATATGTTCATAAGGAAAAAAATAGTATAGCTTCTTCTACAGCAATTCACATGACTATGCTTAGTAGTGAACCTTGTGCTAGATTATACACATACTTAAAGTAAATAGAGTTGTATCAGCAAGTAATGATTATAGATGCTTTAGCTTCCCAAATTGTTTTTTTTCTTGAGAAATATAGAAAACCTTTTCATTACTTTGTGGAACAGAGTCCCAACTACCACTGTTGACCATAAAGTTGGGTGAAATGCCTGGTTTTATCTGTCCTTGTGCACACGCGATGCGGAGCTGCTGGGTTAGCAGAGGGGCTGGAAAGAGCCCTGGACACTGTTGGATGCTGCTGCCCCTTGGCACAGGGCCCAGGTGGGTTTGTTTTAAGTTGTTTTAAGCTGCAGAGTGATTTAGGCTGCAGCTGTTGAGTGTCTTTCTGCACCTAGAGTGTGTGGGAAGGAGGGAGGAGGGTTTTGTTGCTGGCCCCATGCAGCAGTGCAGGGATGGGGCCTTGGTGTGATACCTGGATGGGGAGAGCGCTCCAGGGCAGGCGGCTTGCCGGGAGCTCCCACCAGGCTCAGATATACACGGGCAGAATTAAAGCCCCCATGTTGTTTTCCCTCCTATGGCAGGTAGATCTGTATGTGAAATTACTTCAGAACCAGTTCCTTTTGGCCCTCCTGCCTACCCAGAGCTTTTATTTTCTCCTTCCCGGGAATGTGCTTTCTTCCCAGCTGGGATCAGCTAAGTTTGTATTGCAAAGTTGTGAGAGACGATGGTGGGAGTGAGGGTTGTGCTGCAGAGCCCGTGTGGGAGGGCAGGGGTGAGGATGAAGTCACTGCAGGAGCATCCTTATTTGCAGGAATTATTCCTAGAGACTGGAATAGTTCTACATGAAGATCCAAATAGGGAAAATTAGTTTTGCTGTTTGTTAAGCTCTGCTTTTCCTTTTGTATTTGTGAGCTAATATATAAAAGAGATGAAGCTGCAGAGGAGAAATAAACTCCAGGGGAAGAAAAAGCCCTTGTGATCGACAGGAATGAGTGGAAGCTGTGAGATGAGTTTTGCTATTTCTAGCTCTGTCCTAGACATCTCAGTGTGACATAGAAGTCTAAGGCCAGTCTAAAATAGAACTTGGCACTCCAGAATTGCACTTAAATAGAAGTTAGTTGTGTAATTGCGAATGTGTAGTCCACCAGGATCCCAGCTACCCTCAGGCACGTAGGTTATAAACGTGACTTAATAGCTTACGAGGTAGTTTATGGTCCTAAATACGGTACGACAGGACCAGCAGGAAGCTGTGCCTGGTGAGGTGACGCCAAGGGGAACCTTTAAGCATCACATCTGCAACCAGAACAAATTTAGGATTAAATGCATGTATCTAACAGCTGGAATATAAATTTTAAGAGGAAAAAAAATCTAAATCTTTGTTCTCCTCACTTGCTAAGAATCTAGTAATGGTTATTTTATATAATGATAGAATGTGATTTGTTGTTGTTTTGAATTCTGTACCTAAGAATGAATTATATTTCAACTTCAATGAATTGGGGAAATCTTGAAATATTTAACATTTCATAAGGTCTTTATTTTAGTGTATGTATTTTTCTCAATCAACACTAAATGCTGCTAAGAAGGACGAACTCTTAAGTGCAGGAGATTGGGACTGTTTTTTTCAGTGAAGGAATTCTGATACTGTTCTTCATAAACCTCTCGCAGTAAGAGGGTTTAAACTGTGATCTATTTTTTTCACAGTCATCTTTTTGAAAATAATTGTGAAAATGCAGCAACTGGTGTGAAATTGTGGTAGTGAGTGCGCAATGGCCACTGATAATAGGAAAAGGTTTCTTAAAAGGCCCCTGTAGTTTAGCTTACCCGAACGTCTCTCGTCAGTCATGTTATCTAACAATGAGTAATAACCTGACAAACAGGGAAGAGGCTGCATAAATACACAAGAGCAGCAGAATCAAGATCATTAGCACTCGAGTTACATGGCAAGAAAATTTGAGCAGGACGGATGTTTTATCAAATTGCCTGTGCGCTCTTCTAGAGCCGAGCTAAATCAAATTTTATTCTTACACTGCACTCCGTCATATTTTGGAAGTAGAAACAATTGGGCAATAAATGGCAAAGAGGAAGGTTACCAGCCACATAAAACTCTGTAATGAGATACTATTTCATGGTATCCCAATCTTAAATTTTTCTCTCTTCCGCTCCACTAAAAAGGAACCCAGTGTCATGAACTCTTTTTTTCTCTCTCTCTTCTTCCATAGCTTTGATTTGTTTCCTCTCATCCCACACTCCAGTTTCTACAACTCCTTGTCTTGTCCATGGTATCCCTGACTCTTTTTTCTCCTGTAAATGCTCTTATGGTTTAACTTGGCCAGAGCAAAGCTATGGAGAGATGGAAATCTGGAAGAAAATCCCTCTGAATCTTCTGAATCATTGCCTCCATTTGGAGCTGTCTGTTGTTGACTGCAGAAACACTCTTGATGTAATTATAAATTTAATATTTGCCCTGTGTTATTCTCCTATCTATTCCTCCCCTGTTGTTCCATTATCTTATTGTTCAGTGAAGGCAGGAGAATGCATTTTCACATGTGTCTGATCAGGAGATTTTTACTGTACATGTAAAATTTTAGTCATAACTTTATTAGTGCAAACGTTGCCACCCCTCACTGAGAAGTGACAGCAAATTGTTCATTACACGAAAAATATGATGAAGCAGTATCTTTTCAAATTCATTAAAGGGCCATGTGCTAGCATCTTGTACTTCGTATCAAGAATAGGACATTTAATTAACTTTAAAGGTAGTGTCATCTTGCCTTTTTACGTTCAAGACAGCTGAAAAGAAGCATTTTTTTCAATTTACTTCTACATCAGTATGTTTCATTTTTAACTGACTGTGCCATGTGGATCTGCTACTCTCTAATGAGGGCATTAAAGTACATACAGGTGAGCTCTCAAAAACACTGCTGGTCTTTGAGAAGAGTCTGGTCCTTGGTCATTTTTCTGTATTCCCATGAGCAATCCTGTTCATTTGATGGGAGCAGCAGAGCATCACGATGTACAGAAACATCCCATCTTCCCCACGACACAAAAGTTGTGTTGCAATGATGCTGGAAAAAATCTAAGAAATGTTCAAAAACTTTTTCTAGTGCTAGGGAGATCCAGGTACTTGGAATCTGCCTAATCCTTCAATGAGAAAAGGGGCTAAAGGATATAGTAGTCTGAGAAATTCTGTTTTTTTCCTCTCTTTGCAAAGGAAGTTTAGCCTTTTTTTTAATGTTAAAACAAGATTAGAGTCAAAGTGACTTCAGGAAAGACAGCTCTGCCTGGCTCTGTTAACACTAGCTTGCAAACTTAGTGTATCCTTGAGGTTTCCTGGTCTGGTAGCTCGGTTTGCCCTTTCTGTAAGGGTGGCCTGTAACAAGGTAAATCACTTTTGACAGTCTCTGGGCTGCCACCTCTGTCACATCGTATCCCGTGTGTAAACTAGACAAGTGACACGTCCAAGTAAGTGGGAGCTGTGTACTACCTAAGAGGATGGAGTTGGTCTTTATTGTTTCCTCCTAATAAATGTTATTTCCTAATCTAAGCCTGTTTGCTGATTGCCTTCCTGAAGCGGGCATGAGGTGAAATCACCCCTGTGCTTCTGCCTGGCAAAAGGTTCTCAAAGGCTGATTTTTATTCTGCTGTATTCAGCATACTGTACAAGTACAAATTAACTTTCATTGCCTGTTTATGAGGTAGTCAAGCAAGTATAATTTTCCCCGTCTTCGAGACGATGAAATAGTTTTCCTGCATTTCTAAGTGACTTGCTTATGGCCCCAAAATTATCAGTAGTAGAATGAAGAAAAAAGTATTTAAGGACTATGGGCTTCTGGGGCACTCTGTAAGTTCCTGTTGCATTGGTGGCTTAAATTAAAAAGACAACAGTTCTTTCTATTAAGGGCATTCTAGTTGAGATATTTACCTTGAATATCAAACTCACATTGACAGAGCAGGTGTCTCAAATGCCTCTCATAGTCCAAACAATATATATAAAAACATTATGCATAGCAGTGGTTTTTCACATTACATTCAGCAGAAGGTTGTAGCTGATCCAGTACTTTAGATTTATTATTCCCTGTGTGTTAGGGGAATATTGGGAGTTTCAGTGAGAGACAACTATTTTTTTTCAATATAACTCTTTTATTAACTTAGGGAGATGAAGAGAATCAGCAGTTACTCACTTGTAGCTTGCAAATATGGGTGGCTCTTCCAAAGAGAGGGGGGAAGTTTGGGGTTATCCGAGTTAAATTTCTGGAATCAATATCTTTTGAGTTTTATTTTCTTCCCATAAAACTTCAGTTCTCAATAGAGAAAACATTAGGGACTCCTCTGTGGTAAGAAAATGAAACAATATGAAAGAAGGCTGTCAGGCCTGTGCTAGATAAGTGGGAGACAGATGGTAAGTGTGATTGGCACTGACAACGTGTGAGCAGCCCTGTTTGCAGGTGCTGCTCCCGCCATCCATCACGCTCCCACCTAATAGTGGGATGTGTCACTGCGATGCTCTTAAATCCCCAAATGACTGATAAAGTGAAGCCAACGGGAAGAAGGGCTTGGGTTGAGGGCACGGCGCTGGGAGCAGTGTGATTTTAAGGTGGGTTAACGCGATAATGCAGCATCAAACATTGTGTTTTGGTGTAACACGTGCAGCACGTGCCTTTCCACCGTGCATGTGCTCCCTCGTGCTGCTCTTGATCTGGGCAAGGATTTCTCTTTGCTGGAGCAGGACCAGGACACTGTATGTCACTTGAGTCTCTTCTGAGCTTGGAGCCTTTGTGGTGGGTCTCTGCTCACCCACCTGCCATTTCCTTGGGTGCAGAATATTTTCATGCCATCGCTGTTGTGTTCAGGGCAGCGAGCCCCCTTGAGAAGCTCCGAGGCTGTTTCGGCGCTGGCTCTTGTCTGCTTTGGATTCAGGGCTCATCAAAAGCCCTTCAGAACTTGCATATTAGCTCTGACGTGCTGCAGCCGTGCTGCAGTGTCACACGCTGAACAAGTTGCAGAGGTCTGTCCTGTCCTTGACTTTCCAACCGTCGGTCAAGACTCTCTGCCAGGTCTGGGTGTTGCTGTGGTCACAACCACCCCAGGTTCTTCCACTTTCCTCGTTACTGCTGACAACTTCTGGAGCCAGGTGCTGGTCAGCAAATGAGTAGAATGTGTTTTTGTAAAACCTTTGGGTAAATACATTTCTCTTCTCTTCCTGTAGTACTTTTTTTCTTTTTTGATGGCTTTCTGGCAGTATTGTATAGCTATTTTTCATCCTGATACAGAAGATCTTTTGAACTCATCTCTAGCACTTACCTACAGACCTTGGATCCTTCAGTGATTTGTTTACCATCCATGCAAGCTTCTTCAAAATATCCATCTATACCTTGATCTTCATTTGTTTCTCATTCTAAAGCTTAAATGTAATTCTCAAAAGATAACATTTCATGAGCTTATTACTTTTCTATAGCTACATACCTTGGTTTCTTGCTTATATTACTGTCCATACAAATGTTCTTTTCCATGTCTTCTACCTTTTTAATGAAATATTTCATGGAGGAATTGAACCAGAAGATGCAGCAAGTACAACTGTACAAAGAAATAATTTGGGGATCACTTGAAACAAACTTTTAAATGTTCTCAGAAAAAAATAAGTAAAATTATTTAGATTCTAATAACACATTTTATTCCATCCTACGTGACAGGATTATATTTAAAATAAATGTGAAGTAGTGTGAGGAGTACAAGAATTTTCACAATGGGAAAAAGGAAACTTTTTTGTTTCAATTTGGGATACTACTTTTTGACTTTTCACATTGTTGCATTCACATTTTGTCAGCAGTAGCAGGTATCCTGAATGACTGCACACATATGCAATGCTTCAGGCAATCTCCAAGTACATTTTTGAACAGAAAGAAATGTCACATTATTTTGCCCATTTTTAAAAGGGCAAGTCTAAGTCCTTTTAGATTTTTACATGTATTTTTTTAAAGAAACAGATCTTACCTGACCACGCAGTATCTACTGGTATATTAAAAAAAGAATGTCTTGTTAGACTATCAAATTTCAGTTACTCATGGGGAAAGTATTTCCCAATCAAAGAATGTTTCGTGTCTGCAAAAATCATAAAATCCTCCCAGCTCTTCTTGCTCGGCGTTAAGATATAGTCCATGAGCACAGCCAGAGTTGCTTTACAAGATTCAATGCTAGCGATCCAACAGGAGGGAGTGCAGTTTGAACCTAGCATGGTCTTTGTTTAACACATCCTCTGCTCTTCTGTTCAATCAGCTCTATTGGGTTTTGGACACTCACCTCTCCAAGCATCCCAGGTGATGCATCCTTCTGCCAACGAGCACTTCTTCAACTAAATACTAATACTAAATATATATATTTATATAATACTAAATATATAATACAGCAAGACGGTCCCCAGCAAACCCTTTCTTCTGCTATTGCGCATTTACCATTGAGAACTCTAGGATGCAAGGGGACTGGAGCAACTGATGTGTCTGCAGACCTAGAACATGGTGGTGGTTTGCACACATTTTCTCTCCTTTTTTTTGAATTTATGTATATGGCTTTACTGCAGGCTAATACTCCTTTCTCCTTTCCAGCTTTGTCCAGTTTTGCCTCTCTTGTGTGTATCAGGTTGTGTTAATTTCCTTTTCTCCAGGAACACGGTTGGTTCCTAGACCTTCTAAGAAGATGTAATTAGATATTATTTTCCTGATAAAAAATTCAAAAGCACAAAAAAAAATTCATTTGAATTTGGTTGAAATTTTCAGCAGAAAATGTAGGTTTTTCACCTCTTCTCATCATTGTTTTAGCAATTGGAAATTTTGTTTTTTCTGATGAAAGTAACTAGACCCTTGCCTTGTCAACGGGTTTTGTTTCTAGTTTCTCACATTCAGCAAAGCCATACAAAAAGACACTCTTTCATTGGAAAAAGTCTCTAACCCTCTTGCTTTTTTGCTGGTGGCTCTTCCAGAGGGTCCTGCTCCACCCGGGAGCTTCTCAATTCCGCATTGTGAAATTCTGTGCAGAAGGATACTGCCTTGGGGGGACTTTTCCCTGGCAGATGCTGCCTGATTTATTCAGCTCTATTGTGAAAAATATCAGTACCCTATAGTAGATATTTGGTTGTATGCAATAATTGATCATAGTGTTTTATAGCAGACAAATTCTGATATAGATTTTGAACAGTGTTGGGTGAAACCAGACAGCCCTGGCTGTCAGGACAGGAGAAGCTGCCTATGGGTTATCAAAAACTGCTCAGCCCCAGGCTAGACATCTAGTATATTTGCTCAAATTGATAATACTCTTAGTCCACCATTAACTCTGCTCTAGGTATTTTTAGACCTTCATTGGTAAGACCTAACATTACTTATATGCTTAAGGCTATATATTTAATAGCATGGTGTACTGAGTTAGTGTTAGTGTAGTGTTTTTCTGTGTTATGAGAGAGATTTGGACACAGGATCCACAAGCCAATCTCAGTATTTTTTTAATTAAAGAAAAAATCCCATGTTCTTGAAAAGATATAGGACAATTTTTCTTGTGCTCTAGCTAGGGCAGTGCAGTGATACTGGGCTTGGACAAGCTGTGTTGGGGATAGATGCTGAGTGCGAACCCCATTGCTGTCCTCACCACAGCAAGGTCAGAGCTGACCTGTAGAACGGAGCTACCCAAATGACTCCCTGACTTATCTGTGTGATTGTGCATTTATACCTCTCAATTAATGTACAGAAATCTTCTTTTTCTACTTTTATCATGGTGGTTTTCCTGTTTCTTTCTCTACTGTGTTCTGTGAATGCTGTTGCCAAGTGTTCTAGCAGCAGTTCTTATCAGCAAAAAGATTTCACAAATCTTTGGAGCTAACACCTAAACTCTGAAGCTTTGGCGTTTAAGGATTGTAGTTTTTCTGAGGAATTACCAATTTCAAGTATTCATTACTCAACCTGACAGATACCAGAAGTGTTTTTAAAATCATCCATCGGGGCTTTTTCTTGCTACCTTTCTTTATTTGTTATTTTATTTAAGGGGTAGGATTGCTTGGCTCCAGTTCTTGAACCTTAAAAGCTCCTGAATTCATTTTTTTCCCTCTGCAACTAGACATGCTAATGGACTTTGATTTGAACTTCCAATGTAACATTAAAAAAAGCCTTTGTGAAAATAGCCTTTCCAAACCGAGTGTGTGATGTAGCCTTGGCAGAGGCAGTAATTGCTTTGCCAGCCTGTGGTTTGGAGCAGTGTGAGGAACCTGAAAGGAAAATGTCAGTCTGCACCAGCTGAAGCAATTGTTTGTGGACAAATCCAGACCCAGAAGGGAAAAGTCAGTTCCTGACATCGGCACCGTAGTTCAGACACGTTTAAATAGGCCTTTTCCTGCTCAGATGGAAGAGGGATGGAGCTGAGATACAGGTGTGTGCATTGCAAAGAGAAAAAGGAGCAGCAGTGAAGAGAATGAACATCAAAGCTGCAGGAGGGAACAATATAAACTTACAGCAGAGTTTCGGCAAAAGCAACTATTGTACGTGTGTCTTTCATGTGTCCTGGCAGATTCTCTCCGTTTTGATTCAGATACCGCCTTGTGATAACGCTATCTCTCCTCCAATATCATTTCCATCTTTAACAGATGCCTAAGAAGCAGAATGCAGCCCCTTTTTTGAGTTTTTTGGAGGTTTTGAGGTTTGGATTCAGCACTATGAGGGAGATGCTCTGAGGGCTGAGGTGAGTTGGGAAGGAGGAGGGAGAAGGAAGAGAAGGACACGACGATGCTCAGTCCCACGGCTGCATCAGTGAGTGCCACACGGGGAAAGGCTTTTCCGGGCTTTCCTTGTGTCAGCCTACAAAGCTGATTGTCCCATGCAATTTTTAGTCCTTTGCAGGAAAATGGGTGTTTTAAGGAGGTGCTGTTCAGGAGGAGATTTGCTCTCACCCGTGTTTAGGGAGCAGGAGCTTGCACTGCCTCAGACAGCAGTAAAATTTGCACCTGGGCTGCAAAGCTGCTCCCTAAAATCTGTGGTGTTGATGGAAAGCAGCTCATTTCAGAGGAAGGATTTAGTTTGGAGCAGCATATCGTAGTGCCTGTCAATGTGAGCATGCTGGCTCTGTTGCATATTTATAAATTCAGCATATGTATAAAAGCAAAGTGGGTTGACCTGTGCAAATCCCCACACATGCTCAGAAATTGGGATGTATGAGTTGGAAATGAGTCAGGATACACAAAATCTCACTCTCATTTAATCTGTACTTTTGAATTTTGGTATCATATTTTTATTTTATTTTTCCATTTTAGTTTTCCAATATATGTTGATAATGGGGGAAGAGTACAGATGTGTTTCTTTGTTATTCCCACATCTAGACTCCTCTGATAAGGGAAATATCTCTAAGTTACCTGTGGAGAACTGCTTTATGTGTGACTTTAAACACTTGAATATTAAGATAGTTAAAAACAACTTAGAATATTTGGATAACTCTTGATTTTGTGACCAAGTTTAGACTTTCTTAATCGTGGAGAGTTAATGATTCTCTCAGCTGTGGGAGAAGATCTCAAAAACTTTGATGGTCAAAGGACCATCAAACTATAGTTTGGAAACTATAGGAAACTATAGTTTCCTTTTGAAATGGAAACTATAAATGTTAGTCCAGAAATGTTAGAAAAACAATTAATTCACCACAGGTTTGCTCATGGATGCACCAGAACTTAGCTGAATAAATAAGCTGGCTACAGAGAAAGAACTGAAAGGGGAAAAGAAAAGGAGGAAGGAAAAAGAAAGGCATTCCCCAAGATAAATTAACATTGGTGAAATAAGAGTCTTTTAAATGTATGCTAATGGCCTAAATGTTTCCATATTCAATTAAGTAATAAGTCCCGCGTTGGCAATATCATCCCAAAACATTCATTTACTAAGCGAAGGCTCCGCTGGGATGGCAGAAGCACCATAATGAACTGATGTGGGCAGTAAGACATGATAATGCCTCCTTCTGAGGGAATTAGCACCTTCATAATGCAATTTACAACAGGAATTTAGTTGTTGGAGGTTTTTTTCCTCTTCATTATGACAGTGTAATTATGACTCCAGTGGCTCAGAATAATTTCAAGAGGAGCGAGTTACTGCAGCCTTTGTGCTGAGTGTTCTCAGGCACTTTTAATATGGGACTAAGTGCTGCTGCTTTGATAAATACTAATCAGATGGAAGCTGCCTGTGGAACAGCAGCGTGCTCAAAGCTGATCTCATCCCCCTTCGCTGCATTCCCCTTTAATGCATTCAAGGTCCTCTCTCTTTCTTCTTTATTTCTTGACCATGTGTTATTATTTATCCATTAGATTCACAACACATTAAAACATAGCACCTGGTGTAAATCGGGCAAGTTCAAATCAGCAATAGCTCTAATGCTGAGTTCTAATGCATCGTTTTCAGCTGGAGATGCTGAAGTGCCTGGGCAAAGTGGGCAGTGTCATCAGCCTTATTGACACATGGACAATCCGAAGCATGGGAAAGGAGTAGAGCATTGCAGCCTTTGAGTCCCAGGGTTGGGAACAAAACAGCAATTTTTGAGACTTGGTTTAGTGCGGTGTCTGTAGCTACAGAGAGGCTGTATGTGTCCCCATGCGGGGTTAGGAAGAGGGTGAACGGATTTCAGCTGCAAAACCTGCAAATCTGTGAGATGGGCAGGTTGGATTGTGTGGGGACTGGTGCTTGTTGAGAGCGAGAGAGCACTGGATATTTTGAATGGACCGAATTTTCTACAACCATCTGTCCCTATCAAGTACCTAAGGTCCATCTAGGATTCATTCAGAAATATATCTAGATACTGCTAAAAAAAAAAAAAAAAAAAGAAAGAAAGAAAAAACTCTTTAGTGGCTACTCGTAAAGGTAGTGTATCTATTAAGTTCTTGCCTGGAATAAAGTCCTTTGCTACAGCGTTTAGACTTCAGAGAGTGCATCTGAATATGGAAATAACTCCCTTTGATGCCTTGTGCCCCCTCTGGTTGCATTCAGCGTGTTCCGTGTTTTCAAACCAGTCAGACACTATTATGTACACAGTGTTAGCAGCCTTTATGTTTGGAATAACTGCTCCTGAATAGACTCAATGTTAAGGGTTTTTTTTTTTTTTTTTTTTTTTTTTTTTTCCCCCCACAGTTGTCATGGGAAAAGATTGTAAGTCATGGCTGGCACTTGGCATATTCTGTAATGATCTTGTAAGACAGAACCTTACTGCGTGCGTGAAGTCTTTGGGGTGATGCAGTTTTCTCTGCTGAGAAAAGATAGAGGAGGGGTTACTGAAATCTATTTAAAAAAGCAAACAAACAAAAAAACAAGAAACAAAGCTTCCTATTTTTTAGGAAAATAGCAAGTTATCTGTTAGTTGCTGTTACTGAAAGGTGTTCTGTTCTCTTTGGGTGACTGCTCTTATCAATGCAGCCCTGGTTTGTGGGTGTGATGTGCTAATACAGGCGTTCGCTCCATACTATAGCCCTGCCGTGAAGAACTGAGCAGAGCCCGTCGTACGGCAGGAGCTGGTGGCCAGGAAATTTACGTCATTCATGAACGGAGTCTCTGAGCCTGCAGAGGAGGTAGGAAAGAACGAAGAAAAGTGAGTGGATGACTAGAGTGGGAATTCTGCTTTGTTTGGGCATCTTTTTGGAAGACCTGACTTGACTTCCCCTTTGAAATTGTTATAAAGACAGTTGTTGTACCAGGCATTGCCACAAGTGTGTTAAATATGGCATGACGTTTGGGCACTGAATTTTTTCATGAATTTCAGTGAAATGTCTCTGGTTTTACTTCACTAAGTAAGAAAAGATGGTGACACATAATCTTGGGTGCTCTAAGGTTGTTTGTGTGTTTATTTTGTTAAGGTAGTATTAGCAAATTCTTTTATAATTATGGCAAAATCTTTACAATTATTCTCATCTTCATATTTTTGTAATCTGGCTTTTTTAGAGGTTAAACTGGGGTTTGCTGGGGCTAGGAAAGGCGACTCAACTAAAACAAAGCTGCCTGCTCTGCTGAGGCATTTTGGTCAAGTTGGAAATACAGCCTAAAAGCAATGCCTGCCCTTTAGCGCATCTCTGGCAGTGTCACAGTCTGCAGGTGATTGACATTTCCATGAAGAGAACTCAATAATTTATTCCTATTGCAGGCCTGTTGCTAATATTTGTTTCCATAGGTGACTGCATTTCCATGTGAAAGGCAGGTAGCGGTAACTTTGGAACCATGTGAGAGAGGATTCCTAGTTGATATGGATGTCATTTAGCAAAACATCACGTGGATACAGCATATAATACATTCACAGAGGTGCTGGCAAAAAACTTCTAGGCCCTTGATATTGAAACTAGAAAATGCTCTTTGAGGGACCCTTGTGAATATGCTGCTCTGCATTAGGAAGGTTTCGAAGCATTATGATAGAATAGGACATGACTATTAGGTAGATGACTCCTCTTGCTTAAAAGTAAAATAAAAAATAAGTCAAAAGAGACAATAGATGAAAAAGACTTTTGCATTTACAAGACTCAGTTAATCTTTAGATTTCAAAACCTTTTATAAAGTTCTGTGATTTTGCAGATAAGGGAGCTGAGGCTAGGAAGACATGTGGCTAAATTGCCCAGTATTAAGTCAACAGGAGAGTTGATTCTTTTTCACTGTACCAAGATGCCTCACAGAGAACTCCCTATTTGGTAGATTAAAAACCCTAGCAGGTATTGAAAATAGGTCACAGAATACACGAAAAGCAGCTTGGATTTTTTTCTAATTCTGTGATTTAATAGACTCTTTCACTGTTGTGTTTCTCTTTGCCCTCTAAGGGAGCCAAAAGATTTAATATCCAATTTCTCTCATCTGCCATCAGAATGCAAATGTGATGCCAGATGAATCTACTTTCAAGAATACTTAACCTAATGGGCATGTAAAGCCTAGTAATTATCCATTGTTTGCCTGCTCTCATATAATTGTTTTCAGTAATAGGTATGTGCCCCACGCTGGGAAATCTTGGTGTGGGCCAGTGACAGCCACACGCGGCTTCTCCTACTGTCACAACGGAGCTGTGCAAAGTGTTCAGCCAGTTCTGGTACCCCGGGAGTGCTGATTGGAATGGGCTACTTTAAATATATAAGTGTTAACGAGCAAAGCTTAGTATTTTTGTGCCTATGAGCCAATCCGTGTATAGCAATGATAGCATTTTAAAATCTCATGGCGCTATGCAGGTGTGAAAATATTGGGAGAGGAGATGAGACAGCCCTCCCTGGTTGATGTGGAAAGGATGCAGCCGTCTGTTTCTGACCTTTGCAAACCTCTGAGCTTGTACACACACAAAAAGAACGTGTCAGACAAGAAATACAGTTCAGCAGAGTTGATTAATGTCAGTTTTGATAACTATGATAAAAGGGAAAAAGAAGCAAGAGAAAAGCAACAAATAGGCAATGTAGAAATGAGCCATCTGCTTCCCTAACTGCACCAGTCAGGAGTGCTGATGTTACAGCTGTTTAGAGCAATTAACTGCAGGGGCTTGAACTAGAACCGTGAATAAATACAGCATAGTATATATTGTCATTAAGAGTGACACTAAAGTGCCACCACTTTTGGCGTTTGTTTTTTCTTCCATAGGCTGAAATATTAAAGCAGAGCTCTGTTGTGCACTTGGGAGCTGCTTGTGTGAACTGCATCCTCCCAAGGTGGGTTTTTGATAATGAGCTGCTTCCTCCTTTGTGGTTCCAAGAGGATGCAGGGTGAGATGTGCAGAAAAAAAGTGGGATTTAGAGATGCTGTCAAAATCTTTGACTTTGTAAAAGTAACGGACTAGGCAAGGGTGGCTCTTGCACTGGGCACAACTGGGTCCATTCCCACCAGAACTTTTTCATGCTTTGACTTTTTGTGTCTTTTAGCCTTCCTGTGCTAAGCATGCACGATGCACAGCTTGGCACCAAACCTGGTAGAGGCACCATGACTGTGGAGGGGGATATTCCCATCAACTAAAAGTCTTGGAGCTTCCCCTGGCAAGAGGAACTAGTAGACTTGGCTGAAAGATGAGAGAGGATTTTGAAGGTCCGTGTCTGCTAAAAGACTAGTATAGGCTGCAGTCTTGTCAAAATGAGCTTCGTATTAGATGGGACACTGCTGCTTCAGCCCTAGCATTTCCCATATTTGCATCATGGGGTTTAGCTTCTCTTCCAGGTGGACGCCTGATGGTCTGGCACATTCCCCAAGCAATAACTCAGTACTACAGCATTTTCTGCTGCCCCCGTCCTTGCCTGATCATATCATCTAGCATAATTAGGACTGGGCATATATTGCAGAACAATTTAATGGCTAATTTGCTTCAGAGCTTTTCTAAACAAATCCTCCTTGAGGTCTGCTTGCATCTTCACGTGTCTAAAGTTGTATAACAGCAGTGATGCTTCTTTCAATACTGGTTTCCTCATCTTGAGGCTATAGCCATGAGTGGAGTAGGAAAAGAGGTTAAAATTTGGGCCTAGGACTAGAGTGTGTTTGAGTTCATAAGCATCAATCTGTTAAGGCCCTTAAAAGTTAGATGAAGAAATGCTTGGGAATTTTTTTGACTGAGCCTCCTAAAGTTGCAAATGAGTTGCAACATGTATTTAAAACCCCATGTTTTATAAGTGATTAGATTGCAGTAAATCTGTAATCAGTAACAAACCCAATTCCTATTAGAATACCCTTATTTATGACTGACCAGCACACCCTCATCTGTCAGCACTTCAATCTTACAATCTGCTTCCTAACTAAAATCATATCTTAGCCATATGCTTGGCAGAATTATGTAGCAGCTTTAGAGCAGTGTGTTTATTTTTCACTCTGCCGTAAACATCAGTCCCTGCTCGGTTTGCGAGTCTGTTCTTTATTGCTGTTGTAAACTCAGCTGGGCCATTCATACCCTGTGGGTATTGAGGGAGCCACCGCTCGGATTCATTCTGGTCCAGCTGCAGTCGTGGAGGCAGCACTCAACATCCTTAAGAGATGCTCTAGCTTTTCTTGACAATGATTGTAGTTTAAAGGTTTGGGATTTACAGAAGACTCTTCCACTAACCTTATACAACACTGACTCTCTGCTTTTATTGGCAATCAATATTTCATAGGATGAAAGAGCAACAAGCTGTTCAGGTGTTGGATTCCCCTTTGGCTGAGCCAGAGCACAGAGGGTTGGGAACAGTGATCCAGCCCAACGCTCCTGGGATACAGGGATTTAATCTTTGAAGAATATGTTATCAGCTGATTGGGGGAATTAAAACCTGGCCTGCTGCCACGCTAAACTCAGCAAGCAGCCACTAAATCTTTGTAGCTCATAGGGAAAGGCTGGCGTGAAGTCAAAATGTAGATATAAGCAGAGAGAGAGGACATTTAATGTATATATTCAAAGCCCAGTAAAAAGAGTTTCATTTCAGATACTCGTCTAGATTGCTATGCATTTTTGGAAGCTGATAACTCAAGTTATTAAGCCAAAAGAACGGATTGTCCTCAACCCTTATACAGTCATGGGAAGAGAAAAATGATGTTGCACCAAGGTGGAAAATGAGCCCTCATTCCGTTCCAGTCACTTGAGCAGGCTTTGCAAATGCAAGCGATCACGGCAGAGTGCAGCTGGGCCCTGGAAGGGGAGCACGACACGGGGCTGGCACCCGAATGCATTTCTGTTCAGATTGCAGGTAGGTGATGGCACTGCTGCTCGCTTTTTGTTTTTGTTTTGATTTGTGGGTAATATTTAGAAAGTGATTTCTAACAGCTAAGTGATTTGGGTAGCCTCAGTCCTGTTCATGGCTAGTGGTGCTGTGCTTCCATGGCGTTTAGAAACTCTTAATGTTGAATTATAGAAAAGGCAGATCTCGGAATGCAGTTTGATTAGTTGGAAGTCATCATCTATATAGGCACTTTCTGGGACATCAGATATCCTTTGAATCCAAAAGGCTTCTGTTTTTGGCACAGTTAAAATGAGTCTTGCATAGATATTATTTATAGTCTGTTATTAGTAAATAGTCTCAAACAGCACTTGGAACTATTTTCTGTAGTGATAGGGTATTTAAAAGTAGGCTTATAATTGGAGAGACAAATTGAGTGTAGTGATAATCATTTTAGAATACTAACTGTATATTCATAATATATGTAGTGCCATCTATTCTACATTCCCCTATCTATGCTAAGTGCCTCCTTTTCCTCCTGTGTAAATTATGTACTCCCTGCCCGTGTAAAACAATTGCTCTATCTTTAATGAGCAATATTAGTAACTACGAGGCAGAGTCACATAAAGGTCTGGTAACGGTGCCAGGAGGATCGGGTGATGGCATTAGAGCAGGTCGTTGTCTCGAGGGTGCAAGAACATTGTCAGTGATTGCCCAGGCCCTAAAACAACCTGCTCTGCTCCACGACTGCCAGGAATCCCTTCCTGGAAGGGGGAATTGCAGAATGACAAGGACAGATTGGTGCATTTAGCTAGAAAGCTGCAGCTAGAAAAAGTAGTTAGGCAAAAGCAAATCAAAGTGCAACATTTTTATTTAGATGAATGAATGAATTTGAGAAAACGTTAGTACCCGAGGAAAACTGCTGTGGATGGTTCCGCTCAGGGTTTCAGAATTGAATAGTTTCTCCTGTTTCCATGGGAAACTTGGATCAATTATGCTAATCTTTGGGTTTTTTTGAAAAGATTTATTAAACTTGCTCAGAAGTTTTGTCGATGTCTCAAATTAGTGGTGAAAATGGAGACAGCATGGGTTATTTTGAGCTGTATTTTGGATGCTGCAAGTGCTCCCAACCTTGAATAAATCACATATTTTTAGCTACCTGTGTAGGAATCTAAAAATGTGAAAGTGGCTTAAATAATTTATTGTGCAGAATGGGAACAAATATGTATATTACATACTTGAAATATGTCTTGCTGAACAAAATCGTGTGATATAATACAGATGCAGATAACTTTGAATTCTTAGGTCATTTTCTTTCTGTCTTCGTTGTCTGGCCAAGTCTAGTCATTCAAACCTAGAACTCTCCTGTCATGTTGTGGGATAATAAGTCTGCTGATCAGCAGTGTTGAGAAATTAATGAATATTTGAAGAAGTAAAGTTATGGGATTGCTATATATTTATTATTTTGTTTAAACACTGCAAATAACATTTGAAAGACCAGGTTTCTTTTTCTCTTTGAAAGAGATGTCTATGCATTTTTGGAAATGGTCTAAAAAATCATTTTCAATTGGACTGCTTTTTAAATGTCATTTTATTATGAATTCCTATTTTGTCTAATGTTCCATTACCAACCTCTCATTTTTACTCAGCCTTTCCTGTAACACCACTATTGGCAACATCTGACTTGTATTGGCCACTCTATTTGGCTTCAGCTGACAGCGTTATGGCACTAATTAGTCCATGCATAAGCAAATATGCTAATGTCCCTGCTACATAGTATAACAGTGACCTGCGTCCCAGATTTCAGTCCAACTTCTAAGCAACTGACCTTGCTCTGCGGTTCTTCAAGAACAAACCTAATGAATATTTGACATCAAATATTTCATTCCAGTTGTATATACCACAGCTATTGCCTACCTACCAGCACAAATAGGATTTGCTAAGGGTGTTGCTTATGTTTGACTCTCCAATGCCATTCAGGGTGTTTTGTTTGGTTTTCTCTGTAGAGTGGAGATTTTTTTAGCCAGGTGGAGTGAAAGTTAATGAGTGTAGCAGCACTCCCTGGTGCGGTGCATGCACATCTATAGTGATAGCTGTCAGAAATGCAGTCTTCTAGAGGCAAGGTCTTCAAATCTGCCTTCAGAAGAACCTGTCAGATAAAAGAGTTCCTGTTTTTTGTGTTTTTTTGGTGGGAGGAGAGGGGATGAGGTTGTTTTTATAGTCACCCCCATCTAACAGCAATTCTGTGACTTCCAGGTAGATAGTATATAAGAGGAGAAAGCTCTTTATTTAGCAAAACCTTGGGGCTGGTTTATCGCCCCTTGTGTCCCTAGTTTTCTGCCCGCAGTGGAGATATTGCTGCTCTTCACGGGGAATTGTGCTCTTCCTGAAATCTTGTCTATCTGATACCCGCGTGCTTGCAACAGCTGAACAAGGAGCTTCCCAATGCGGAGCGCGAGCTCCGCAGCCGCCTGCACCCAGGGAAGAGCCCTCGCATCCCCGTGGGTTGGTGGTGACCAGAAAATGTCCCATGCAGCGATTTGGGGGTCTCTGCTGCCTTTCTCCAGACCATCCCTGCGGCAGTGAGCAGGTCCTGTTGATGTGCGCAACCCCAGAGGAAAAAGAGCGATTCCTCCTGCACAACAGGAGGTTTTTGTCATTGAGATAGAGCTGAGTTACAAGCTTTGCCATGAATTTTATACAATCCTAATGGGCCGTAATCCTTATAATGCGACAGGTTTGTGGCTGAGATTACTAAAATATTTACCCCCGGCATTTTTTTTTGATACGTTTTGTTTTCCATCTCATATGCAAAATCAATGTGTCAACAGGAAAGGAGAGATCCTTCATCAATCTGTTATCAGCAACCAGCACTCCAGCCAACAGGAATGCCTTTTTTTTTTTTTTTTTTCCTCCTTAAAAAGGTCTTTTGCTTAAAAATAAATAAATAAAAAGTAATGGATATCCCTCTCTTTCCCTGTCTCCTGGCTGAGAAAGACCGTTCCAAGGGAATGGCTGCAGACGCAGAGAACAGACTGACACTTTTTCCTTTTACTAAAGTCTGTGCCAGGACATCTCTGTTTCTGCAGCCCTGCACTGACCTTGTGTGACTCCCGTCGTCACCTCGGAGTCCCCCGTCCCCAGGCTCTCTCTGTACTCCCGACTCCAGCACGCTGCCGAGGAATATATTTAAATACTCCCAAATCCGCTGTCACTCCCTTCTCCCTGACCTCTTGGCATCCCCGGTTATTTTCATGGCTCGCTTGCGCTTCTGGCTTGCAGCGTGTGTGTCATGTCAGCATCAGTTTTCTCACAGCAGGACCCACGGTGGCAGGGGCCGTTGTTTAATTAGTGTCTCTACAAACCGCCTCGAGTCGCACGGCCGTAAAGGCAGCCGAATAAAGCAATATGCAGCAGAGTGTGACGCACGCAGGGCTACCTTCATTGTGCACTTGAAATAGGTCTTCAAAGGAAGCGTTTTGAATAAAGAATCGGTGTGCAAAATGGCTCATGAACTGCAGACTTCAATGCAGGCGAACAGATTTTGGACCATATTCTTTATTGCCATGTATATCAATTCATCATTTACCTCTGTGTGGTTTGGGGGAGTGATGGTGTGATTTTCAAAGTGATTGCGCTCTATGCGTGTTTCGTGCAGAAAAATTCCAGCTGCAGTTGGAAATATGTACTTTGGGAAGCAGAGGTCTGCCCCTTCCGTTGATATTATTAAAAATAAATGCATAAACTCTAAAAGGTGAGTGGTGTCTGGGGTGCGAGTTTACTTTGCACCAATGACCCTGAGATAACTGGGTCTCCAAGCCCACCCGTGGATGGTGCTTTCCTTCCTTGTACTGTTGTCCGCTGTGGGACTATTATCCTTTTAAATCTCTCAAGTAGAGATTAAGACTAGTGTTATCTCAGGTCTGTTTTGTTAAAAAGCTAATTAGGCGTCCCTTTCCTTTTATTTTTAGGTTGTGAATTTTAACCTAGTTCTCAAAATACCGACATTTACTACATATCCTGCTAACCCCAATTCACTTGGGTGCCCCAGCGTGTCGCAGAGCTAGGCTGAGGCTCATGCAGAGACCTTCAAGGCAGCAGATGGGGCCGATTGTCCCCAAGCACCTTCTAGTAAGACAAATCTTTCTCATTTGGCCGTTCCATCCCTTGTGGTGCCGTTCTTGTTGCCTCCTGCAACTCATGTCTCCCGGCAGGTTTCCTCCTGTCACCTTGCAGGCAGGAGCACAAACCTTCCCCTTCTGAAACCACTGCCTGGGGGTCGGTCTGACTGGAGCGTTTCAATTAGCGAATGAGGGCGTTAATGGGTTTGGGTGATTACTGCTGTGCTTTGGCTGCAGAAGTTTTTAAAAAAGAGTAAACTAGAGCCTCCAGTAAGGAGGAACTTGCTGTTACCTGTCCCCCTGTTGCACAGTGTTCTTGGCACTTAGCTTTGGCCCCTGCTGTGCAGACACCGCAGGGTTCCCGCAGGCAGCAGTGCCACAGCAGACACTTGAGAGCGATGGTGCTGGGACGAAGGGCATCTCACTCCTCCTCGCCTTTCTGAAACGCAAACGCCCAAGGAGAATAACACAGGCAATGGAAATGCATGAAAGCTGAAGCTGGGAGATGCAATTATTAGTTTTTCAGGGGTTGTGTGTACAGAGGATTACCCGCCACCGTTGTGTTCCTGCAGCATAGCTGCATCTTAGAAAGCTGTTGACAAGGCAGTTTTTATATAATTCCAAGTTATCTCTATTTCTGCTCACCCAGATCAGCCAAGTCCTCATCTATGATTCTTCTAGTCCTAAAATCACAACTATCACTGTGCTCTGACATGTACCAGGGTTAACTGCTGCAGCTGGATGCACAAAATGTTGCGTGTACCCTACATTAAGGACACAGAATAATTTTGGCCAGGGTCATTATTGTATTAATTGAACTCCATTCTGCATCAGTGGCTTCGCTGAGCCACTCTGCCTCCAGCAGAATTCCTTGCTATTATTCAGAAAATGTGGCTTTGGTAGTCACCAGTGCAGATGTCAGGGAGGTGGTTAAATAAGTCAGTGGAGACGTATAGTCTTCAACCTAAGATTTTATGTAGATAGCAGAAATCTCTAGAGGAATCGCCTAGTGAATATCCATTTACAGCAAGCACAACTCTTTGGAGCAATAGGCTTTTTCTCCATGAAAGAATGGAGAATGTTACTTATACACAGTTTGCATTTTCTTTACTGGAAACCTGATTCTATAAACCTTTAAGTAATGTCATTGGGTATCAGCAAAATTGCTCCCTTGAGAGAGAAAATACTTCCATGAAAAGGGGTTGGCAGGCTCAGGGTTTTTGCAGCAAAGACGGTTATATGTTGTTTTTCTGCCTCTCTGATGCTATTTTCTGAACATCTGACATACATGTCATTGAATGAAGGACAAACAATACATACAGATCCATGGGCCTTTTTGAAAATTCTGGCACAAGTTAATGTAATGGTCCAGCCTGCTGGAAACTGCTCCTGTGCTACCTCCTAGAGGGGCCTCTTTATGGGCAATAGATGAGAAAATTCCTCTATAAGGGAGCTGAAGTATTTGCAGTTCCGTGATGTCCAGAAAATGATTTTTTCTGCAGCTGTGAGAAGTTGCTAGGGAACAGAGCTAGCTCATTTTCCCTGATCAGGCTTCGTTAGCGTTGTTGAAGTCATCTCATTCACTGTGCAATGATACTGGTTGTTTCCTTCCTCCCGAAGCTGCGAATTGGGAGTAGGACACAACCATCCTGCTTATGAAGTTTGAAATAAACTTCCTAATAAAGAATATGTTTTATAGCTCCTTGGAGCGGTCACTAAGTTCTTCATCAAGACACAGCAAAGCCCTGAGCCCCTGCAGCACCAGGCAGGAGTGTGTCAGGGGGGTCTTCTGAGGCGTGAGCACTACCCACATGTATTATTTTAATTGCAAATTGCAGCTTAGCCTCAGCCTTAGAGCATTAGTGTTGTTTTGCATGATCTTTCACTGAGCACCAGGCAGGTAGGAGCCCTGTGCAGGGGGTGTGAGCTGGGGCTGAGGAGTCTGCTTGATAATCCTGCTGGATAAGTCAAAATTCCTGTAGTTTTGATTGCTGTCGGCATCTTTCCAACTGAGTCTTGATGAGTGTCCCTATATAACATATTATATAGAGTTCATATATGTGATATATAAATTATAAAATATATAATGCATTTAGAGTACCTATATGTATAATATATATATATATATATTATAATTTATAATGTATATTTTGTATAATATATATACTATAGTGCCCCTTCTAGGTCTTTGGAACTATTTTCTCAGCTCTGAAATAGGCAAAAGGGCACTTCATATTCACTGTGCAGAATCTCCCCAAATTAACTTTGTTTTTTTTCTATCTTTATTTAAAAATTTGTTGCTAACCACAGGCTACTACCTGGTCCTGTCAGCAGTCCTGCTAATACCTGGATAGGAAATGAGGGGGTCTGATGCTTTGTGTGTGCAAGGAGGGAAATGTTTTTTTTTGATTTTCTACAAGGAGTTTAGAAAGGTGTATTTCAGAATCTGCAATGTATTTTTGCATTTATTTTCTAAACAGCAGTTGGAAACAGGCCACTGGGCTCCCAGCTCTGTTAGATCAGCAGGCAGCTCTATTTATCTTTGTCTTTCATTTCTGTAAACAAACACTTTCCTTCACATCTTTGAATACATAAATATTTTGGTTAGTATCACTGCTCATTATTGCACAATTATCTGTTCCTGTATGAAAAAGTGCTGTGCAGCAGGGAGAGGTGACAGTAGGTCTCTATTATAGCCCTGGATGTGCTGAGCATTTTGGAGAAGACAGAGATTGTGGTTTCCTTCCTTACCTTCACCTGTAGCTATCGACCTTACGACAGTAACTCCTCCATCGTTGCACTTATAATTCATAATTTATATCTGTGTACTGGCGGGAATAGAGGCTCATCCCTTAACAGAATAATGCCTCCTTAGGACATCTCTAATGGGAACACTGTCAGCAGTGGTAGCCGTGACTTATCCATCCTCTTTCGGGGATGTTGCCTGCCAGGAGCATCTAATTCTGTAGGGCCGCCCTAGGGCACAACGCGGCTGCTCTCCTCTTCCTCCTGCTTTGCCACCTATTTGGCACCCAGAGCTGTTCCCAAGGTGAAGTCTGGCCAAGGTGAAGCCGCTGCACCTGCACCGTGTACATGAGAAACCTGTTCTTGATTTTCCTGTCGTGTTTGGGATCCCATGGTGGGATCTGCTGGGATCCCCACAGAGGTGCAGTGCTACCCACAGACTGAGCTTGCATTCGGCACTCTGCCTACAATTGCTTTGTGCCCAATCTTTCCTCTTAATTCTCTACAAACTGGTTGTTTTTGCATCTTGCAGAACTTAGTTTTCATAAGAATTTTCTCTTTGTAAACTGTAAGAATAAATCTAAATGTCTGGATATGTGTAATGCAGGTACACATATGTAATGCATACGAGTATGTGCGCAATAGTGTGTGCGTCCACGGACTCCAAGTACAATTTTGTCAAGTGCTAAGCAATTCGTGTTCCAAAGAGGTCAGTATTATTTAACTCATGATAATGAACAATTCATTTGGAAACCTAAATTGATCTTGTGCCTTTTCACTTTTTTTTTTTTTTTTTTTTTTAATAAATTCACGTGAGTGTTTTGGGGCTGATTTCTCTCCCTCTCTGTAATATCTCCATTTGAATTATGGTGGCTTAGTGTCTGGGTGGAACGGCTTTTCCTCCTGAAATGTTAATTAGATAGAGAACATGTTATGCTTTGGAAAAGCTGCGTCGCAAACCCATAGATAAACAGATTGATTTAATTTTAATCTGCTTTCATGGTGATGCATAATGATAACTGGTTTCTGTCTCACAGGGCTGAAAACCACAGACCTTAATAAGAGTTTGTGGGTATATTATACAGCTTTAAATAGCTTATGTTGTGCTAGACCGCTCTCCATAAATTATTCTAACTCCATCGGTATCTCAGGGGCTCCCGATTCTCTTCTGCTGTGGATTTTCAATCAGTGCGACTATTAGTGCAATCTGAAGAAACGCGGAGGCATCTTCTCTGAAATCACCTGACAACACCGGTTTGTACTCGAGTGTATCCTATGGGGGAAAAAGCTGCTTCAATTTACAAATTCGCAGCGTAGTTGGGGCTGGCAGGGACCTTTGGGGATCATCTGGTCCAGCAGGATCAGCGATAGCTTGTTGTCTGGGACCATGTCCACTTGATGTTGAGTATTCCCAAGGATGGAGCCTCCTCAGCTTCTCTGGGCAACTTCTCAGTTTGTCGTCATAGTTCTCCATGATAGAAGGCTAAAAATTGTGTGTTTTTCCATTCACATTTGGTCATCTTTGATTTTGAAGACTAGTTAAGGTGGTTAGTGGTGTTTTGTGCCAGAGGTTGTACCAGCAAGCACCTCCCAAACCCAATACTGCTGTTACAGTACAAAGGTGGAGAGTGTCATATTATAAAGCTAAATATTGCTTTGGTCCCTCTCTATTGCAGGGTTCGGATTAGGCTCTGGGCAGTAAAAAGCACTTGAAGACAAACAGAAATAGAAACCCTTCAAGTTATTTCTGACGTGCTCTGGGGAGATACGATAGCAAAGGCAAATTCAGAGCACGCTGAAGAACGGCAGCGTCTGCTGCGTGCCCAGGAGCTCTCCAAAATGTGCCTCTCTGCGCACAATTTATCTGCCACCTCCTATCAGCACTGGTAACACGATAACCAGGGGCAGCACCCGTGTTAATAGCCTCCCGTTTCTCCTTTTTGATTTCATGGTGCAAGCTCGTGCGGCGGAAGACGCATGAAAAATTCCCACGTGTTTTTGCCTGGAGCCCTCACAGTAATAGAAAACCAGGATCAGTGTCATGGGTTGAAAATATCTTTATTTAGCACTGTTTGGGGGTTAGAGCTTTGTTTATTTAGAGCAGAGGGATGCGTGACCCTGGCATCCCACTCCAGGACACATTGGTGGGAGCAAGATGTGGCCAGGGAGTCCCACCTGGGGCAATATTTCTGCAGCTCCCAGGCCATCCTTGTCCTCGATCTCTTCACACATGCCTTGGAGGGAGAATTTGTGCCTTCTCTCCCTCTTTTTTCCCTTTTCCCTGCGGTGTTTCAGGCCCGGCACTCGGCTGACATCGTAGCGCAGCACTTAGCAGCACATGTGCTGTAATGCTGTTATTTTTCACCAGCCAGCTGTTCCACTTTATACCACACTTAAGTAACAATTTCACAGCCATTACCAGGCTGCAGTAATGACAGGGGCTGAAAGCTGAGCGCTAACTGGTTGTAAACTACAAAAACTGGAGAGATGCTCAAGCAGACACTTTGATAAATGAAAAAGGACATTGCCTGCATCTTAAGTGGTGGAGTCGCAGCCTCTTTTATCACTCGGGTAAGCATGGTGCCTAGCAGGTCAGGGTATGGAACTGGGAACCCCTGTCTTTATGCACTTAGGAGATGTATTTGTTTGATTTCCAGTGTGATGTATTGATTCTGGGGGTTCCTCCTTCACCTGTTTTATTTTTTTTTCCCTTCCCTGGCTTTGCATCCCATCAGCACAGGCAGATTTCCAGGGTTGAGCTCTCCCAAGCTGTGCTTTGTCACAAGGAGTTTGTGGAGGGGAGACTGCTTGCAGGTCTTGGGGTAGCACGTTGGGGTGAAGCAGCATGTTTGGATCAAGCAGCTATGGAAAAGTTGAATTAAAGAAGCGGGAATTGATCCCCTTCCCTTTTATTCAATGCATTTCATTAATATACTGACAAATAACAAACCCTCTGCTATTATTAACCCTGTTTCATCGTGGTCATTCCTGGGAAATGGGGTGACTGCAGCGTGCGGGTCCCCAACGCCACCAAGAGCAGCACCAGACAACCCAAGAGGCTGCTCTGCCTGGGGTGATGGAGTGGAAGCTTCTGTGTTAGTTACTGAAGTTTATTTAAGTGACTCTTCTTAAAAGAGTTACTAACCTCCGGTTCTGTAGAAAACTGCAATCTTGTTCTGCTTTTGTTTTCAATAAAATTAGAGGTTTGGGGCTTTAATAGATGACTAAATTAGATCTTATCAAAAACTGCTGTGGGAAATTCTGATCCTTAGACTGCAATTACCCTAAGGAGCATATGCAAGAGTGTACATTTGTTTTGAAGCATTAGAAATCAGTGCTAGATGGCACTTTGTCGCTGGGTAAAGTGACTGTCACAGATAAACAAACTTGTCTTTCTGCTGCTGTGTCCGTTTTGTTGCTTTGCTGCATCACTCTGGCAGTTAACAGAATCCACACAGAAAATAAGAGGCTTTTATCAGTTTTGTCTCTGTGTTTGTACACTTATTTTTGTTCTCTCTATATCACTTTTTTTAAAATGGAAGTAAGAAATTTCTGCAATTTTTATTGAGTAGCCGTTGACTTAGCAGAACCGAGGTCCAGTGCTGCGTCCCCGTGTACGGTGCAATGGGGATGCCACTAGTGCAAGGTAGGACGTGGTGCGCCCTTACACTGCCTTTTTCTTTAACTCCTCCCAGCTTTGCTAATAAAACGGATAAAACATATTTGCCCTGTAGTCAGTAATGTGTTTTATGCATTTACATAGTAGCTGTAATGTGCCCCCAACTTTGAATCACAGGAAAACATCTCTTTCAATGCAGGGCTTAAACCTTTTATCCACAATTTCCAGATGTCTCACAGCTGGAGCAGCCTTGCCCCAAGGACACTCTGAGAGCTGGACCCATGTGTCCAGGAACAGAATCCCGTTGCTGCAGGAGAGCCAAAGGAATCTTCTGGCTCTGAGTGGTTGCTCCGTGCGGAGGTTGTCCTTCAAAGACAGGGAATTTCATACGGAGGCTGGTTCTGGAGTTGTTTTCCTGACATTAGCATCTCTGCACAGTAGCAGCTGTTTATACAGAAAAAAAAATCCCTCAGAATTGAGAACTTGCCATAACACTGAATAGATTTTGTGTATGAGGTTTTAAGCAAATATAATTAAACTGCCGTTTCCTGACAGCTCATATATGAGGTTGTTTGACCACACAGGATTTTCTTTGTTTTTGTAAACATATTTGGAAATCAAAAGTTAAAGCCACCACAAGCGCCTAATGCAGTAAATGGAATAATTCAGTAATGTCTTAAGACAAATGTTGAAACACTTAGTTGAAGAATGAGAGAGAAATAGGGATTACAGCATCTGCAGAGTGAAATAAAATGGATTTTTAGAAAACTGTGTACCGTTCCTATTCTCCACTAGTAACTGAAACCAGGAGTATTGCATTAGGATATGAGAAGCAGAAAGTACTTCTCAGTTGTAGTCAGTCTGGTCATCATGACTGAAAAACTTTGTCCTGCAGTTTATTCTTGGGCATGGAAATAGAGCCCTTGAACTGAAAGGAAACTGCTCCCTTTTGGAAGACTAAGCACATGCGAAGGATTTTAGGGATCAGAGCCCATAGAGCAGCTCTACCATCAGTGCTGAAAGGAAATGAATAAGTGTTACGGACTCAGATAGTGAAATTTGATGCAAAGATATGAAACGTCCTCACTTTGAGTAATAGAAAGTGAATGTAGGCTTTGTACATCCCAAGACCCAGTAAAGATTTTCAGTTCTTGGGTCCAGATACAAATCCAGCAAAAACCTGACTTAATTTTGGCACAAGTGGTGCCCATGATCTGAACACTGGAAGAACAGGAGTGAGGAGTGCTCAGAACATGCCTACCCAGTACTTCAGTCATCACTAAAGTTGTAATTACCGTTAATTCAGTAAGGTTTTTATCTTAATATCATTTCTTTAAAATATGGAATTCCTAATTAATTCTCTTTTCCATGTAATACTGCCTAATGCTAATGAGTGGTAGCATTTTCTGTGGGTCAATGAGAAGACGATGAAGAAATAAGTGGCAAATTAAACTGATGGTTCGTGTCTAATCGGTGAAATATCCTCTTGTTCCCCACAGAGCGAAGGTGAAGAAAGGTGTGAATGTTTTCAGCGTGCGAGCCAGCAGCCCCTACTTATGGGACATCAGAGAGAACACGGGCTACACCGGGAAATACGCGCCAGCTGTTGTTGTTTGCCAGAGGAAATCTGCTGCCTCCGAAAACAGGTAGGTCATTTCCAGCAGTCTGTCTCCTACTAACTGACTGTGAGTTTTATTCTTCACTCGTTTTGCCATTATTTTAATTAATTTTATTAGTGTCTAAGTATGCCCACGAGCATATTTTCGGAAAGCCGAGGCTGTCGTTATTTTGCAGCGCATTCCTAACTCTTACGTTGCTAACTGCACGTGCTTTAAACAAAAATGTTATTCAATCTTCATACTCAAGGGAGGTGAAAACTAACAGGAAATATTGCCATCACAGAATATTTGAAGGAGATATTTTATATCTTGGAATTTAATTCTGACTAGTTTAATCTCTTCAGATCATTTGCTGCTGGGCATTACAGCAGGCGTTTGCTAGTTATGGGGAGAGGAGTTGATCTTAAGCTTTCCAGAGGAAACTAAAATATATTCCATGTATCAAGCCCACGTTTCTGCTAGTGAGTTTTATATGAATTTTTAATCTGCAGTGGAAAATAGGTCTTCCTACCTACATTCCCTTTGTGCCATCGCTTACACTGAACATTGATTCTCCTGAGCAGCTCTCATCTGGCAGCTGCATTTTCTTTTTCTAATCACTGCTCATTACTTTAATGAATAAGTTTTTATATCTTTTGTTGCTTCTTGTCCACTCTTTCTGGAAGTGCATGCCAGGTACATATTTGTAAGGATCTGATAGGCTGTATATGTTTTAAGACACTTTGGCATCACAGTTAAAAGACAAACAAAAAACCATCTTATAACAGGGGAGCTCCAATTTGCTATTATTTACTTGTGAATTTTTGCAACATTTTACAGATTTGGGGAATTTACTATGGATTTAGAGTTTTTTTAATAAAAATCCTCTGAACCTCATAATTAGGAAGCTTCGTGTCTTTGGGAAGATGAAGAAAAGAGAGGAAGGGAAGAGCTTCTTTTCAGAATCATCACATAAATCATTTTCTCCTTATTAAACTAAGTTTCTGTGCAATTTCCTTAAGTCAGTATCCTGACTATACCGTGTTATCTAACCTGTATGTTGTCTAATACCTGACTGAATTTTACTGGTCAAAGTAGCAATGCACATATATGTCTCGGGTCGTAGCTGTCTGCTTTCTAAAAGAACCTGTTGGATGGATTCTTTCAAATTCCAGTTCAAAGTTACCTGAAATCAGGGTATTTCCATTGTCCGAAGTGGGCATTGGACCAGAGTCAATGATTTCAACGGGCAGGTTTCCATCACGCTTTACCTTGGTGGGTCTGTGCAGTGAATTTACCTGGTTTCTCCTCCTGATTGAGGAAATAGTAAAGCAACATCATGGATAAACTGAGACTTGGCAACTTATTTCAGTTCACTATTCATCAGTCAGCGTCCGGCTTTCAAAATGATTCTTTTTTCAAAAGAATGTTAAGTCACCTTTCAAGCAGTGGTTATCATTGCTGTATGCTCCCAGGCTCTCTCCAAACATAACTTTAGGTTGATTAAAATAAACACAAGTTGGGATATATTTTCATTTTTACTCAAAAGAAAATCCAAAGAAGACGCTCCTAACTTTTTTTGACATTCCATCTGCATTCCCTCAGTTGAGACTTGTTGTTTATAACACTTTCCAAAGCTCCTCATTCACTGTTTGTAAATAAACGTAAAATATTAGCAATCTATTATTCCGCATGTTGTTTTCCTCATTAAATTTAGTCACATATATTTTGCTGTTCATTTTAAGGAGTAAGGTCAGCCATTGTATGGGATGAGAGTGTGCTCAGCATTTTTGAGGAGGGGAGGAGGAAATAATTTTCCTTTATCTAATAACATTTGCTGCCACTAAACATACACAATGAATCACAGTTAAATATTGATGCCACTTAGCAAGTTGTTTGCCTCTGTAGTTCGTTTAGAAATTCCACAAACTCTATTTGCATATTGTTTAATTACTCTTAAAAAACAGAGATCTGATCACATGAATGCAAAGGTGGCAATGTTAATTAACTGGAGATTCAGGGCTTTTGTGTTCGCGATAGTTTTACATGGATCAGGAAGTAGTGTTAATAAAGTTAACTTACTGTGACAGGTGTAATTTCACGGATTAAGGAGGCGCTTGTGCAAGTGACAAACTTAACCAGGATGCCTGCACATTTCTTTATCTAAGTTTGAAATATATCACTCATTTTATTTGGAGAGGTTTTGGCACTGGAAGCTTATCATAACAGGATTAACATATAAATATTATCACAGCCAGCAGGGTGTTTTAGAATGAATATTAACAGCAAATATTATGAGTCTGTATGAGAATGACTAATTAAACCCATCTGTCAAATATGATTTGAAGTTCTCAGTGCCTGCCTTATTACAGGCTTGTGACCATGTTCCAGATTAATGATGGAGCAATTATGGAGTTCTCCCCAGTTCTTCTGATTTCATTTTTGGGCAATAATAATTTTGTAACACTCTTAATTCCTGACCCATAAAATTATTGGATGGGTTTAATACTTGTAGCATCTGTACAGATCTTCTGCTCTTCTCTGAGAATCATCCATTTTCTGTCCCTCTCCTTCCATGTAGAGCACAAACCAGCCAGAGAATTGTGTGCTGCGAATTAATCAGTTGCTCAGAATTGTTGTGACTTGGGAAATATTAAGACACTAGTTGAG
>JAWLRI010000333.1:4518588-4532390 GCA_034781795.1 Crypturellus tataupa | reverse complement strand
TTTTTTTCTTAACACTTCAGTAATACAAGAAATTAATTCAATATTAGACTAAAAAAGCAATACAGGAAAACATACGGTAGCATTGCCTTCTATTTTCCTACACAATAGGTTTTTTTATTACATTTCTACCATTATCCTTAGTGTGCTATATTTCTCACTTTCTAATCTAGTATGGGATCTCACATTGAGTTATTTAACATCTAGTGTTCGTGCTGTAACCGCAGTGAGCCATTGCCTTATTCTGTTACTTGTTGCATCTGCCAGTACATTTGATAGACTCTCCGGAGTGCTATAATCCTAAAATACAGTATGTTTTTTATCCTGAAGCAACAAAGGCAAGAAATTTGTCATAAATAATAGTCTAATGGCCACAATAATTATATTATGCATCTTGCTGATGTTCATCAAAATGCTTTGTAAGTGTGGTTTTGTGCTTTAAATCCCACTATTTTTTTCCTTGCTCTTCATGTATTCACATGGCTTTACCAACAAGAGATGTATTATTGTTGAGAGAGATAAAATTCTGTACTCAGTGGAATTACAAAACAGATACATGCTGGAGCAAAAATAATTCCCAGTACAGTTTGTCCCTTCATAGTGTGAATCACATAGGCTCCAGTTTGTCATCATGAAAGTGAAGCAAGAAAGAGATTTTAGAAATCGTATGTGCTTTCAAACAATGTATTCAAGTATGGTATTAAAAAGATTGAACAAGCAGCGTGGCAGAGGGTTGGCTTAGGCTGTGTGTTTGGGTGTTTTTATGATGATGGAAGAGATTATTTTCTTTCCTCAAAAGATAAAGCAGTATTTGAATTCTAGCTGCCTGCAAGAGGCTTATAATCATAAACAAAAACATGTTTTCCTTTTATTCTTATATTCATAGTGGAAAAGAGTGTGTGGGGAGTATGTTCCATATAGTTTGGACGACTTTCTGAAAGTAACAGTCGAGCCCTAAAAAGCTGGTTATCAATCCAGCCTCAGTGAAGTCAGGCAAAGGATAAGATGTTAATTTGATTCTGAAATACCAGAGTTTAATGCAATTTACATACCCGAGTCATCGGGGGATGACCAGGTGTGAATGCATTCGCTCTGCCTCGCTTGGGCTTTCCTTTTACCTCCTCGTGCTCCTGGAAACCTCCAGCTTATGTGTCGTGTGATGTGGAAGCACTGAACCCCTCAGCAATCATGTTTACATTGCACTGTTGGAAAGCAATTAGCTCCAAAATTTCTATTTCTCATTTAGACTTTATTTTAAACTTAAATGTTTCCTTTTAGAGAAAACCCTTTCCGATGTCAAGACAAAATAAGATTTATGCTGGAGCCTCAGTGCTCCAGCTTCTTTTGCATGCTGTCCCACTTTTTCCATTTTTAATGTAAACTATTTTACTTACCAAGAAATCCATTTTTTTTCCTTGAAATCATCTTCCCCAATGCTGATACACTGGAAAAAAGTTGTTATCTTGCAGTAAATCAAAAAAACCCATGAAATATTAACTAACAACTATTAGATAAAGATATTATTAGGAGAGACTTTTTCACCTTTTTCACTTTTTTTTTTTTTAAACAGATTTACTCATTCTAAAACAAAAAGATTGCAGGAAAGCACTTCAAAGGCATGTGGATGGTCTCCTGGCATCTTCGAGGTGGCTTCGGTCTTGTACCTCTGACATTTAGATGAAGGAGATACCATAGGGTAATTCAGCTGTCATTACGAAGAAGAGGGTTTCCTTTAATCTCAGCTGAACTTTAGGATCCTCCTTAGAAGGGAAGGATATTCCTGCCTTCCCTTGTTTACGAGCATAGTGTTTATTGGTAATGAGGAAAAGTGGCAATTAGTGTTGAATTGCTGACACCGTCTCTTGAAGCAGTCTGAGAAAATAGAGTTCCCCTGCGCAGGGAGCATCCTTTTGAAATCCTAATGTACAATTATGCAAAATTTACTCTCTTCAAAGCACTCACAACTGATACCCAAGCTCTGCCCTTGCCCTGTGCGTATGGAAAGCAGTTCCACAGGGCTGGCGTGGAGCTTGAGGACGGCTTCCCAATTCACAATTACGGGAAGAGATTCTCAGTAGTGCCTGTAACTTTTTATACCCCTGTTTTATCCCTCCATCGGCTGTAGGATATTTGGACCACATCTGTATATCCAAAAAGGCAGAGAAGAAATTCTGCCTTCTATATATTGTCACAACAGAGGACATCCTGAGAAATATTTCTTTTTGAGTTGAATTGGACTATTTCCATGTTTCTCATATGTCAGCATCAGGCTAACCTCTCCCCACTCATTTCAGCTGTGACCCCAGGGCAGAGCTTTGAACAGAAGGAATTTTGGCTGCAGGAGAAGTGCTTGAAAGGAGAGACGAGTTTAATTTCCTGTTCTATCTCATCTGAAAAAGAGAAAATCATAGGCAGGGTTTTTTATCACCTCTGTATTTTTGGATTAAATATTATTGATTTTTTTTAAATATACAAAAGTAATCGTGGAAAGAAGGATCCAAAAAGTACTGCGTATGTGTGTTTCCTAATAATATCATAATTAAATATATAACAGGTATTCCATATTCCCTCGTCCATGAGGTCAGCTAAGAAACTGAGAAGAGGTGCAATATCTTCATTGTCAATTATTGTGATAACACAAAAAATGAAGACTTTTTAAATGAACCTGCAAAGCCCTGTGGCAGAGATCCAATGATCCTGGTGATCATGTAACTAAAGACCATATTCTAATGCATACAGGACAGTTGGTTTTTGGCACTTCAAGAAGTTTTCCAGATGCGTAAAGTTGTTTGTGATGTGTTGGTGATTAGGTTTGTCTTCTCTGATGTATTTTGCCTTCTATAAGGTCTATAAAGTCACCGTGATCACAGTGACTTTGCTGCAATGCCAGCGCTGTCTACAGGGACCCTCCTAAGGGTTTTATAATTGTTCAGATTAAATGATCTTTCTCTGTAAAAGCCACAGATAATAAATAATGATTCATTATGAGTTCCTGACATGCAGAACTGGGAATGAAACAACTGGAGGGAAAGATCTGAGCCCATATTTGCTGGCCTGGACTGGTGACACTCATAGATGCTTTAGCTCTGTCCTCTCTCCTACCTCTCTTCTGGAAGGCAGAAGGCATGAAGGTGCATACAGATATTTCTGCCATCTCCCTTGCAGAGATCTCCTCCTTTTTATGTGATATTTAAGTACCTAATGACATTTACAGCAGTCTGGATACTTCTATGCATATTTAGTGTCTTTATTTTTACCCGGTTTTATCTAGTGTAACAAACATTTTAAATCCGAGAAAGAAGGATTTCCCATAAGAACCTTAAGGGTTCATCATCACCACGCTTGCTCTGTGTTTATGGTACTTATCACTGTAGTCCATAAACCTTTAAAAGCCCCAGGGCTCATAATAATAATTCTAGTGGGACAGGAACACTTAGCTACCTATTAAAAAAGAGACAGCGCATAAGCCATCTTCTATCTATGAAAAATGTATTATTAAATGCAAGAATGTGTCATGTGAAAGTGTCTTTAATGGTGCTGTTGATTTTCTTTTCCTTGGAGGAGTAATTCCAATTAGTGAGTTAGAAAGTTAGGTGGAAGACTTTAAAAATGATCTGAAATTAAAAATATGCCTGCTGCTCTTGAGGAATGGGGATTCCCATTTTTTGTGGCTTTTGTCACAGACTTTGTGACTTTTTTCAGTGATCAAAAGATTATCAGAATTATGTAACACAGTTTAGCATCTATAATATTGTAAGACTAATCCTAAGTAAATTCCACCTGTGAGTACAAGGATGGAGTTGACCAGGCATTTGAATTACTTTATGACTTCATCCCTTCATGTATAGATTTACTGATGACGTGCACAAGCTAGGGTTACAAAACTAAAGATGTTCATGTTGTTTATATGAACTGTTGATGCAGATATTGCTCCTTATCTAATTAATTTCTTCACCTTGGTCACTTCTCCACCTCCATGAGATAAGATAAGGCCCAGCTTGATGAAGGCACGGATCGGATAACGGCTGAATTTGAGATGTTCTAATGCTGAACATCAGTGTTGAGTCCGGCCTACGCACACACACGCGTGCATAAATATATGGATGTAGGAATCAGCAACGGGACAGCAAACCATGAGGTGTGAGATTCAACAGCAGAGCTGTCGTGCGGATGGCTGGATATTTTGGGTTACCAAACGGAGCTCCGTGTGAGTCATTGCTCCTGCCACGTGCTGCTCTGCAGCAACAACCAGTATTTCCACCTCTACCACCGCACTCGTGTCTTCTACAGACGTGTTCCAGCCTAAGGTGGCATTTGAAATAGAGATTTTTTAATGTTCTGTAGAGCCTGCTTTCAATTTGCACCTTTTCTGTCTGAGTCTTTTAAATTGAAATCTCTCATCGTGCAGGTTTAGAATGGCGTATTTTGTGTATGATATTTAGATGAAGGCACATTTTACAGCAGTGGGGAAACAGACTATATATTCATATAGTCATATAGTGTCACATAATGGAGCTTGTTGATCCTTTGAGAAGATTCAAGAATGTTTAGGGTTAAGTTTTCCTTTTGTATGCAGCTGTCCCGAGAACTCTAGGATTATTCGTGCAAGGAGTATTATTTTAGATGAGATCCAATCTTAATTTGGGCAACTGACAGTGAGTTGCAGTGTCTGCAATCCAGGACCAGCCCAGATTGCTCCTGGTTCAGCTGCAGCCTGCCCGTGGATGTAGCTATGGGATAACGAGCACTCCACCTCTTAATTTCTGCACAAATAGTGAAAAGATGAAGAAATCAGTTGGTTCTGCTGTCTCTGTGCTTGAAATTCACTGTCAGGGTGATGGCTGGGGGATTGCTTGCACTTTTGTAAATGAGTTAATGTTACTCTTAGTTTCAGGGTTTTAATATTCAAATGGGCAAGTGGCTGACTGGATGACTACTGTTTCCAGCCTTTCTTACTATGAAATATTACCTGGCGTATTGAAGGATGTCCTGCCTGGCTTTACACAGCTTTTTCTGAAATATCTGTGAGAGACCTTCGATGCTGACAAGATACTATCTTTTTACTTATTTCTTTTTATTTTATTTTTTATTTTTATCCACCGGGAGCTTTAGTTTTGTGAGCTTTGACATGGGGACCAGGGAACACTATAGCTATTCAATTTATAGTGTAGAAAGTAAGCCTATATCGCCTTCATCTTCTCTTTCTTACGCTGCCTTTCTAAATCAACTGTAAAATCAATCCCACAGCATCTCTTTCTGATATTTTGTAAACTCCCATTGCAGTTATAACCCGATGCTTCCCAGCCTTCGTATGTTCATTTATGGTAGCACCAGCAAGTGCACTTGTGTCCTTCAACCCTATTAAAGCTGAAAACCATGAGAATAAGAGGCCAAGGATATATCTGTGTGGGGATAAGTGGGCCAATGGCACTAGGACACGGGGCCAGGGTGCAGGCATCAAGAACTGGTCACCAAAGAGCCAGTGTTGCAGCAAATGTTGGGTATGGTCCGTAGCCCGAGCCCCAAAGAATATAAACCACCGAGTAGAACTTCCCCATTTTCCTTGAATCTTATGTTTAATCTTATCCTGGAAGGAAAATAATTAGCCTGAATAATTTTCAGTCCAATTAATCTATTCCTAGGTGGCAAATATTATACCTGGAAAGGCATCGATTGTGAAATGTTTCCTCTGAGAGGTATTTCCTGTTAATTGTGGAAGGCAATTAATTTTTGTACAGCCACATGCAGGTCTTTTTATGTAAAGGAAGGCAACAGGCCCAGAAGAGAACAAAAGGAGAATATAATAAAATGTTCGTATTATCACAGTTTCAATAAATATAATAAGTACGACACGCATAGATAGATGCATGTATAAAACATCTGCCAACATCTATCGCAGACAAGCTTTGGAAAGTTTTAGAAATTAGGACATCTTAGAATTAATCTTTCATGCATATTCATTAAAAAACAGTTTTACTTACATGAACACATGCTATTTTTTTCCATAGGATTCTGGGCAGAGGAGTGTTTGGCAGACAAGCCTTTCCATGATGTTTTTCAAAATTATTTCCACTCACTCTTCTCCTCTACCTGCACCTCATAGTTTGGAAATATTTGGGTGGATTTTCAGATTTTCTTATGGAAAACAAAGTGCAGATTTGCATTTTGGATGCAAAATCCAAAGTATATCCAAAGGATACCCAAATATCCTGAGGATATTTGCCAGATTTTAAGTTCCGTCCTGAAAGCATAGAGTCAATATAATGTTCTTCTACTTTTTAACGTTTATCTCCTATTCCAATACCTTTTCATAGGAACAAAAAATGCAATTCTACTAAACCATAATGTAAGCAGTTCTATAGTTAAAATTTTAACAAGGTTTTTCCCCAGAATTTAAATTCGGGTGGAATTCTGATGTGGAGTTTTATATATGAATAGTTTACTATTTTGCAAAGCTGTCAGCTACTGAGCAGATAATGCCACCACAAAGCATTTTGAAGGGTCTTAATTATTTCATAGCAATCAAAAGTCACAAGCAATAAGCTCCCAATGTCCCTATGATAACTATATTTTGTTAGAGGTACATATCCACAGTCAGTGCATACATACAGTCTATATGCAATTCCTTTTCAGTTTTCATAGATTGAATCAGTTTTGACTTATGCACTTACAGTGCCCAAGGACATGTTTTCTCTGAAAGGCAGAGGCTGTGGGGGTGTTCTACATATTTTCATATATTTCAATGATGTAAACCACTGACTTAGTCCCTAAGAGTCTCAAAGAGAATTACAATATCTTGATGAAAAATTACTATTTATTCAAAATCAAGATTTTGTTCTCATAAATGACATGAAAATAAATCCTGTTTGCAGTGGCCCTAAGCAGCGAATGATCAAGATTTTAGCTGTCTCTGGTGCATGGGGATAAACACATGTTTTCAGAAATGCAGCCTTCAGACCAAGCCTTTGAGACGGTGGGAATCAGCAGTTATTTTGTAAAAGCACTATTTTGCTCTTGACTTTCAGATTCTGCTTCTGTGTCTCTCATTATGCTTATGTAACTCTCTAGTAAAATATCTCCTATTCAGGGATTTAAAGGATTAATCTTGTTTAGGGAAGGAAATGATTCTTCTGCTTCTTGAGGAGGAAAAAAAAAGGAAAAAAGAAAAACTCAACTAAAGATTTTACTCTGTAATTGTAATCACAGCTTGTAAACAAATCAGGAGCAATCCTAATGAGCTGCTAAGTATAATTCAGGTGCTTCTTTAAGAAACATACAAATCGTGGAAGAATTAAGTTTGTAAGAGAACATGCAATTATCAGACACGCAAAGCCAGCTGTTAGGTGGAAGAATTATACGAGTATGTGAACAGACATGCGCAATCCTGCGGATGTAGATTTGCTGGCCAATAGTGGTAAAAGATAATGCTGTGATCTCCCTTTCACTTGGAGCGAAAATTTATTTTTTTCCACAGCAAAAATATACAAGAAATTGAACATTTCAAAATGGAGAGGGAAGAGTTGTGCTAGGAGCAGAGGAAGGAGAGAGGAGCAAAGGATGAAGACGAGACAGAATGTGAATATCTCTGTAATATGATCACATGAAAGGCTAAATTACATTATTGTTTTGCAAACCTAACATTAGAATAACAGAGCTTATTTTTTTTTCTCTCTTTTCTCTGTTGGCAGGTAGAGTAGTCAGTCTCTAGGCCCACTCCTCTGGCTAGGAGCAGAGCTGGAGCCATGTGAATTCCCCCTTTTTTGGGTCCTTTCTATACCTACCCTTGCTGCTGAGTGAAGTCATAGGGAGTTGTTAGCCGGATGCATGTGCAGGGGCTTGGAAAGCGCTGCTGGAATGCTACTAAGGAGGGGATAGGGAAGGGGAGCAGTGGTGAGGAAGGGACTGTGGCTTTGGGAAGCTCCCAAGGAACAAGCAATCCTAAAGGTGGTTGTTAGAACATCTGGTTGTGGGGCGGTGATCCTGAATACCATTTTTTCTGTCAAATCCTAATTCACTTGGATGCTGTGGGTTTTGGAAGCAATGCCTGCACTCAAAGCTAGCAAAAAAAGTAGCATTTCTGCGCTGTGAGTGTGCAGACCTATTTTGCTCTAAAATTAGCAAGTCAATTTGTCTGTTGAGCCAGGGGAGCAAGGAGCTCTCCGTGCCTCTGCAATTAGCTCTGGAAAAAGTAGCATCTCCAGCCTCCTGCCTCTGGGATAGGGGCTGGAGCCAAGGCAGGCAGTGCTGTCCAGGCCAACACAGCTCTTCTGCGAGAGGAAAAACGGGGGGAAAGAAGTTATTTCATCTCCAAAGGAAATAACTGGCCAAACTTGAAGTTGTCCGGAAGATTAAAGGACATTTTGAACTTGACTGTGTCAAGTTTTGGTTCATTCTGCTGGATATATCTCTTCCTTAACTGTCATCAAATGGAGATATTAAAGCTAACGGGCCATGTGCTCTGTCAAAAGGTGTTGCTACTTTAGAGAAGGGTCTTAGTGGAGAGCAGCGATACAGAGGGAGGTCTATCGTGTATGTAGGTCTGGAAAAAGAGTATGAAGAGTGTAATTCAGTATTTTTTTGCCTTTCTGCTGGCAGCAGCTGGGAAGGATTTAATGTTCTTGTAGGTGTGCAAGAATCTGCGTATCTTTTGTGCTGTGATAAAGCAAGTGTCCTTGCCAAGGGGTTGCTCCCAAAGATGCAGCCAATGTGGAGCACTGCCCACAAGCAGCTGGTGCTCCCGTTAGCAAAAGCTGAGCCTAGAGCTGGGAGGACTGGAAAAAAAATAAAGTTTTCAGGGAAAAAGAAAGGTGGTGGCGTTACAAAGGAGTGTGCTCACCTTTTACTGTGTTTTTTTCCTCCAGAAAAAGCCTGGGGTGGAAGGGAATTTGGAGATAGCTTTTAGAGTATGTTCTTGTGAAATGGGGAGCACAACGTTTCCCTGAAGTTCAACTGAACTCAGTACAGCCGCACTTCAAGCCTTAACAATAATTTTTGACTAGCGTAATACACATTATTTGTATATATATTTGTGTTATTAGGCAATTACAATTTCAACATCACCTTAAATTTGTGTTGTGCTAACCACTTCTCAACGAATATGCATTAACATGTCAAATTAATTTTTCAAGCTTTTTTTTTCCCCGTGTAAAATATGAAATTGTTCTGTACTTGCATTACGTCTTAATTTGCATGCTGTTTCTCAACCCTATGGATATTACTGTATTTTTTGTTTACACGTTAACGATATTTATGCCTTCTATTTTTAACATTATAATATTCCTCCTATTTTAGAGAAATGTCAACCAACACAAAGTATATATTCAAGTACTTCAGTGTGCTATGCAGATGCTTCGCTAATAATAGGTATATCTGACATTTTTTTTTCCAAATTTATGCTTATTTATGTCATAAACACACTTACCAGTACTTTACATGTGCAAACTAAATAATAATTTTGTCATTTTTAATGTAGTAAATAAAGCAAATAAATGTAGGCAGGTCAATTTTTACCAAATTTTTATGTTTTCTTAGAGGAAAAGTGAGGGCTCAGTGAGATCTCCTAAGGAAATAAGCCTTATGCTATCATGCTGCCTGGGTACGCATGTTTCCAATTTAGCAGCAGCAGAGCATATTCCAATATGTTTTATGAAAATAGGTGGACAGTAGAGGGGAAAGAGACATTAGAGAGCTGAATTCTTATCAATTGCTAATTACAGAAAAATCTCCACCAGAAGTTTGGATCTCAGACCAGAGTCAATGGGCCACAAGGTAGAATTGTGCAGGCAACTGGCCTGATGAAATCTCCTTTTTAGTGGAGTGGGATCAGGAGGTGCTTCCTGGGCTCCCAGCTCTCCTTCCCGGTGCCAGGACAGGTTTCACCAGGAGGGATCCTGGATCTGGGCTATGTTCTCCTCTGTATGAGATTGTGGTTGCTCCAGGCTGATGCCCCCAATTACAAGAAGGATCGAGCTACCTGGCTGCCGAATGAGACGCTGCAGCTGCATCCTGACCTGAATAACACATTCAGCGCAGCTGCCCTTTTCATCCTCTCATTTTTCATAAACGAGACTTATTTATAAATATATCTCTCTTTTCAGCATTCTGAAAGCTGAGAAAGCATGGATCTCATATGATCTAACTGGTGAAAAATATAAGTTTGGTCAAAACTTGTCCCTAGAGGGAGAGCAGCTGATCTTAGTTGAAATAGAGCACAGCCCGGCTGCAGGGATGACCCTGGAGAACTAATTTATAGGGGATGGCAAGGGAGGCTGGGAGACCAGGGCCTCCAGTGGAGGATGTTCTTCCCTCTGGTGCAACTGAAGGTGTTGCTGGCTGCTCAGAGCTACTACATGGTTGTTGGGTTGGCAGTGGTATTTGTTATCTCAGGCTGGCAGCTGGCAGAGCCAACCTACAACCGTTTTATGAATAGAAACCAGTGAAAAACATGGAGCTGTAAAGAAGAAGGGATCTTCTGATGAGCTGATGATCTTCTGACTTCCACAGTGCTGAGGGAAAGGAACTGTGGAGGCTGTGGTGACCTTTAAGAGTAGATTGTAGAATGTTTCCATGTTGCAGATGAAGGTATTCAGGGCAGAAGAGTTGTGCAGAGCTGAGACAAGTAGTGTTAATTACCAGCATCTGCTCCTCCAAGGAGCCTCCAGCCAGGAAATCTGTTTGTTTTCCCTCAGTGTCTCCAGAGGGTGCAAAACGCAGCTGGCTTAGAGCATGAAGGCAGGAGATGTAGCTGGGGCTTGAGAAGCACAGCGTTATCAAAGTGTCTGGGAGTTACAACAGTCGTATTTGCTCCTGCCTTGCTGCAGGGGAAGGGCTAGGGTGAGGCAGGAGGAATCGGTCAGAGTTTAATAGTGTTCGAATCGCCCATTTCCATCCAGGTTTGTAGCGTTGCAGTGTCCGTTGGGAAGAGCACTCAAACGTCCCTCTGGGACATGGAGGCGCACCTTGCCTTTCCCTTGGTCTCCACGGGCCGTGCTGTAAATGCTCCTGGAGGAAAATGTCTTTAGGAAAAATAAAGTCAAATCTTCAAGGTTAAAGAGTTCTGCCTCACTTTTCACATTATTGCTCAGAAGAATTATTTTTGAAAGTTAATAAACCACATGCATTCACCTCATACCGCTCTTCCCCTCCCTAAACAAATTGCTTTTATTGTCAAAACTACAAATTTAGGCATATGATCAATATCATCATTTTATGAGCTGTCTGTAACGGGACTTGAAGATGCAGCTTGGTTGATTGTCTAAGAATAAAGATTGATCAGCCCGTTGCTCCTCCGGTATAGATCGTCGGGTGATTCACATACAGTCTACAAAGCAAAGTGCTCTCACCTCATCCTTCTTCAAAATCACATAGTCGATAGCTCTTCCTCTGGGTGTTTTTGTAAGCCTTTGAGAGTACAACCCCAATTAATATGCTAAGAAGGGTGTGGAAGGGAACACGTCTTGGTGTCTGGGTCTTTCCTTGTTTGAGATTTCAAATTCAGATTTCAAATCTGAACTTTTCTTGGTTTATTTCACAGAATGTGTTGAATCCAGAATATTTTTTAAGTGAAAAGAAGGAAAACATAAGGACAAGATGGTAGCAAAAGATGGGTAGCCCACAACCTAAGCCAAGTGTTGCAGAAGCTTGGTCTCCAGAGAATCGTGAGTCTTGTGAGGTATTTTGGGACAGCAGTCAGTGTCAACAGCAGAACAGCAAATATAATATAAAGAATAAACATAAAGAAGCAGTGGACATCATTCTCAAGAAAGTCCAGCACTTTTGCACGCAACCGTTGCGTTTTGCAGAATCTCTTCCTTCGACGTGTTTACTTCTCTCTCATGGTCTAGCAGGAGATACTGTATTTAAGCTTTCCCTGTTCAAGGTTCGGTGACCTATAATCTTACTGAAATTGCGTGGAAAACCTCAACATTTCCCTGCATTTGCGCTCAAGTGGTAGATAGCCACCATGTTAATTAAAAAAAAGGAAGTGATGGTCCTCTAGTCTCCATGGAGACTAAGCAGACCGAAAGGGGTGGCAGTATAAAATATTTTCAGTCTTAGAAATGCAGAGATCAGAAGTCGGCTGCTTACAGTGTTGTACAGATGTCAACACGCAGAGCTGAATGATAAGGCAGAGGCAGAGACGTTTTGAACAAAGACTTTGCAAAATGGCTTGGATATGAGATTAAGAGGAAATTTCATGTACTCTTTCTAATGGGTTGCTGAAATAGATCTAAGCTCTATTGTCTGTGCTTTTATGAAATTTCTTCACAAAGCTTAATCCAAAAAGAATAATATCCATCCTGGCTAGATGGAATTCCTGTTTTACAAGGTAACATTCAAATTCTTTTAGTGGATCGTAAGAATTGAATGAAAGAACATCTAGCAGAAATTGAGGTGTCCCATGTGATTGAGATGTCTAGCTGGCAAAGAAGCCTGTAAATTAAACTTTTTTGAGCAATTGCTTTAGGAGGGATGACTGGAAAAGAGGGATGTGTGAAAAGTATTCCAAAAGGTGGAATACCATAAAACATATATATATATAACTAGTAAATTATGTTCTAGGGTATTTTCAGTCATTTGGGGGACAGAAAAGTGTAGCTGTGGAAGCATTACTGGGAAAAAAACACTGGTTGAACGTGAAAGGACTGCAAGAAAAAATGAACTTTGCATCTTTTTATTCCCAGGTAAATGTAGAAGTACTATCCTGGTGACATCCACATCTCCATGTGTTTCATCTTATTCATTGGGTGGGTTCTGAGACTGAAAAATCCTTATTTTCCCTTGTTCTGTCTCAAGTAATCCCATCCTGCAGAAAGACACATCCAGAGCATGTTTAGAGGTCAGGATGGGGAAAACCTGGTGCTGCTGTGTTTCCCTCCAACCTGCGGACTGACGCTGTCCAAAACTGTCCTAGGATGTAATGGACGGATAGGATGTCTCTATGTGATTATTTCCATGGGAGAAACAGGTTAAAAATGAACAGAACCATCTGGCTCTTCTTAATGCTCTTGATTAGTGAAGCCTATCAAGTCCTCTGTAGCTGATAGCTGGCAGTATTAGTTTCTTTCACGTCTTGCTGATTTGGGTTTGAGGCTGTATATTGTATAAATATATCTAAAGGTGTCTGTACATGGAGTAGGGCAGAAAGGAAAGAAGAGTTGAGAAGAAGAGGAAGATGTCTGAGTGGTTGGCGCATCCTGTTATTGATGCTACTGCTGCCGTGCTGCCTTTGAAGTCATCATTTATTGAACAAGCACAGTAGGAAGTTAAGTACAAAGCAGGAAACACTTTGTTTTCTTGTTTTATTTGGGTCTGATTCTGGATCAGCTTGAATGGGGACTGTGAGACTGAATCTTATCACTTTGTGATGGAGTTTTACCAGTTATAGCCACAGCAACAGGATGCTATTAAACTCTTTTTACTGCATTATTTCTCTGTCAAGAAAGGGTCTGCCACTTTAGTTCCTCCAGATTACAGTGGAACAAATGCATTATTTTGGAAAACTGCAAAGGAGGAGAAAAATACATGCAAAGTGCAAAAATATTTTTCATTTAGTATTGCTCTCTCTGCCCTGAAATCAATGTTCTCTGTCTATAAACAAGGGAGCAGATGGGATGGGTTTGATGTGAAGGGTAAATATAACCTGGAAAAAATGAAAGCGAGTGTAAGTAAAGACAATCTGAATTCAGGCAATTAAATAAAATTTGTCCCACTGCATTGTGCTATGTGAATTAAAAAAAAAAAAAAAAAAAAAAAAGAGTTGTTGATTTTAGGGCATGTAGCAAACTGTAAATGGATAATCCTTA
>JAWLRI010000333.1:4396896-4505829 GCA_034781795.1 Crypturellus tataupa | reverse complement strand
CTCCAGGCTACCTGGGTTTCCTGAGGTTTTGCAGAAATGGAGTGAAATCAGAATTTCTTCTAGTTTCATTCCAGATCGATGTCAACTCTTCCAAGCAGATGGAAGCAAAAATAAGAAGAAATAGGGGTTTTGCATCTTACAGGGGTATTTCTGCAGCCATCAGTGGAGGGGCCATACAGGGACTCTGCTCCTGCCGGAGCTTGGAGATCCAAGGAGGTTTCTGATTATCCCCTGTTCCATGGACAAAAACCTGCTCCATAATCTTAGAAAAGCCTCCTGGTAGAAAAGGCAGTTGGAAAGAAGAGTTCCTAGCAGGGAAAAGGATAATCTTTGGTATAATTCACTACGGTTTTGTTCACTTTCATACTAGAATATTTCCACTGATTTCCAGTGGGGTCTTTCTTTACTTAAAGCAGATGACAAACTTGCAAAAGTGCGTTTGCTTTTGTGAAATGATACATATTTCTGCAATCTGATAGTTGATTGTTCCTAAGGTATAAGGAGAAAAGAATTAAATATAGGGATGGATGAGAGATGGAATTGTGTTGGTAGGTGTTACATGTCTGGAAATGAGCAGAGAAACATTTCAGAAATATTAAGAATGAGGATGGAATCGCAGAGCACCAGACTGTTTTTCTTCGGGGTGACAGTGAGTTCACTTCATCCTCGTGCCACTGCAGCGTGACCTGATGGATATGACAGTAGTCCAGGGAGCCAAGACCGTTCCAGTGGAAACAGCAGCTTCATCAAAAGGGTAAAATCCCCATTTATTTCAGCAGGGACTGGCTTTTACCTTTCTGCCTCGCTTTTCCAGTAATCTGCTGTGGCACCTCTATGTGCCGGATGGGTTCCTGCCCAGGCCAGCAGCGCTGGGCTCTGCGGTGCCCTGTGGTCCACAGCAGTCCAGGGCGGTCCCCAAATCCTCTTGCACAAATTGCAATTTATTTTATTTTTTTTTAGTTCTCTGACGTGTAAAATATCTGTCCAGACACCTGCATCTTCATAAAAGGCTTTAGGATCTCTGCGGGAAAGACACTGGAGAGGCCTCAGCGTTATGATTATTACTACCGCTATCAAAATGTGTTCTCTAGAAAATTTTCAAGCTCATATGTCAAGGTCCCCAAACATACGGGTAGAATTTCAATTGCTGCATTATGGCTAACTTGCTTTTTCTTTTTACGTTTTTTTCCCTCTCTCTCCCTCTCTCCCCCCTTTGGTGTTTGAAATAACCGTCGCCCCTGCAAAATTCAGAGGATGAGACTGCAGCTGGCATGTATGAAGAGTCCTTTTGCTCCCACAGTGGGGTGTATAATTGACAGTAATGGCTGTAAAATCCAGTGCTCAGGGGCTAGGGATTTTTTTTCAAGCCATCACTCTGGAAAATACACAGTTTGATCAATGGCTGCACATTTCAGAGCGCTGTTAATAACTGCAGATTGTTAAAAATCCACTCTGCGAATATATCATCTCTTCCCGTTTCTATTCCTGTTGTTTAGAAGAGAAGGAGAGTAATAATGAAAACAAATTACCCTGGATTTAAATATTCATCTTATTTAGTAATTGTGCCCAAATAAATATTTCAGCCGCAGAGAGTGGATTGCCCTGTCAGCCGTGGGAGCTGCGTGGTGGCTGGATCCAGCTCCTGGGTTTGTGTTTCGGAGGGGAGAGCTGAAACGCCCTGGAAGCTCCGGGCCCCGTGTGTGTCGCAGCGCGTTACGGCGGCCACGATGAGCGATGCGAGCCGAGGGGAGGGCAACGTGTGCTGTTGGCTTCTCTGCGAGCTTCTCGTTAGGTGTCTTGGACCCACAGTCATTAGAAAACTGCAGTCATCAGCCTGTGTTTTTCTTTTTCCCCATGTTTCCTTTCCGTGCTGCATCTTGGGGGACTGCAGTGCACTGCGGAACACTGGAAGTTCCACCTAAACACTCCCCAGATTTGAAAAGCTTCAAAACAAACTAGTGGAGGACGTAATATCTTTGTTCTAGGGGTTGAAAAGAAGGCAATTTTTGCAGTGACACATTGCACAATGGTTGTTACAGTTAGGTAGAAAAATTTAGCTAGAAAGGCACTCAAATTTGGGAGTTGAACCTTTCCCTGTACCTGCTACCGTGGGGTAATTTTTAGCTCCTGGGGACTAGTCGGGTGTCAGAGAAAGCCTGTCCATTCCCAAGACATCCCACGCTGCGGTATGCTCACAGCAAGAATACTAAATTATTCAATATGGTAATAAGAAATACGGTAGAGATACGTTTAATAGCTCTTTTTTTGATATTGTCAAAGAGAAGTATGATTCATTTTGATTTCGAACCAATTTTTCATTATTACTGCATGTTTTAAATATGATAAAGAAATGACTCTTTTTCCTTCCCTAGATTGTAGGAGAACTGTTGTTCATCATGTGCCCTAAGATGATGGGGTACAGAAAACAACCTATATTGCCTTTAAATTCTCCTTCGCAGTGCCAAGGATCAAGGGCACTCCAATTCCATATGACCCAAGCTCGGTAGCAAGAGGAAGACCCATTTCTTCGCAGCAACGCCCTGAGGTTTTGTTTACTGCTTTGCCTGTGTATGTAGAGTGTCTGGGGGCAGAACTAAGCCCTGCTCTTATTTCTGTAGAGCAGTTTCAGGGTGCTGTGCTCCTACCAGCTCCTCTCCATGCAGCGCTGAGCACGGGTCGGGAGTAATTCTCTCCACGTATAATTTGGTGAATTTACTGAGTTAAATTGGTGATTCTGCTGATAAATGAGAGCCTAGCTCAGCAGCGTATTTTAAATTCATTCCTATTTAGCCGAGTACTTAAGCATATGCTTAACTTCTAAAACACATTCGAGCCCCGGAGGACTGCAAGCGCTTGCTTTAGTGCTTTGCTGAGTAGGGGTCAACATCTGAACTGGAAATTTAAAGCAAATCAAGGAAATCCATAAAAGTTAAGGAGAATTTCAGGGAGTAGCAGAAGCAGAAAAACTTGAATTTTGTGTGGTTGCTCCATAGGAATGAGGGTGGATATGGACTTTTAGGGGTGTGCTGTGTGTTTTCTATCAGAGGAGGCAGGTGTTGGATCTCTTCTCATCTCCTGCCTCCCAGCTGCCACCAACATCAGTAATTTTTAGCCTCTCTCCCACTATCAAACTTCGCTGAAAAAGGCCTGAAGTTCCTGGAGGTGCTGACAGACAGACAACCAGATCGATTCCATATCATTTTCGTCACAGGGAACCAGGCTAAAAAAGAAAAAAGACTTGCTCTAGCCATACCGCTGTGAGTTTACTTCTTTCTAAGCATTTTATCCTATCCAATTTTAAACCTTCCCAGTCATAGTGTCTTCCACTTCCCTTTGAGACTCTTCAGCTGTCTTTTTGCTTTGAATTTGGCCCACATTTGCTGTTGTTTCTAGTTAGCCTCCCCTCCCTACCTGCTCTTGCAGTTTTATCTCCTTGATGCTTAAACCCTTGAAGCACTTTTGGAAAGTTAGCACCTTCTCTTGCTTTATCCTTTTAAAACTCACCAATGGACTTTTCTTCAGAAAATCGCCTGCCTGCCTTCTGCTGCTCTTGAGCAGTGTTACAAATCCAGGCTCTCTGGAAGTCTGGCAAATAATTTCTTCTACCCTTTTTAGAAAAAACTTGTTCTTTTTGCTTGTTGTGGCTTCTGCTTCTGTAGCATTTTGAACTGAAATCAGCAGCTTGAATAAGGGAAAAGGAGAGCCAGGCCTAATCATCTGAGTCAGATTCACAAACTGTAGTGATAATTTGGGAAGCACTAATGTTTTAGTTATTCATGTCTTTCAAATGCTTTTATGCATTATAACAGCTGCCCATTGGATTTCTGTTTATATATTCCAGGAATCATGCTAGCTATGATGCCTGCAATATGTCATCTATTTGAATTTTTCAGCTTACTTGCTCGGAGGAGATATTTTTAAGTTTACCTTTTATTGCTCGTTGTTTGTTCCAGCTAGTTCACCCCGAGGATTTTACTTTTACAATGAACAAAGAATATCATGGATATTTGCAGTGGTTTGATGTTAGCCTTGCAAAGAAGAAGATTATAGGTGCAGTTAAGACATTGAAAAGAAATGAGCTAGGAACCTACAGTGCAACAGCTGTAAGAGTACACAATGAGGAATAGTCAAAGATATTCAGCAATCTAATATTTTATGTAGCTGCCATGAGATGAAATCCTGCTTGTGTTTTGATACCTGATGACTTCACCTCTGGGCTTGTTGTCACATTCTTGGCAAGCTGTGCTACTCATGAAAGGAAATTTGATTCACAAATTTCAATAAGGGTGGCAAATTCTGCAACAGCTCTAAGTGAAAACTGATCTTCACTTACCACTTCTTACTGTTACGTGAATGACTTATGAACCCGTAGAAAGTCATAATGATTATCAGCGTACTGAATTCATACTTCTAATAATTAGGGCTACTCTTCAATTGCTTCAATAGGATGAATATTTCTTTTTAAAGGGATAGATGTACTGCTTTCCACTGTTAAATATAAAGATTTTTGTGTAGAGTCCTGACACTCTCCCAAGTAGGAGCAACACAGTTTGAGCTGTCTAGTCTCCAAGGTTGGTGATTCTTTCTCTCAAAACCTACAGATCCAAGATTACTCTCTTCAAACATGTTTATAGAAAGTGGCTTGAAATTCCCAATGGCAATAGATGAAGTGTGCCATATAGTAAGGAAAACCCCACTTGTGTGATACTTATGTGATACAGATTATGTGCCCTTCGGCATGCAATTCTCACTCTCATGTAGTAGTATTTCTTACTCATACCAGCAGGTTTCCTTGGTGCTGCATAAAGTATCTCACTAATTTGTGGCTTGTCTAATTGTGTCTACTCCAATTTTATAATTGCTAGTTTAGACCTTTTGTTGTTTTTAATAAAACAGCACTGTATTTAATAAAATAGCATTTTATGTTAATTCATGGTGAGTCAGTCACCTACCGAGATGGGGTGATTCACGTATAACAGAGATGGTGCCTGCTCCAGAAATCTTAATTTACTGTTGATTTTCAAAAAGTTTGCTAGTTTAAACAGTTTTAGAAATTTCACCAGCAATATGAATTATCAAAGTAATTATCTGATTATCTAAAAGAGTAACTTTAACATTTGTGGTATCAAGGTACATCTGGAAGGAAATACCAGAAGTTCAGGAGAATATTAACGGAGTAATTTCTATGGAGAAAAAAATGATAAGATTTCAACCACTATAAGCACATAAATTGTCTATATTGTGCCCCTCACCAATGTGCTGGGTGTCATTTCACGTGCTATGCTGTGTAATGGTAAAGATATAGCAAATTACAGTATTGAGAGGATTACAGTCATTGTGTAGGCAAAGGCCTGCTCTTGTTCTTGGAGAAATTGCCCTGGAAATGCCAAGCAGCCATCATCATGCTCTGATGGAGCAAGTTCCCTAAGGTAGGGATGGCCATTTCTCAGCCTCCTTCTCCAGGTCATGGAGTGTTTAAACTCCTCCTAAGTCTGTCTGCAGGAATGTGGTTCTTTTTTCACAGTGCTATTGGGACAGGGAGGGAGTAGTTTGGCAAGAGGCTGTTTAAGGATGCAGAAATGTAGCTGGAATAATTGTGAATTGTGAAGCTATTATCAGCCATTATCTATTTCCAGAAGGTCTGCAGAGTTTATTTAGCTTTTGCTGTGAGCATTGCTGTAGGAGATGGGACTGCACGTGGCCACGGTGCTTGCATGGTGCCTGCAGCGGGCTCGGATCTGCTCATTCTGAGCAGAGGCTCCTCCAAAGCTTGAGTCCCAGCCAGGGTGGCTCCTCTGACTCCTTTAACCACCAGAATAATCTTATTGTGCAAGAGCCTTTTAGGAGAATGGAGGGATTAAAAATCTCTAAGTAGTTCTAAAATGGAGCCTGATAAGTTTATGAAGAGATATGACACAGCGGTTGCAGTAGCGGGGAACTATCCATATTGACCAAGATCTGTTCGTGTTCAAACCAAGCCATGTGTAAGTGAAGGTCTATCATCATTCTTATCAGTCTGAAGTTTTCTAGAATGAGTTCTTATGGGTTTCATATAAGCATCTGGTGGTTGTGTTTGCTTTAGCAACCCTTGGACCATTCCCATAAATAGGATTGCTTGCTACACGAGTGCTGATGCTCAGCTATAGAAGACAAACCTCACCAAAAGAGAGGGGCTGGACATGATGGTCTGTGTAATGCAGTGCAGATTAGTGCTGTGTGTGGTCATACTCCCACAAACTCTCCTGGCAAACATCTGCTCAGCTACTAAAAATGTTGTTCCATACCACCTGCTTTAGTATATATAACATACAAAGCACAGATGAATCCCATGTATGCGCTTACAGTCATCTTTAGCCAGTAAAAATTGATACAGAACAACATAAGTCAATGAAACTTAACAAGTTTATGAGAGCCAGCAATCTGGGTTTCTATATGACCATGTCTTTCTCAAAAAAAGTGGTGCATCTTACTGGGTTGCTAATGTTCTAATTCTCAGTCAGGTTTCAGTCATTTGCTGCATTGTCTGCTTTTTCATGAGGGGCTCATTTTCCATTAAAATGCAGCAGTTACTAATGACATTGGTGAAATGGATGCTGCCTTTCAGACAGCCAGTCAGTTGTGCTGAAGCTCCCTAGTGCTGCGCAGCTAGAAAATGGGATTGTGAAAAGGAAGAGATGAAAAATAGGGATGGCACTTTCCCATTTACTGCTGCTGATCAGATGCTATTGGTTTTGCTGTGTGGCAGGCAGTCTTGGAAATAGCCTCGCAGAACATGGTGTTATTTAATTTTCAGTTTTTAGTAAATGTAGTCTTATGATATCACCTTTTGTAACCTACTTCCAGACCCATTATTTTCAGAATGAGTATTTGTACATGACAATAGTTTTCTTATTCTTGCATATTAATACTTCAGCTAAGCTTGGATGCAGAGTTTGTAAAATCGCTTGTGCTGCAAAAGAACAGGAGACAGACAGCAAGATCCCTCATCATCACTCATTCACGACCACATTTCCAGTCTTTAAGAGTGGTTGGAAGAGGAGGATGCTCCACTGCCCATGTCCTTACTGATGGACGGTGCTGTATGATGGGCAGGGGGTAGGTGCTCAGGGTATTGTTGCATTTCTGTAATCACAGAAAGGATGCAAAATAATGTGCTGCTTTGGAAAGCCAGGTGAGGAGATTTAAACCAGTCTAGATTAATCCAACTTAGAAATGGCCCTGGCTTGAAAAAGGCATTAGACCACATAGCTTTGAGAGGCTCCTTCCAGTCTAAATTACTCAGTAATTCTGCAGTTTAAAAACATTCTTTGTCCCAATTCTTTTTTTCAAAAGAAAAAAAAAATGTAATGTAGATACTGTCTTTCTGTTATACTTTTCATGTCTTGAAAATTAACAAAGAGATTCTGGAAGCTTCTCTCAGTTTGATAAACTGATGAACATTTCTTCTTTAATTCTAGACTTAACATATACTGAATGTTTGGGTAAGGAAAACATAGTCTTTTTTCTACTTGAGAACTTTGCACTTTTGCAAGATGTTGGAGTTCAGCAGAAATACTCGCTGGATAGTTTGCAAGAGAGGAAGTTCCTACAGAGAGGGTAGCAATTTCTCCTGTATTGAATCATCCCTGGCAGATGTGCCTAGAAAAGCCACTTGTTCTGAAATATATTGAGGCCTTGGGTTCTGTGAAGTGTAGTGCTACTTCTGTGTATAATTCCATATGCTGAAGCAGTGTGGACACTAATAAGCCAGGAGCATAAAAAGGCTGTGTTATTGATCTCACCTTGGTGACATGAAAGGCCTGTGTGCTCATACACTAGCTCTTCCATTTTAGATTTAAGAGTCCAATTAATTTTAAAAATAAAAAAGGGAAGGGAGATAACTTTAAGATCATGCTGGATTCCCAAGTTAAATGGACATTAGTGAGAGTGACTGATGTTTGAGACAGGGATCATAAAGCAGCCAAATGCTGCATCTTTAATGTGAATGCTGAAATAGTGACTTAGCCTAGAAAGGTTCTCACTCCACATAGAAATCCGCTGGAGACCTTTTAGAATAGTGTCTTGGCTTGGTTAGGCTGGTGACTCCTTCTTTGAGCATTTTAAATATATTACATTCACTAGAAATATAGCAACCATGAGAACCATGTCAGTAAGAATTAAAGTTAAGGGGAGCTTTCTTGTGTAGGATATAGGGGGATAACTCGGTCTATATGATTACCTTTCAGGGATGGATGGTTATGGAAATGATTTAAATTGAATTCAGCAAGTTTGATCCCACACATGTCTATGCCCATGTATAAATCTGCTGTTTGAATGCCTCAAGTTTGCAAGGGGGTCCTTCTGCGTAGGATGAGCAGCACGTTTTGCTGAAGGGCGCTGCACTGGTGGTGGTGCCCGTTGTCAGGATTTAGAGCACTGGGATCACTCAATAGTTAATCTCCATGGAACCGGCCCTGGGGTTCCTGGCAATGAAAACGCTGGGTCTCATTCCTGCTTGCAGAGCAGTGTCATGCTGAGACTGCTCCTTTCAGTGGCAGGTTGCTCTCATTTGCAGGTGACAGTGGCAGGGAGGTGACATTAACTGCCTGGGAAACTAATGCAAAAGAAATGTCTAAGGCTTTTCTAAGGAATACTCGAGATTGATATTGATATAAAGGCTTAGGACTGAGGGCCGTGATGTAGGAATCAAATTCCTGATTCTGTCATTCTTGGCCAAACCAAGATTCTGGAATCAATACGTCACTTTTCTGTTTCCTTAAGTGGTATTTAATTGGGAATCTTTTTCCTATATGTTACTTTTGTCAGTTAAGACACTTGCTCTGTGTGTCTAGCACAGCGTCTTCGATGCACTGAACTGACCAATACAGATAATAATGCTCCTTTGTGATTCTACACCTGGTTTGTTCTTTTACAGTTTTATCACATGGATATACGATTTATGATATGTGTATTGTTATTTTTTATGCTGAGGACAATAGAAAACCACAGGTAGAAAAATGGAATGTCAGTGTATCCACAGTATTTTATTTGACTTACTATTTTTAGTAAAATTATATTTTCTTAGCCCTGCAATTGGGTCCCACCTGCATAGTAAGTGCAGTTTCTCTGCTGTTGCCTTATGATTGGGCTACTTCAAAAGTACTTGATGTTGACTGAATACTGTGTTGAATAATTTATTGGATGATTATGAGACTGGATGTAATAAAGTCAATGTTGATTTATCATTCCCTTTGCATAACATGGTAAATGGTTACTATATTTATTATGTCAAGAGATGCTTGGAATGGTCGTTCTGAACTGAAATGCTGACTTGGTGGGAAACTATCTTGTAAATTTATATTATATTAAATGATCTGCTAATTTTTACCCACTTTTGAATGGTTTGAGTTATTTGGGAGAAGTGCTATCAACAGCTGGGAAATTGTATAGTGAATAATTTATTTGAAAATAGAAAAAAAAAAATCAAATAAATAATTCAGCAAGTATTTCTCGACCAGCACTGCTGATGTTATGCTCCAAAGAGGTGGATCCATTTTTTGAGGACTTTATTACATGATTAACGGACTCATTTTTTTGTGATTTTTCTTGTTAGTTGGTTCTTTTCATACAGTGATTCCTGAAGAAAAATGACTTTTTACCCTATCCATCACTGAATTTTTAATAGTAAGATGACAATGAATAAAATTAAATTTTAATGTAGTGCTGTATGTATCACCTTATCTTGATATATCAATGGTGAATAATGACCATCTCTGTAATGCAGTGGACTAGATTGTCTAGCTACTGTTTTTTTTTAGACTCCTCTTTCTGACCTTGGGAAAGTCTTTAAGCCCGTGCCTCAATTTCCTTCTAAAATAAGAGTGTTTCTTCCTTCTTGCTCTTCACTGAGACTAGGATCAGGGACTGAGGTGTAAAGTGAGCTTACTCTAGCTTTCCTGGCAACATTCAGTGCAGATATGGTGGTAGTTTGGTTTGGTTCTGTATTAATATTCTAATATTTTTTTTTTTTTTTTGTAAAATGAGGCATTTGATTTTCCATTGCATTGTATTTATTTTCATTGGTGGAAATCTGGTTAGTCTTGCTGGTTCAGCTCTTACCTGCTGAATGAATCTGGAGGAACCAGTGTTGGCCAAGCCGAGCTCAGCACCTGGAGCCAAGGCAGCCCCTCAGCCGGGATAATGTCACATCGGCCCCTTGACTGGTGCTTAATGTCAGATATTGCAATACTTGTTTTTTTGCGTTAAATTCTAGTTGTAGGAATAAACTATTTTACTGAAATTCTGCAATCTTCATCCTGTATAGCTGCAAGAAGAGCTTGAAAGCATTCATTGATTGCACATTGCTGGTACAGAAAATAGAAGGAAATAAAATTTTTAAAAGTCTTTTTGCCCATATAGTTGTTTTGAGGGCCCTTAGCTTATGATTTTTGTGCAGAAGAAGCCCGGCCAGCACAAACTCCAGGCTTTTCTCAACTGTGTCATCCTATGATGCTCTGAATGTTTTCCTCTGGCTTGCAGCTGACACACTCGGGTGCTATTTGTGTGTTATTTTGGAGCAGCTCTGCACTGGATATAGCACATTCTGATTGCTGAGGTTATATTAAAAGAAAAAAATAATCAGGTGAAATGTGGTTATGGGGTTTACACCCAACATCAGCTCTTGACGAGAGGTTTTTAAATCACCACTGCCTGAATCAGATTTAGCGGCGTTTGCTGCAAGCTTCTTACATGGAGGTGAGCACCAAAGAAAAGGCCAAATAAATTGGCCTGCCCTAACCCACATTATTTATTTATTTATTTATTTATTTTATGTCTTTTTTTCCCCTCAGATGTCTGTGTTGTAGTCTCCTTGCTGGTTCAGTCCACACTTTTGACTTGCATATCCCATACCGGCAATTTCTAGCACTCCATCAAAGGTGCCAAGCCGAAGCGGTTTGCTGCATTGCAAATACCTGTTTATGCAGACAAGATGTGATCTCTGTCTCTGTGGCAGCTACGGACAGGAATGCAGATGTGTCCCGCTGCCCCAGCTCATTGGATTTCTTGTAAAACTTTCTTAAAAAAAAAAAAAAAAAAAAATCACCCACACAAGGAAAATAAGGAAAATGATGCCCTTTCCTGAAATCAAAGTTATGGCCATTCATTAAGAATTCAGCCAAAACTAGATATGTTCTTTCTTGGTTAAGATAAACTAAAAGGTTATCAAGATCCTTTCCTCAACTAGTTTAGATATTGTTGCAAAGACTGGTTCACTTAAAAGAAGATCCAAACCTGGATTTTCTTTTCTGGCTTTTGGCTAGACTAGCAGCATGAACCCTTTCTCTTAAGCCTTGCTTCCCCTTCATGCTGATTTTTTTGAGGTTTCTTTCTTACAAAGCACCTAGACACCTCAAGCCTCCAGCTTTTCTATCCTCCTTTTATCCACATTTCACTGAGGTTCTTTTTCTGCCTTACTCTCATCCTTTTGCAACAGGGCGTTTTTCTGTTTTTCCTGGTTATTTTTTACTTTTGGAGGAGGGTTAGGAAATGGGTACAAGTATACAACATACTTTAGAGACGCTAATAGGAAAAATGGCTTATAGTTGCAACTAGATGGGAAGAAAAAAAATCTAATTTTTTTTTTAGGCAAGTTTTTTATGTTTTAAATAAAATTAGAGAGGAAAAGCTTTTCAAAAAACTATAGAAATAGATTGTTTCTGAAAGCCATGAAGTTTTGTTACCAAATGGTAATGTTTTGGTTTCAGTGCTCTTTCTCCTGCCTTCATTGTGCATTTCTTACCACTTTGCACTATTTCCTGACGCCCAGGAGGATCAGCGCAGCAGCAGGGCAGGACAGGGCAGCCACAAAGCCTCTCTGGCACCCAGCTGATAGAGCTGGCATGGGGCTTTTATCTGCTGTGACAACATAACACATTGTCTTACTTTCACCCAATGGTTTGTACTTATTTTTAAATCAATTTATTCCTGAAATCACCAGGGACAGATGCTACTTTGCGGCGGATAAATCATCTCCCTCTTTTTCTTTATAGGGAAGTAGTTTCCAGTTTAATTCTCCCTCCTATAAAACAGGGATAATGTTCTCCAGCAGCTCTCCTGGGCCTCTGGGTCAGCCCCCCTGCTTTCATGCAGGAAGATTTTCCCAGTTATCCCTGTCAACATTTTGTCTATGGATGCAGGTCTCGGGCTGGCCTGGGTAGTGTTTCAGGTGCCATGTGATGCACTGGGGACCGATGTGCTTGCGAGGAGGTTGCAAAACACCAAAATTACCGACTTTGTTCTCCCGTCTCCCCAAGGCTCTTTCATTAACACTCTTAGGATATATCTTATTTAACATTCTTAGGATATATCTTATTTAACATATTCACAGCTTTAAACTTCTTGTGTCCATTATAGTCTCCTCAAGAGTGATAAAATTTTATATGGTGTATTATGAGAAACATTAAATGCCCGGGTGTTTCAGCAGGTTCAGAACAAATCTGGTTCTGTCTGGTCATGTGTAGTCCAAGGGTGATGCTGCAGGTAGCAGAAGGACCAGGATGCTCAAACTGGGGTGCCTGAAGACAGCCCTGGGCTGTGCTGATGTTCGAGGGGATCCCCAGGGACGTGGGGTGATGCGTGGGGTGATGCACGGCTCCCGAAGACCCGCAAGAGCAGCTGGTTCTTTCTCTAACAAAACTTGCCGAAACAGCCTCGGTGTCAGGAGGTGGCCCTGGTGTCAGGCTGTCTGATTTAACAGGACTCGCAGGCTTTTTGAAATATTTTTTTTTAATATCTTTTCGGTCTCGGAGATGTGTCAGAAGAAACAGGTGCCAGGTGATTCTCTAGATGGAGTAAAAATTCCCCGAAAAGGAGGTCAGTATCTCCTGTGGCTCATTATTTGTCAGAGTTGCTTGATCTTGTGTTGGGCAGGAACTAAAGGGCTGATTAAAGCAAGTGCAGGGAATGTGCCCGTGGTGCTGCTGTCCCGGCCGGTGGGAGGAGAGACCGGCTTCCCTCGTTGCACTCAGGTTTTCTCTTTTCCCCCTGGTTTCTGTCCTCCTCGTCTGCAGCTTGCGGCTCTTTCAAAGCATCTCGGCCGCGCCGAGCCCAGCAGGGCCCTGCTCCTGGTGAGAGTTTATTGCAAACACTGTGAATTCTATTACAGCTTAGCTCCCCGTCCTAAACAATAAATTACAGCGGAGCGAAGCGCTGTGCGACAGACCCAGCTTTGGATTAGCATCAAGAACGGATTCACTCTGACCACCCCTCGCCTCGGCTTGAGTCAGTGCCGTGGGCCTTCGGATTCAGCCGTGCTAAACTTCCTAACTGCCGAGTCTCCCGTATCGTAGCCATCCCCGTGCGGTGCTCCCGACTGCAATCACGCTTTTAGCGCTGGTGAAAATAAGCTGCCAACAGGCTCTTGCGTGAGAGCCGCTGGGAGATGTTTGCCTGCATGGAGGAGGATTAGGCAGTGGGACATCTCGAGCAAGTTCCCACCAGGAATTGTCCTGCTGGAGACGGGGATGAGCTCAGCCGGGCTCCCGGAGGCAGCAGACGTGACATGCACAGCACATGAGAGCGGTGTTGATGAGCAGGATCCACGCCCATCGCACCGCCGAGCCCTGACCTGAAGGAAAAGCCGCAAATGCTTTTAGTGTGGCTGACCCTTGATAATGAAATCTATTTGGGCAATTTTCTCCATTTATGTTTTTTTAACGGTATTTTCTGAGGGGTGAGTGTCAAGCGGTATTCCGTAGGTGTGCAAAGAATAAGAGATTGATTCCTCCTCTGCACATTATCCGTCCAAATTAACTCTCGCTGAAGCTTGGCCAGTTCTCTGGGTCTTCTGCTATGCTGGAATCCACGGCCTTTCTGTATCCAGCTACCAAGAGACACCGCACTCCAGGCAGAGCTTTGGGGCTGTTTTCCAAGCTCTTATGCAGATGTGACATTCTTTCCCTCCCTTTTTATTCACATGGGTGACTTTTGGGCTGAGTTCTGCATTGAGAGATACCAGTTGTGAAACACTGCTCAGAAAGGCCTTTATCGCTGAAAGCCAGAGGCACAAATCCATGGGAATTGTACATGGAAGAATCTTCAGGGTAGTGATGAGTAAAGTTCAAATAATGTAATTAAACAGAAGTTCCTGACCTAGTGTTGACAGCCCGGGCCTGCTTGTAGGTCATGGAATACTTTAGCATTTTTTCTATACACCTTTGGTAGCAGTAATGAGATTCTCATTGATTTTGAGGAGCTTTGTGACCTTGTCGGTTAGAAGTATCTAGTATTGCTAAGATGAATGGGCCCAAATACTTTCAATCAAAATCACGTTTAGTAGCAAAGTGCCTTTTTATTCTGCTACAAGAAATGCTTCATTAAAGCACCAGCTTTAAAGGACAGATTAAAAGAAAACCCTTCGAGTGGCTTGGAGCTCAAGGAAATAAGGACCATGCTCATGTTTATGGTTGATGCTTCCCAGGCAGATTGCGCCTCTAAGGCAAAGTGTGATGAGAGGCTTCCATGCAGCTCTGCCTTCCCTCTCCAAGGCCCTAGGGCAGGAGCCCAGATGTATTTTTGGAGGTGCCTTTCCAGGAGCCTGTCTCATAAAGCAGAATGAGAACACACTGCATTTGCGCTACACCTCCTGTAGGTCATTGCTACAACCTCTCCAAAAAGAAACAAAAAAATGCATCACCAAAACATTTTGGAATCCAGCAAAAAATAAATGTTACTATTCAAATTTCATCCAAGGATTGCATTTTGCTTGGGAATTTTTTTGAAACCATCTCTCTAGCAAACCAAAGAAATAATCCCTTACATTGCTTCCTAAGGTGCAACTGTCCATTTGTAGATGGTCTTGATCTTTTGGCAGTTTGGAGAGTTTCTAGAGGAGAGGAGATGCACTTGGGATGAGAATAACATAAAGAAATAGAAGAATTTTCTGTTCTTTCTCTCCAGCTTTAACCATTTCACTTCCCTCTTCCCATCTTACCCATTCCCTTTCACTTGTCTTTTTATTTGCTATGTTCTAAGTACATTTCTCCTAATTCCCACACATCTGGAAATGCTGTGGACAATTCCCAGCAATGATTTTGTGGCTGCCTTCCCTGCAGTGCCCTTGTTTGCAGCAGTGACTCCAGCCTGGGCCAGGACCCATTGCTGGGACCACCAATACTGCAGTGATAGACTGAGCAAAGGCACCCCATGAGGAAGCACAAAACCAAGGCTTACTCTATGAAGATTAAGTTATTTGAGCACAGAAACTGTGGTAGCTCACACTGTAAAAACAGAATCAGTGCCACGTATTTATAGGTAATGCATTGCAAGCTCCTGTTCGGACAATGAAGGTAACTGAGTTTCAATAGTTGCAGCTGCGTAAAGCAGTTTTCTGATCCTACCTAGGTCAGTACGAAATAAGGCTGCACCAGTTTGGAAATTGGACTCTTTTCTCACAAGAAATGTGAAAATGAACACAATGTGCTCCCTTTTGGAAGCACCTTGGAAACAAGAGGTGCCTTTTAAATTCCATCCAGGAGAGCAAGGGCTGAGTAGCTCCATTAAAACCCGAGCCTTAAAGATGATCTGATTAAACTGTTCAAACAGCAGCTTTGAATAAGGCATTGGATTTAGTCAGAATGATAAAATGTCTGGGTATTTTGGTGAAAATCCCCAGTTGGGGCTGTCTTTATAACTGGTTGCTGTAAAAAATATGCCTAGTTTTAACTCTTTTTCCCCATGAACTAAGAAAAATTGGGTGGGATCTGGACACATTTTTCATGTTTCTAATAGATTGCCAGCAAGACGTTCTCTCCCTACTCTCTGCTTGCCACGGCCAGCGCCCCTTCGGCACTGTGCCATTCCTTCCCTCTTGGGTATTATTCATCAGGTTGAAATTCAGCTCTTCCTTTCCCCTCTCCACAAACACGGAAGGTCCTTCTGGCTTCCAGCGCTTCCACATGTCATTCCCAAATGCATTTTGGCACTGCTAGGGATTCCTGCACTGCTCAACAACTTTACAGTGGATCACAAAGTGCTTTGGTGTCTCTATAAATGCCACTGCCCTGGAGAGCGCCCTGTGCCAAGATACACAGCAGAAACTTAACTGCATTGCTTTCTATAGAGTAGCTGATTTTATAGCAGGTTTTACAGGAATTGCACCTTTGAGCCCCTTTCTTACCTGCTCTTTTTAAATTTCTGCTTTATTCGAGTACTCATGTTTCCATTTGACTGTGGTTTACTTGCTCAGTAAATTCCAAAGTTACAGAACGGGTAACATATAAAGGCAAAGCAATATTAATACAGTAACCTGGAAAATCACAAATCGTAACAATTCTAATTTTCTTGTGTTTTTTTTAACCCCCAAATCCTGGCAAATTTGGCCAATATTAAGTAACCCAGTTTTGTAATTCTCCTTCCCCCCAAGAAGTGAAAAATATTATTCCTGTTTTAATAAATGGCAAAACTGAGCTTCAGACAGACCTTCACAGTAACACAGCAGCAGAGCTAAAGACTGGTTCCAGTTTTCCTCATCCTGCCCTACTTCACTGACCCAGCCTGAGCCCAACCTCTGTTCTATGACTCTCTCCTTTAAAAGCAGATGACACTTTTAATGCAGTAATTGCACATTTCAGGGGTGATTCGCTTTAGATTTGCTCCAATGTTGCTTTAACAGGAAGAAAAACAGTTTGCTCAGTAATGAGAGAGGCTTGGAGTCAGTTTTTTGGGTTGTGCAATTAACTGGCTTGTAGCTTTACCTTGATCTGCTTTTGTTTCTCTCTCTGTAGAATGGTGCTGTCCTGAGCAGTCTGTTTCACAGCATGTTGCTAAGTCAGTTGATCGTATGGGAATTGTTCCAAGATCTTAAGTTAAATGCAAATGATTAATTCACTATTAAATCCATCATTCCACCAAATCATCTCTTCAGAAGAGCCTTAATCCAATGTTTTATTAATATAAAAGCAATTATATTGCTGGCTCATCAGTCATGTGAGCAGCACTCTCCTTTTCTTTCTTTCTTCTAGTGCGGATGGCCCTTCCACTGAAATCATGCAGATTGACTTTGAAATTGAAGACCTCACCGACCCACCTGGGACCCAGCTCATCACGTGGCAGGTAGAATATCCTGGCGATACCACATCTGACCTAGGGATCTCCAAGATCTACGTAAGCCAGAAGGACCTGGTGGGAGTTCTCCCTTTGGCCATGGTAAGGAATGATTTGGCATTCTGCAAGGTTTTAATATTGCATTACAACTCTGGAGCCTGACGGATGCTAGTGAGCTGCCTGAGGGAGAAGGGGGTACTACCATGAGCAAATAGATCCTGACTTCTCAAATTCATCCCATTTATTGATCAATGTGTGCATGAGGGCAAACTGCATGTAATCAAGAAAGGCCCAATCAGGCTTCCTTTGGGCAGTACATTGACTTCTTGGGGGCAGAAACCACATTGGTGCCATTTCCCGTATTCAAATCTCTCTCCTGATGCTGTTTGGAATGGTATCCTTGGGCATTCAGTTTAGTGTTTGGCTTATTTGAATCACAAACAGTTTTATACTTTTTCTAGTGTTTAAGCATTTCCTGAATCCAAAGTTTTAATGCCTTTCAATTCTGACTATGCATTCAACTGAGAGTGAAAGGAGAAATAAAAGTCATGGCATGACTTTGGAATAATTTTTAATTACCCAGGGAGCAAAAAATACAGTATAAGGCCAACTATCTATTCTGTATTAGTGCATTTTAATGAATTAACTCACCACCACAGCGCAAGCTCCAGGACTTGAAAAGCTCCTGGTTCTTCATTCATCTTTGGTCTTTTCTAAAAAAGGTTCCAGATTCCAAGTAGAAAAGTTGTTTTTTTTCTCTCGAGTTTTCTCTTCTCTCCCCTTCATATTTCTTTAAGGCCTGTCTGAAAGGCTGACTGCCCTGTTTCTGCTCTTGGACCATCTGTCAGAAAGTATTGACACATTATTATTTAGCACTGAAAACAAAGCAAAAATCAATCTCAGATCATTTTAAAGAACATAACCTGGATGGTTGTCTACCGATAGTCAGTTAATTATGCCATTATTGAAGGCTAAAGGTGTTTCTCTGCACTTTCAACTACCCAGAGCTGATAAGGGCAGTTATCGTGATTTACCAGCTTTAAAAATACTCAGATATTGTGATGGTTTATTTCACCAAGAAGTATTTTGTCCTTTTTCAATGGCTCTTGTTTCACTACAAATGGATATATCACATCTGGGACAAGTGTCTCCACTTGTAATTGTGGCTAACAAAGTGTTCGGTTTTCAAGCCCTGTGTTCCTCATTCCAATGGTTGCAGGAAACACTGGTTCATCTCCCATGACCCTACTAAGAAATGCAGCTGCCAGGTTGTCCTTAAGAGTAGAGATTCTCCTGTCAGTCACTACAAATCCGTTCACCCTCTTCATTTCCCTTAAAAGATGAAGAAAAGCAGCCCAGTTTCAAGCAGTGCAGAATCCTGCGCTCAAAGGTCATATGAAGTCTATAAAGTTGTCAGCAGGTGACATTTTACAAGGCAACAGGTGTTGGATAACGGGCAGCAGAGAAAGCCGAGATGAATGACGGGGTCCCCTCATCACTGACGCCCTGGGAATAGTTTTAACCTTCTCTGCATTAACCGGAGTGTCAGGAATGGACTCTGGGGTGTCACAAATCTCCAGACCTTTGCAGTACCTCACTTTATACTTAGTAAATGATGATTCAGGTGCAGGCCTTTCAATATGCATAACTTTGATTAGTTTGGTACTCCAGATTTCTCCATGACCTTATCAGAGCCAGTTCGTAAGTTCTAAATTTAAAAATTTTAAAGTGAGAAATACTCTTTTAGCTAGGACAAACCACAATGGAAGCAGTGTTACATGGTTGGGTTGTTTCTGGTTTGGAGTTAATTTGGATTGGTGTTGCTGGGTTTCTTTGCAGAACATGTAATTTCATGTTTTAAAGCACCAAACAGAAAAGCTGTTGAATAGTTCAATTACAGGTTTTCCAAAGAACAACTTCACTGCTTTAACGTTAGAGTTTCATTTTCTGATAGACTGACACATGCCACCTCTGCACCATCTTTGTGTGCTGCAGTCTCCTGCGATAACAACTGTGGATTTGTAAATCACAAAGCAGAATATTGGTCTATTTGGAGCCTCTGTTTTCCCTTTTTAAGTTACAAAATGCTACAATGGAAAGATGTAGATATGAATATCAAGATGCTCTGGAAGTGCAGCAAAAGGTAGAAGGTAGCTTCTCCTCAAGTTATTAGGATATCTGGTGCAATCACCTTGCTTTTCTCCAGTGTGTAATTTTTCCTATGGCATGTTAGTATTCCAGCTTTTGAGGCTCCTGCAGGGCCCTTCACCAATATCAGCAACACAAGCCACAGCAGAGCACTCTAGGATATTAATGAGAAAAGCTGTGCCTTGTACTTTATGGATGTGGGGGTACCATAAAATTTGAAATTTCTGACACTTTAATAACCTCTTTTCTAATTTTAAAGAGTAAGGCCCTTTAAAACCCATCTGGGTGAGCTGTGCGTAGGCCCCAAGTCTGTCCTTATTAGTAGATGGGACAGGCCTGGGAGGAGGGTTGTGTAATTGAGAACAGCCAGAGCCTTTCCTTGAGCACCTGCTTGGGTATTGGCCATGCACCATCCTTTCCCTCAAGCCTGATGAGATGCAGGCAGAGATATTTATCCAGGGTTATAAAACGTTACTGCCCTTTTACCATGATTGCTTTGCGGTGCCTCTTACAGCCATTAGAGATGTCTCCCTTGTTGACAGAAACTAAACCCCCCTCTGAAGCACTGTGGATGATGTAGATGTCTGTAGAGCACAATGTTCTTGGCCAGATCCTGCTGTCTCCCATGGGTTCCTTGCACAGCCACCTCTTACCCCCCTCTCATGTCACTGCCAACCCTGTCACTGGGGTCTGTGGCCAAGGACCTGCATGAGAACATGTGAGTGACCCCCAGAAGCGACAAGAACTTATCTGGAGAGAGAAGTCTGGATGTGGAAGGCCAGGGGATCTCTGCACAACCAGTGAGTAGGGAAAGACTTGTATATACTTCAGGCTTTGTTGTCAGCTAATACATGACATTATTTTTTTACTGCCATATTAAAGAATAAGATTTCAGTTCTCTTCGCAGGCATTTCTTTCCCATGTTATTTCCCTCTTGTTTCATTAAGTAACGAATGGCGCAAGCTTAATCACTCAAATTATACATTTGCTGCTATTGATTAGCATCGGCTTTTACACATTCTGCCAGCTCTTCCATAATTGTGGTGTTCACCTTTTCTTGAACCTTAATGATTAGGTGAGGATGAGAGACAAGAGCTTCGTAGCCGTTTGTGTACATACAAGATAATCCCTGTTGAGAAAGGCAGAGGGCAGATCTGACATGCTGGTAAATGGATAAGTAGAAATCTGTTCTGTAAATAATAATAGCAAAAATGGTGAATAATAAAATACCTGGGATGGTTCTTAACCGAACCAGCTCTTAATCTCTAAATTGTTGTCTTCGCTGTGTATATGCCTGAAACCTTTTCTGCCTCTGACCTCTATTTAATAATGATAAGGGATAAGGGCAAAATGCATGTTGTATAAACCCCATAGTTGGAGATGTTGCTCTGAAGATTGAAAAATCTCTTATTATTGTAGGCCTTTGCCTAGAAAATACTTTATGCTTGCTCTCCTGCAGAATACAGATCCAAAGCATGTGCAGCATGCTCAGTGTCACTTCAGGAATGTCAGGAAAATGCTTGGTTTTGCAAGAAGGAAACCCAAAGTCCTTCAGAGTCCACAGAAATCGGGGCTGGGGGCTTGATTGCTTTGTGCGGCTGTAGGATTAACACTTCAGAGTTGATAATTCAGCCTTGTTTGTGACCAGAGTCTTGGTAATTAAACAGCCTGGCAGGCAGGACACCTTGCTGGGCACTAGGGCTGAATTAGCAGGACCGTCTGTCCTTCCTACTGCGTATACACCCGCAGTCTAGTCAACATGAACCCAAAACTGGGAGAGCCATCGCCACCCTAAGAAGCGTGCACGAACACTCAGCTGTCCTTTTGCAGAGGAAGACTGCTTCCACGCAGATCTAACTGCCCTATTTTTTAATAAATAATCAATATAATCAATATTGCGTCATGAAATTCCTTTAAGCCAACTTGGGTGAGCTGTTCTCATGAAGCAGGCAGTGTGTGGGGTCCTTTCCTTCTAAACTAACACCGCCGTTTTTGTAACGCTTGTGTCACCACAACTGCTGTTGTATGAACACAACCGGAATATTTATATTTTTCAAGATCAAGTGAATAAACAGGTGTAAAAAAGTGTTGACTTTATTTTGGGGGCAGAAATATTTTGTAGATATAGTGTGTTGCAAACTTCAAATTTAAGTTTATATTTTGTGAATAGATGTGTTTTGGCATGTCCTAGGACAGCCATCACAGCATCTTTGACTTGAACCCCCAGGCTCCCATTGGAGACAGTCATGTTCATAACTTCAAACCCAATGGACGCTTTTTGGCTTCTGAGTAGTTATATTTATGGCAATCTAATTAAATAAATTACATTCAAAACCCAAACAACAATATAATATTATAGCTTTTAGATAATTTATTGTTTTGACTTATTCTTGATATTCTTTATAAAAAATTAACAAAAGTGCTGACAGGAAGTAAACTCTTCTACATATAAGCAACATAAGAAGCTGATGAAATAGAGCAAATAAATAAACTGCTCCTGCAAAGGGAATATCTATTATAGAGAAAGCATTTCATTATTAAAATAATTTCTAATAATCACAGGAATCAGCTGCCATGCAGTGCTAGTCACTGTAGGGTTTTAAAAATGCTTGCAATATGAATGCCCTCATGAATAGATTTATCTGAATCATTTCATTTTTGGTTAGTGCTGTTTATGTTCTGGTAGAAGCTGAGACACCACTCAAATGTGCAAATACTTTTCAAATTGTAGCCTTGTGTGTATGATATAGATGAACAAACTGATTAAAATGCTGCTGATTTAATGGATTAAACTACTGTTGACTAGCAGTTTAAGACCAGCCTAGATCTCACTTGGTAGCCAAGAAGAGCAGGATCCAGCCGGGATCAGCTGCTCAGCTCAGCTTTAACACTGAGTGTTTCTAAAAACTTCCACTGACGCTCAGCTTTACAAAAGAGATGTCTAGATAATAGATAAAAGCTTTTACCATCCTAATTCCTAGTTTTAAATTATAGTTACAATATTGAGTGAGCAGTTCTGAAAAGAAACCTTTTAAATCAAAATGATATCAGCTATTTTCTATAATCCTTTTCATAAGTATCGCTTCCTAAAATTAGGTAGATCTTTCCTCTTACTACTTGTATGGAGAGGCAATTAAAGAAACACAGTTGGCTGGAAATCTGAAGAGGGCTTCCAACCATCAGTTTAGTGACAACCACTTAATAGCTGTCTATTCTTAAGTCACTATTGTTCATTTTAAATGAGAAAGTCCTTCTTTTTGATATTTATCTTTATCCCTCAAGGTCTGCTTAGAGAGAGTAACACACATAGTAGTCAGGGTAGCACATATGGTAGTTCGTTTTTATACAATGACACGGATCATCCTGGAATCCAATACTGTGTCCTCATTCCTTTTTTTGCTCTGAAGAACTCTTAACTGATGGCTGAATCTTGTCTTTAGCCCTTCTAATTAGGCTTTGCACTGTGCCTTACTGTTCTTCATTCCATTTTTATTTCCTGAATCCTTGATTTTATCAAATTCTTTTTATTTAGTAGTCCAAATACCAGTATTGCCAATGCAATTGCACAAACTGATATCGTTAGCAAACTGCAGCAATAGTCTCTTGCTTCTTGTTTGTGTTTAAAAGCAATAACTAAAGTCTGACTCAAAGCTAACTCTAGAATAAGGTTGCATTAACTCAGAGTAACAGGTTATCTCACTCTTAGTCTCTGAGTTTTGCCCGTCTCCAAAAGTTACTTATTGGGATTGGGTCTTTGTGATTCAGGCAACTTCAGCAGCAAGGACTTTGTATTCCTTGTGTGATGCATGAGTCAGATGAGATCCTATTTCACATCCTAATGACTGTAATGAGCCTGTACAGCTATTAGAAGAAAATGTTTCAGACAGTAAACAGAAAACAAATAATCTGTTATGTTTCAGAAACTAATTGAGTCACAGGTGTCTGAAGCTGAGACATTTGTCCTATATGGAGAAGTCAATTATTTGTACTTTTTCAGGGTATCTGACCCTGACATCCATCTGTGACCTCAGTAGTGCACCAGGCAGCTGAGGGGTCCTGTCTGTTGTGGCAGTTCTCGTACTCCTATATGACTCTGTTCACAAAGAAAATATACTCAATTGCAAGAGGGTTGACTGTATAAGGTGATTTTCCAATTAGAATTGCCCTTTAAAAATGGCTTGATTTGGTCTTTGACTTATTATTATATTGTTATTATTTTTATTGTTCTAAACTCTGGCCTTGCTCTGGCAGACTTATATTGTGTAAATACCAACAAACTGACAGATGTGTGAGTCACTAGCAGGGCATTTTGTTTCACATACAGAGAAAGAAATGAGAAAATAATGCATGTAGCTGGCAATCAAAGACGTTTGCTTTCTACCTTATCTCCATAATACAACAAATGCCTTTTTTTTATTATTATTATTTTCCTTCCAGAATTAATGAAGACTCTGGTAGCCTTAACATTTGAAATAACAAGTAATAGCTCTTGTACATCTGGAATTAGACATTTCATTGACCCATTGAGTTGAGCAAGCACTGAAATAGCAACTGCAGTCACTGCAATGTCAATGCAGACGTTTTGCTACTCAAATTTGCAAGCAAAAAAACCCATCAAGTGGTTTTGCCACTTAAACTCCCTCTGCCCATCATAACTAGAGTGCCTTGGAAAAGCATCTTGTTGTTGTTGTTCATGGGGTTTAAGACAGGAGGTTAGAAATCTTGTTTTTGTATCGGGAGCTGCAGTTGCTGGCTGACTAACACTGTAATCACCTGTAATAATAGCAGGCAACAGCCACCCAATTTTGTCTGAGTGGGAGAATGAGTAATGAGGACTTGGACTGGCTGCCGGCAAAGCCGCTGGCAGCCGCACAATTTGATGTGGAGCATCAAAAATCGGGTCCCCTAGGGGAGCAGGAACGAACACAGGGATATTTTTTCTTATGAATTAAAGCCTAAGAAAAATGGGTTTGTGTAGCAGCTGCTGTTCTTTCATAAGCATGAGCTGCATATGGTTTTCTGGACAAGTGCGTTTGAACTGGCTTGAGACAAGCACAATCCTTTAGTCTCGTCAGGCTTCCTGTGTTGTTTTGTTTTGAAGCTGCTGAGGTACTATGAGATTTAGAAGGACCAGGAAAAACATGGAATTTAAAGCAAGTTCCATGCATAACCAGTTTTTGCTTCAGTGTACACAAGGATGGAAAGACCAGGCTAACCCATCACTATTCTACCCCGACTTCATACCATTGCTATTAAAAGTGCTGTGAGTTTATAACAGGAGTATTTTGATGGTGACCTGAATTCTCAGAATGAAGTATTAATAAATATTTGATAATTTATATGTCTTTTTGGTTGACTCAATTTAAGGCAGCTGAAAGGAATCTTCTTTTAGTAGGTAAAACCTTGGCTTGATTTTAAGAGCAAGATATTTTAAGATGTTGCTTATTGTGTACACAGAATCAGAAAACAATTGCTGAAAATGTTGCATCATCTAGTTTGGGTTACTTTGCCAATACCCATACATCTGCTATTAACAAGACTCAGTTAATATTAAAGACATTTCAAAAATTTCCTTTTATTCTCCCTTTTAGTCATGGTTGATGTTTGCTTACTTATATTGATATACAGTCAGCCTGAGTTTATATAAAACAGATTACTGCCTTCTGTTCCTCTTTTGTTTCGTGTCATGTTTCATTCACAGGATTTTGTAGCACATTGCTGCCTTACAAGGGTAGTAAATATTGCAAAGAAATCTTTGTTCTCACAGCTAAATGGTTTTTGCTGAAATAAAAAAAAATCGCAGGAAGTATTCTTCTGTGCTTAGATTTGTCAAATGTTGTTGCATTAGGATTCAGAGCTTACACTGATTTCTCTAAATGCATTGCCATTAAAGTGTGTCTTTGTGTCCCCTCTGCCCCCTCCCTGCCCTTTTTCATCAGAGAATCTCTCTAAAGAGTAGTTAGGATCAGATAATTCAGGTTGGAAGGCACCTCCAGAGGTTATATCTTGTCTACCTCCTTGCTCAGAGATCCAGTTGCTCAGGGCCATGTCCAACTGAGTCTTGAATACTTCCAAGGATGAAGATCCTACAACTCCTCCATCAACCTGTCCCGGTCTTTGACGACTCCCACAACAAAATAATTTTTTTCTCCTTATGTCTAACTGGAATTTCCCGTGTTCCCATGTCCCATGCTTGTGTCTCTTGTCCCATTGCCATGTTCCTCCAAGAACGCTCTGTCTCCATCTCCTCTGAATTCTCTGAACTGGGACTTGTAGATGGCAGCAAGGTCTTCTCTTTGCCAACTCTTCTTGGGGCTGCACGAGCCCATCTCCCCTCACCTCCTCTCAGACGTTCTGTGATCCGGCCTCCAAGCAGGTTGGTGGCTCTTTCTTTCCTGGACACCTGCCAGCATGTCAACACCCTTGGCTTGAGTTACCATCTTGGTTTGTTCCCCACCTCCTGGCTGGAATTTTGAAAAAAATTTCCACTATTGGCATAATGAAAGAGAAGTTGCCTTAATTTATTCCCTTCAGATTGATGATCTGAATAAATTGTATCTCAAAAATAAGCAGCAAATATACCATGTTTCTGAACTAGATCCATCAGCATTACCGTACTGCTTGAACCAAGCAGTCAAGTATTCCTATTTTCCATTTCTTGATGTTGTTTTTCATGTGTTCTGTGATTTTTTTAGGTACTTTTTTTTCCCTTTTTTTTCAAGGATTAAAGCTTTTGAAATTATTTATTTACAAGCTATGAAAACCTCCCCAAAATGGATTTTAACAAGTGTGTAATTGGATAATTTGACAACTAGTAAGCTGAAGCCCCAGAGATCAGGAATTACACTTTGCTGCAGAATAGTCGTTCTTCATGTAGAATTAATTTGATTTCCTCTAGATTACAAACAGCAAGAAGAGCAGTCAATTAAAATAATTATTCTGAGTTTCCCATCCTGATTTTAATTGCCAACTGGTGGTATTCAGAATGCCTTTGCTTTGGTGAGATGTCCTCAGAGGCAGGATGCCATGGGGGACGCTGGATTAAATGCTGGTCCAGGAGCAACAACCGGATGCTTTGAGTGGGGATTTTGGCTCTGCTTTTGGAATGATGGTTATCCATGGAATCTGCAAACCCCTGGGTTTGTGGGAGATGTGGAGAACAGCCTCGTCTTCCAGAGCCGTCACCAAATGAAGCAGCGTTGCAGCTTTCCCCCCAGTCTTGTATGGGTGCTGCCTGGTTGAGCTGGACTGGGGGAAGCATCAGTGCGGCCACTGCGATAACAGCGGCTCAGACACCTGCCGAAAGGTAGATCCAACAGACCCAGAGCAAAATTAAGGTCTCGGGGCTGCATGCTTACTGAATCCAAAAGGAAAGAGATTTGTAAGTGGACATTTGTTTCAGTTTTGTGTGAAAGGGGGAAGGAGACAAAAAGTGAAGCAAGGATTCTCTGCAGCACTGAGCATGTTGTTTGGTGGTCACTGGTGTCGTTTCTGATTGTGAGGAGACTAGAGAAAAAGCAACAACATGAATTGGGAAAAGGGTTGGTTTAAAAAACCTTGACATTTACAGAGACTAAATTGGAGGCATGTAAGAAATGTAAATGTGAAATAATAATAGTAAAAAAAAACCTCTGGTTCTTTCTTTCATACAACTTACTAGTATCTCTATCATAAAATAACAGAATTGCTGCCCTGGAGCCAGATTCTGCAAAATTCCTACCCTGCAGATACAGTAGTTACAGTTCAAAGTAACTTTTTTTTCCACAATACTAAACTTCTATTTCCCAAACCCGTCAGCCCCAAACTGTGTGAAAGTATTTAAATTATTCTGTCTCTTGCATGCAAATCAGTCCAAACAATTGGAAAATAGATCATAGGACTGTCAAATGTTCAAATCAGTAAAAACAGTAAAAAACAGTAAAAAGTGGTGTTAAAAATATATAGAAACATACTGGATTTTCATAAAAAATAGGAATACACAATAAGTCTTTTTATTGTAATTCATACTAAAAAATCCAAATTTTGCTTTTAATATTTGTAACGCAAATCACCATCAAGTTTAAAAATAATTCTCTCAGCTTAAATGGAAGAAAGGTACATTGTTTTCACGTATGAGTTTTCTTTTTGATCTTAAAAAGATGTCAGATAGGTAGTGTTATGTTTCCTGTCATAACTGAGTACAATCTAATATATGCATATAATATGTATATAGTTCTTTGCTGATTTGGTGATAACACGAGCCACTGGAAAGAAAAGTAAAAAGCTTAGACATGAGGGAAAACCAAAACATTTTAGCATTTAAAACAGACAGTAAAAAAAAGAACATATGTAAAAACATGTAAACAATTCATCTAATTTTGTCATAAAACCAGAATAGAGCAGACCTGTAACTCAGCAAACGCAGCACAAAACAGAAACTCTTTGGGGATTTTGTTGAGTGATGCAGTAAAAGCTAATTTCAAATTTTGTAATTTAGGGATATATTTTGTTGTTTAGTCTTATTAATTGGTTTGTTAATTTCTTCATAATAAAAAAGAGAAAGAAAGAAAAAGAAAGAAAGAAGCTAATTATTTTACACTAATCTTTTTGAAATAGTTTTCAACTTTTAGTTTTTCTGTGTCCCTCCATCTATGTTCCATGATAGTGGATAGTGTCCACTTGGTTTCTGCATGGGAGCTTGAAGGAGTGAGGAAGGACTCTGGAATATTTGACGACCAAAACTTGATGTTGGGACTATGAGTTATAGTGGTTTGGGAAAACAAACAAACAAAACTCCTCAGTCCTTTAATATGGTGAAATAGTGTTTTCTGTGTCTGAAATGGAAATGTGGCAATAATCAGATTTTCTTTTTCTTGTTTGTTTTCTTTTGCAAAATTCTGGTGCTCAGATTGCTCTGGTTGACCTTTACCTGTAGAACACTGTGTTCTGTATTATCTACTGGTACCAAGACTATAAAAAGAAAATTTCATGTGATAAATCCTTAAGCAGGAATTTAACCTTTTTATTTTAGGAGAAGCATCCCTAACAGTTAAGTTTTGTTGTTTGTTTTGTGACATTTCTGCTTAACTGGAAGAAGAGAATCATCTTCCAGGATGAATTGAGTAAGGAGGCAAAGAAAGGAGCGTTTGTGAAGCTGCAAAATAATGTCCTGATTTCTGGTATCCCAGAAGCTGAGAAGGGAGTTGACGCCCGATAGAACCTCATTTTTTGTTTATATTTGGGACTGTGAGTCACAAAGAGGTGAGTTAGTAACTGGAAAAATTTGAGAACCTCTGCACAACGTCTCTTCCTCTGAGTTGCAGAATATTCCATAGGAAGTAGTGAAGTAGGAGGCAGCACCATCAGACACCAATTAGGAGATCAAAGGGACAGATTGTACTGCCTTGTACGCACCTACGATAGATTCTTATGGTCCAGAAGACCTCAAAACTCAGGTCAAAGGATGCGCTTTCCTAATTCTTTTGATACAATTGCATATGGACATCACTGATGAAAGAAATCTGCTGTGAAACTCCACAGATCTGCAGCAAGGGAACATCTGAAAATTTATTTCTGGCTTTTCCTGCTTACCTGAGCAGAAACTTTCTCTCCCTTCCCAGCTCTGCTGCAAGCAGAGTCTGAAAAAGAAATAGAAGGCGACACTTCCTTCCAGAGACCTCAAGAGCTGACCTGATTTCCCTGCTGTAGTAAACACCTCCAGGCAGCACACAACTTGTTGATAGTGAGGTGTTTTTCCACTTTTGCTTTGCCATCCAAGCGCTTCATCCTATGGTTGTGGCACTGACTAGTGCAGGATGCCCATGGAAACAGCTGCGCTGTTGCCACCTCTGCAAGATTTGGCCAACCAAGAAGTGTCCTTGTGGCCTGTTGAGCTGGAGCTGATCCAGCGCTGCTCAGAACCACAAATCTTGTCATCTTCTACACCGAGCAGGTGGTGGTGCTCCAATGCAATGCTGAATTTCTCTTTATACCCTTCTAGGATTTGCAGAATTTCTTGTTACTCTCTGGAGTATCCAGTCTGCAGGCACATTAAATTTCAATGAGCTCATAATAGTGTTTTGGTTCTCTTTCCAGTAGGGACTTTGTTGAGCACATCTTAATTGTAAGACTTCGTGCTGCTGACATCTGACAGCAGTTGCTAAATGTGAATATCCTAAAAGGAGACTTAACAGCCAGCCAAACTGTTTGCAGTCCCGGTGGCACGTTATACTGAGATGTCTGCACTTTCATGGGCTATTTGTTTATGCCTATAACCCTTGGAGTTTAACACAGATGTAACAGCAAAGGCTTCTTTTTGCTGTTCCCCCAGGTTAGAGGTAAACTTGGTCATTAAAAAGCAGCTTGGCCGTGCAAACACAGCGGTGGTTTCTGCTGCTGGAGAGAGAAGGTCCTTGCTGCATGTCCTACCCCTGAGTGTGTCTAACAGAAGCCTGTTGCACAAGTCTGTGCTTCAGCCTCCTACCACGAGTCAAGCCGTTCTTACGGAAAATAACAACCCAACAACCCTGAAAATAGCCGTGATATTTATATGAGGTCAAAACAATGCTAAGCACATAGCAGAAATAATATATAGTATATAAAATGTAAATTATAAACGATGTGTAGGAGTGAAACGTGCAAGAGTCATGTCAGAAACTACCTGAAACTTCAAGCTTCTGGTTGTCACTAGGTTTTGGACCAGACCACTGTGAGTGTCCTCTGAGCCTGGCTTTCCAAGTGGCTCATTCCATAAATGTACAGTGATTTCTAAACCCAATTAATCGCTCTATACATCCTCTTCCTCATCTGCACCATAACGTGTGCGGGAGGTGGTTACTGTCTTCTCCAGTGTTACAAGTACATATAACTAATAACATTGACGGTGGCTTGATTCCTGTGGGAGCAACTATTGCAAACGCCGCAGGGTGGGAAGGAGGCGTCTGCGTGACAAATAGATGCACTAATTGCTTTAACTTCATATCCATCTTCCCAGTGCCCTCTGCTGGAGAGCAAAACCAACCTTCCCGAGCGCATCGTGTCGCCGCGCACCTGTGAACGGCTGCATGGTGGTGGCAAGGAAAGGAAAGGGAATAGGGCAGGAATTCAATTCATAAACTATGTTGAGAAATATCTGCCATCTTCTGTCCTTATCCTAAGTCCTTCTCCTAAGTCCTCCTCTCTGCAGGGCATAGCCAGCCCATCCAGGTGAAGGGATGAGCAAGCACCTTGGAAAGGAGCTGGTGGAACTTGTCCCCCCAGACCCTCACCCAGAGAGGAGGGTCCTCGAAAACCCTCTACCCTCTCCAAGACCTCACAGCTCTGGAGAAATTGCCCTGTTTGGTTGGGCAGCGGTGGGCAAAGCTGCTCGTGGTTTGTGGGGAGGTCTGGATGGTGGGGATGGAAAGGCTGGTGCTGCCCAAAGCATGAAAGGTTTGGGATGAGCAGCTTTGGTCCAGGCGTTTCGTTGTTACTGCCTTGCTGTCCTGCAGGGACAGGGACAGCCCTCACTGATCCTGCTACCGCCTGCCCTGTCTTTATTAATACATCACAGAGAGCAGATTGGCACAAAAACAATTGAATTGAATTGAATACACACGATTTTTGTTCCTTTGTTAACCTCACGTCGAGTTGTGATCATAGCTTGTCAGAAGCAAAATGAAGTGGGATTAAGTAATTCACTTTCACATTTCTAATGACTATTCCAAGCTAGCTTTTTTTATGGTGACCCTGTCTGTCTAAGAGTTACTTGGCTTGGTCACAGCTACATTTTAAAGCCACATTAATTGTTTTGTAAAGCTCCTTTTTAGCATTTGATATGGCATGTTTGTTTAAGCTGTGTGCATGTGTCCATTTGAACATTATTTTTAAACAAACTGGTTTTTGCATGATACAAAATTTCAAGGTAAGAATTGGGGCCAGAGAGAGTGCCTAAGAACTGTGGCATTTAGCACAAATGGCAGAAGTTATACATTCTGCTTTTTTTTCTATCTATGAGTGCTTTTTTCTTCAGCATTTTGAGAGGATTGCATAGCTTGATTTTTATAAGCAAGGCTAACTTATCTGCAGCGAGCATCATTGAATCTCATGAAAACTGCTGTTAAAGGCATCTGAATGAGACATAATGACCACAGTTTTTACATTGCTTTTATCTCTAAAACTCAGTAAATGGATAAAAATATGGTTTCTGGTGTGCAAGAAAATTGTAGCTATATAATTAATAGAGGCTGGATGTGTTAGATGGAAGAAGAAAATTATTTTAAAAGATTGAGGGCTTCTTTTGTAGCGTTTGTTTTGTTTGCTGGCAGTGCCATTTCAGATGAAAACATTAATTGAGCTTGAAAAGTGCCTGTATATTTTGTTGAGAATTTATTATTACTTCTAAGACAAAAATGTAGTAGTACTTCATGTTTCTCTAAAAGTGTCTGCAAAGCACAAAAACTGCAATCCAGCCTTGGCTTGAGGAGGGTTTTCTTCCAAGGTCTTTGAGCCATAACTGAAAGAGAAAGGGAGCATGAGGGAAAGAGGGTGGCTGAATAAAGAGGTGCATTTGCTTCCACTGACACTGAAGGACCTAAAGAGCACAGAAAGGAGAAATAAGGCATATAGGCACCTACTAGTTTCACTCAGGTATAGCTAGAGAGTGATGGAGAATGGAAAGAGGAAGCTAAAAGAAACTTACTCCTTCCCAACCCCAAAAGTAGAATTGCTCTTGTCGTGGTAGCACTGACTGTAATTGCTCTCCAGAGGCAAAACTGATGCTGGTGCATTGGCCATTAAAATGTCCATACACTGTTTATGCATGGGTTAGGTTTTTAATACAGGCTTGCTCTCATTAGTTTGAGTTTTACTGCTCCTCTTCTTGTCAACTCAATATCTCACGAAGTAGGTATTGTTTTCTTACCATTTCCTTAAAAGTTTGCATCATTATATCTGTTTTGAGTCACAAAACAGATCCCACATGCCTTATTTTTGCAATCAGCTTTAGCCACCGTTTCGGGTAGTTGTAGTCAGCACTGGCAACACATCCTGTGGGGTCAGCGTTTTTATAGGTGAGGTTTCTGTAACAGTGCTTGGGGGATGTCATTAAAGGGTTACAAAAGTGTTGCAGAGCTTAGTGCAGCTCTTTGGCATGTACAGAAGTGGCTCAACATACGGTAGAGACTATGTATTGTGACCTGAAAACATCCCTATTGTTTAAACATTTCCCTTTGCTATTTATTTAAATATATTTCTTCATTTTAAAGGACAAAAATGAACATGTGGAATGTTTCTCTTGAGCACACCTGGAGCGTAGACCAGAGGGTTCAGAGCCATTGAAAAACGTTGCTTGAGTGCGTTGGTAAATGCACTGTTCTGTCTGTTGTTTTTATACAGACCCTACAGAAAGGCTGCATCAGTAAAATCCTTTATTTATGAAGGCAGAACATGTAAAAACACCCTGAAATGGCTGTTCAAGGGCACAGGTACCCATTGCCCAAATACTAACTAGCCTATGCAAATGTTGAGTGTGAGGAAAAAAATACAGTATCCTTTGAAAACTGATCCCTTTAGACCAAATTCTGTCCTTGATTCAAATTCCCATTGATGGATTGTGTGTGAATACATTTGACAGGGGAATTTCATCCTTAAAATTCCTTTTCTCTGACTTCCTGCTTCATCTCTTACATTAAGTTTCTATTTTCTCTTCATTTAGCTAATACAAATATTTGCCCATTGCTCCATTAGAAAGAGACTTTTCTGAGGTAATTTCCTATTTAAAATCATTATTCTTGAAAATCATTTAAATGAGATGCCTATCATAAGAACATAAAAAGTAAAGATCTGTCTTTATTTCATTCATTGTGCATTTGGAAGAGATCTAATAGGACAGTTTGAGAAAGTAACAGTTTTGTCCACATCCAGTTACAACTGGAAAGATCATTTTGTCCTTCTGGTCATTGAAATGAAGTACAGATAATGTGCCTAAAATCTCTAACTACAAGCACATTCATATATTAACTCGGACACCAATCTTTTTGCTTTGTGGATCACTGCAAATGACTCTGCTCAGCTAATTAGAAATAACCCAGGACTTGGGTGAAGCATATCAGCTGGAGGCAGAGTAAAAGACATTGATTTTTCTAAAATACAGAGTCCCACGGGTGTGATTTGACCTGGCCCCCCATGAACAGAGCAGGCAACTGTTTCTAATGCCCAATCTGCAAGTGGCACCATTTAAAAGTCGTGGAGTTAGAGGGTCTTCAACACCAAGCTGGGTGGCTGCTGCTTTCACAGTTAAATAAATGGCAAATTCCCCGTCGGCGTCAGGGTGCCGCCTCTTTGCTGTAACAACACATCTAACATTGGAATGAATATGTATGTATCTATATGCTTGCAGAATGTAGGAACAGCTTGTAAAACACTCCTCTGATCCAATCCTGCTTCTGATTGGAGTGCTACAGAAGCAGATTGTTTAAATGCATCAATTATGATAATTCAGACCCAAAAAATTCAGTGTTATACAGCAAATATGGAAATGCCTCATTTATTTGCTGATGTCACATTTTTAGGGGATACCAGCACTATATTGTTACAGTCATTATAAAGCCTGAACTGGGAATAATCACAGAGTTTCGCTATCTGTGGCAGTTTTTGGAATGCAGCTTGTGATTGACTATTTAATGAAGCAGAAAGTGGAGTTGGGTTTGTATTATAGAGAATAGTCAAAAGAAATGAAATCTCATCCTCAAAAAGAAACTCCTCCCTAACTTTCTAACTCCTCTTTTCCTTCATATGTCTTCATTTAAATGCAAATAGCAGCTTCATCCACAATGCAATAAAAAAACCTTTTTTTTCCTTCCCTGGGAAACAATAATGAGGGTAAATTTAACTCATTTCATTTTTGTAATAAGATAATCCTTTTCAATGCTCATGGTAATATTATGATAAAGGTTGATTTAAAAATTATTATTTTTGGAGGGGATGTGTTTTTGGCTTTCTAATTCCTAGAGTAGAAAGAGGAATCCTCGATTCACTCTAGCTCTGGATGGGTGACACCCTTGGGGACAGTAAGTTCAAGAGTTTCCTCTAGCACAAGGAGCAGATATCCCATAACCTTAACTGCAACTTGATCTTGTCCCCAAAAGTCACCTGCACTTTTATGGGTCAGTATGTTATATTTTAAGTTATAAGTTATAATAAGTTATATTTTCCATGGCAGTGTGGCACTTGTGTGTGAGCAAATTTCATCTACTGCAGACTGGTAGCAACAGTAGAGGAGATGACACCGTGTCAGGATGGTGAGGAAGTTCTCGAACAAGCACCATGGCCAAGGCTGACCCAGGTCATACGGAGGATGCCAGAAAAGTTAAAAAAAATAAAGAAAATTAATCAAAGGTCAAGTGATTAATGTAACTGTTATTAGACAGCAGAATATCAACTGATAAACCTACTGGGGGAAAAGGAAAGGTCTCCTGCTTGTTTCAGGTGATTGGCCAAACGTTCCCCTCTTTCTTTGGCTGTTTTGGGGTCCTTTGGCCTAAGAGCAAATAAACGCCAGCCTTGCAACCATATAATATATCCAGTAAAAAGGAGTGGGAAGATTTTAAAATCGGCAGAGACCATTTTATGTAGTTGGTATTATGAATGTTATCATAATTTTCACTTCTAGCTGATTATAACTACTATCAGTACTACTATTTGTAATATGGATGATGTTTACTTGGCTGTATCTAAACTCTTTTTTTTCACTGCAAATGCATATTTATAAGGATATTTCATGTTCACATCAGTAGGTTTCGACTGCTTCTTCAGACAGTGTTATTTGAGTTTTCTGACATGCATTTCAAAGCTGCTTTTAACCCACCAAGAGGACAATACTAAAGACTAGCCAAGATGGTCATTGCAGTATAGCATAGGTATCGATTACCTGCATTTTGCTTTTCTTTCTTTTGCATATTTTTACATTGTGAGACTTTAATTAGCACATTAAATACAGTAGTTTCCCTTTATGAAGCCAGAAGGATTTTCTTTGCAGTGAAAATGAGTGCTTCAATTACCCTCCTACTAATGGATAAAACGTAATTAACATTATCTTGAGGCTAATTTTCATTTATGCTGCCATTCTCCATAAGCCAAACATCATTCTCTGGAAAAAGTCAATGTGTCACTTTTATTAGCCCAGTTTGCACTTTAACACTGAGAAAATTAATTCAAGATACATTAGCATACTTTGCTTCAAATGCAGGGAAATGATCTGATGACAGAAGATATCTCTAGCAGGTCCTCTCTGAAGTCAGGCAGTTTGGATGTGGGTGTACCTGAAAAATCGAATTATATTTATGTGTGGGCATTTTATGGAGAAGACACAATGCAAAAAGCGTTTCCAAGCCAGACAGTTCATAAACTTGCCAGAGTTTACAATATTCACATGTGAATGTTAGCCAGAAAACTCTGTTCAGTTTGACTTTCTTTTTATCAAGGCTACAACTGTGCAATTGTCTATAAGATTTTAGGCCTGAAACACTGGTGATATCTCTTCCATCCTTGTAGAACCGTTGCAGAATCATTAGAAATAGAGTCTGGGGCCTGTTTCAGTACCTTAAAATCCATAAATAGCATCAAATACCTACAGTGGAACTGAGCCTTGCATGACTTGGTCCACTCTGCATGTTCATAAATTTGTAGTTCTTGCTAGCACGAGTGAGCCCACTGGGACATCACTGCTTTCACACTGGCATACTCTGCTCAGGGACTTGTTAGGAAATATTTTCTAATATTTATTCTACATTTTCCATATCCCACTTTAAAACCCCTACTTTCAGTCCTCTTAACAATTCATTTTCATTTTTTTAACCTTTCCTTCCCTTTACTTGGGCCTAGTACTAAGACACTAGAGCCCTGCAATGGAAAATGCTATAAAAGACATACATAGCTCTGATTTTGCTGCTACAGATAGCAACTCTCGCAGCTCTTCTGATTATTGGTGCATTGACAGTGTTTCACCTGCACCTGAGCTATTTGCTGAACACGTTTCCCCATAAATAGTGTTGAGGCCAGACACAGAACCTCTCTTCACCTTGAATTGGTGCACTCCCAAAACAAAGAGCAACAGAGCAGACCACATTTTTTCCAAAATTTTACTCCTTGATGCTTGAATATTTGCTTGAATTTGCAAAAAGTTATCATCTGACCCTCAAAGGTGTGTAGAAGTCCAGTGTTTTGTAATTGCTTTTCAGTTTTTATATATTCTCAACAGACAAGTCTGTAGTACCTGGAGATGTGAAACAGCAATAGCCACGGGGATGTAGGACTGCATTTGATTATAGTTTTGCTTTGCACTCTGTTAGAAGCACCTTTGTACAGCAGTAAAATCTCCCCATATAACAATGTGGAAGTAAGAATGAGACAGGATTAAGGCATAGCAGGTGTACCAAGGGAGATAACCTCTAATAGCTCTACATTATGACAGGTCCTTGCAGAACTACTCACTTTTAGAAGATACCAGACATTTCTGCAATGAAATTTGAGCAACTGTACATCAGCTCCCACAACATGTACATGAATCCGGTTCAGTGTACAGCGTAAACTTGTGTCATCCCTTTGGACTTGGCATTTAGGAAAAATATTGCATCCCTCCCCCAGAAAACCCAAAATAATCACAGATCTACCAAACATGCCAAAATACGTGTTATCAATGAACTTTTCTTTTTCACCAGATTTTCAAGTCCATTTTGCCTTGGATATTTATCCCAGAAAAAAAGACTTAGAAGCTCCAGGATGAGGTAACTTTAATTCAGGCCAAGAGATCATTCTTGAACCAGCTGATTCTTGCTGTAAACAACCAAGGGTCTGATTCCAGGTTGCTCTATGCAACACAAAGCTGTAGATGGGTCATCAAAAATTAATCAGCGCAGCAATGATTAATAGTTGAATTAAATGTGAAAAGGTCCAGAAAGGGTATATGTAATGCAATGCTTTTCTTCATTTGACTTCTTCACAAGCTGTATAGGAGCATAAATGTGTTACCTTTCTAAGTGGATTCATTCTTTCAGTGTTGTGCTGTCATTAAGTATAGCATCTTTAGGGGCTTGGCGTTGGTATGTAGAGCTAGGTTAACCCAGGCTTTTTGGTGAGATCCAGATCCCTTTGGAAATGTCTCTTTGTCAATACAGAGTGGTTTCAAAGTCGTGTTGTGGGTATGGGTGCTCAGCAGTGCACCCAGGGAGCAGAGAGCACACCAGCATCCTGGCTCGTGGGGCTGCTCTCAAGGCTACCGAATGCATCTGAGGATCTTGGCACTAGCCTGAGGGTTGGGAAACGAGATTTGGACACTAATGCATCTGTGGAGAAAAAGCAGGAAAGAACTGCAACTGAAAATGGTCACTATCGCCAAGCAAACAGCCAGAGGGAAACATTTGTTTATGAAAACAAGGTGGAATCCACAGGTAATACCCTAAGGCAACTGCAAATGATGGAGAGAACAACTGCCTGGTAATGGACACACTAAATCTTTACCAGCCAAGAGACAGGTATCAAATCTTGTACTGTAGCAGGTGAAGCTCCATCCACATGTTGGGCAGAAGGTGAACTTGCAGGGTTAAAGCAGGGAATCGTTGTGGGCATGTTCGATTGCGTCTCCATATCCACTGGGAATGTGGCATAGAGTCGAGCCTTAACACACTTGCTGTGTTTCCAGCTGTTTTCAGTTGAACTAGATATATACTTTTAGCTGAGCATATGCTTTACTGCATTAGACCCAAAAACATGAAATCTATGGAGAAAAAGAGGAAAAGCAAGTAGCACAAGAGTAAAGACAGTTTGCACCAAAGCAAAAGGGTTTTTTTCCTCTATTTTTGAACATAATTGGAAAAGAAATACATTCCAAAAATATCCAATTGTTACGATATTAAAAAAATACGTATATCTTAGTAACAAACTTGTAAGAGGCCTGGCTGATAAAGTTAACATCAAAAGATGCTTTTCAAGGCACAGCCTGGCCCTGTGTACAAATCAAGGCTCAGCAGGACTTCCCAGCCCACCTACCCATTATTGCTCTCATTAAATCAGTGCGTTCATCTTTAAGGGTCTGTCAGCATTTCCATTTAATAACCATCACATGTAATGCACTGGCCTCTTTCTTTTTATTGTGCAGGGGTTATCAGTACACTGTGGACACTATTGTATTATATAGTGTATTTAAGGAACAACAGGATTTAAATGTGATGGAATGGTTTTGACTGAGATGCTGGATTAGCATTTCAAATACTTTTTGGTGCTAACCTCTTGGGTAAGCCCTCATTATTTAAAAGTAAAACCCTGTCAGAAGTAAATGACATTGCTAATTGAAACAGTCACAAATCAAAAAATAATGTGTATGCTGCAAGTTACCAAAACAATTTGGCTGCCTATAGGGGCCATTATAACAGAGATAGATTAACTGTGGGGAGGAGCAGGGGGTTTAAGGAGTCTGTGGCAACATATGCTAACTAGAAACCAGTACACATTTGTTACAAAAACTGTCTACACAGTTTTTCTGTGTTTTTTGATATTGTGCCATTATGAGAATGCTAGATAATTTCACAATTATGTTCCCAGAAAATTATATTACACTTTCCTCTTTTTTAAAAAATAACACTAGGATTGAAAAGAAAATGAGTATCTTTGGACAGCAAATTCTACTTGGTTATGTCTGGTGCTTTGCAGAAGAATAATTATTTTGAAATGTCACTTCAAAGTGAGGTTTGAATATTATCTGCTGAGTGGGCAGTGATCAATATCCCAGACTGGTTTTAGGATTCAGGTTGGTGCTGTTTATCCCAGTTTGCATTTGGATGTAGAGCTGGTAATGTAGCAATCACCATAATCATGGTTAGAGAAAACAGTAAATTGTCTGAAAATCTCAACCTCTGTTTCTTCCTCCTCACACTTCTTCCAGGAATTGGTGTTTTTACACATCTCATTTAAACTGCAGCTTGAATATAAATTGTGGTTCATAATTCCAGTGTTACACTGGACCTTGATTTGTTATTTTTCCACTTAAACAGACTTTCCAGTCTGCATTCAGGTGAGCAGGGAAGTTTCTTTCCTGTAACTCTGATACCTGAGATGAAGAGGAAACCTGAGCAACTTGTTTCAAGAGGAGTATGTGATCTGTATGGGCACAAGGGAAGTTATTCCAGGGGATCCTGTTTATTCCATCCCAGCGGCATCAAGAAGTTTAGATCATTCTGGATTGTGAGACTGCTAAACAAAAGAAGTAGGAATAGCCATAGTTTAGCTAAATAAGATACTACAGGGAACACTGCTAAGATATGACTAATAGATGCTGCTGCTTATAGCAGCTAAATCCAGAATTCTCTGCACTCTCAGAACTGAAATTTTGGGGGTTTATTTTGCTTTGCTTGTTCTCTTTTAGTTTTGGTGGTATTTTGGACATGAGGAATTGCTCAGCTGTAAGAGAAAAAAAAAAGTTATAGGCCCTACTATTGAATTCTATCCATCCTAATGCAGTTTCAGAGCAAATCCCTCCATTCCATGTAAGTAGAGCATTAAAGGAAACAGCACTCAAGATGATGCCATAAAATGTGCTTTAATACCACAATCATTTATTATGTTCATGTTGTATCTTTCATAATAATAATGAATTTGAAAGCAAACATTTATGCAATGTAAACCTAGCTTAAGGCAGACTTTAGAGTGTAGAAAGCTCCAAATGCTGCTCAGATTCTCTTGCAGGAGCTCAGAAAAACTCTTAAATTCTCAGTGTAGGATTTTTTTCAATTAAATCCCTTCCTCTCTCCTCTGCTCCCTCTGCCAGGGTGACAATCCTGCCCTGAGATGTGAGAGAGAGGGATATTTTTATGTCTTGAAGCTTTGCTCTTTAACCTCTCGGAAAGCCTACGGACCTACCCACAAATCCCAGAGTATGCAGAAACCTTTGCTCAGATTTGTTTTTTAGGAAAATTGTATCTCCTGAAGGCTTTACCCCTGCTCAGCAGCACATGCATTGCAACCAGACCCACATTCCCAACCTCACCTGGCTGGAGCCTCTCCCGATTCAGATTGCGTTTGCCCACAAGGAGAGAAATAGCAGAGGAACCTGGTCATGTCATCACCTTTGTGCCTTTTCCTCTTTTTGATTTCCCCTTTACAATGCAGCCTGAAGCTGTTACTGCTTGGTTGCGCCCTTAGCCCCAAACTGGTCTTCAAATTATTGCCTTTCCCATTATGAGAAGCCAGAATCCCCACTAGGGTAGTAGGTGTAGGGTAGTAGGTATAGGGTTGGAGAACAAGGCTGTAGCTTCTAGTATTGGAGATCTCTAGCTTTGTAGCAGTTTTGTTGATTATTAGAGTGTCCCTCACACACATTCCCCTGCTAAGTCAGTTCAGAATAACTGAAAGTTGAGTTTATCCCAGACTCCACTGAAGCTGGGGAGGGTGAGGAATGCTATGCCCAACTGATCCATCTGCTCCCTGGTCTATCAAGGCAGCCTACCAAGCAAGAGGCACCTAATGGGAGTCCTGCCCAGAAATGCCCTTCAGGACCAGGACAACAGTTTATAGAGCACTTTGGGTTAGAAAGCAGCTATGTACATTTAAAAATTAATGCACTCTTCCCACCTCCACTTGACTTTGTGGAGCTTCAGCAAGATTCACAGGATGCTGGAGAGAAGTGGAGACATAGGGAATTCTCCCTTGGCTAACACTTGATCCCTGTTGCTGACAGAATATGTCACCACGAAGCTGCTTTGACAATTAGCAAGCCCCCTGCCTCTCCCATATCAACTCTTATTCAGCTGAATGGCAATGGATTATATTTTGTATAATGAAGCATGATCTAGCCCAAGTATTTAGCATAATGGGAGAATAATAAATCATTCTGGAGCTGTCAGCATAATACTTGGGTGTTTTACCCTAGGTAAATAAACAATGTGTCATTATACTCAGGAGCTGTGTGAAATCAGGAGGCATAAATTGTGTTATTGTGTTGCTAGACAATATATTGTTGATAATTATTTTAAACCATTGGTGTGAATGGGCTGTAATTAATTTGTACCTCCCTTTTGTCTAACATTGAAGAAGGCTTGAGAAATAGCCGCGCTTGTAAGCGCTGCTGTGTGCCTGGCACTGATAAATGTATCAAACTCTAGCATGACTTTATCTAGGAAACAGATTTTGATGGCTTGCTAGGATTTAGGTCATTGGATAATTCAGTGCAAACTGCAAATCTTAATGCTATTGACAGAAGAGGGAGCACATATAGGCAGCGCGTTCTATAAATCCCAGTCCTGTAAGTAGCTCTCTTTTCACAGATTTATTGTAAATGTCCTTGAAAGCAATCCAAAAAAAAGTGAGCACACGGGGCCTGGATTGGCAGGTTGGCTTTTGAGATTCATTGTATGCGGTTTTGCCCTGTAAAACTTGTAAAAAACCTGCTCTACGGCGGCATAGGAACTTGGATGGAAAATGAACTTTCTAGGAGATGATCCAGATCTAACATCCTCGGATATAACCAGGGGAACTTCAAAATTGCTACAGTCACATGGCAACCAGACTAATCTGTCTGGGACTTGAGTAACATCCCTCTTCTCATCTTCTTAAATGTTAAAATCCCAAACTGAGGTCCTGAGATGCACATCAGGAACGCAGGAGCCTGGCTGGCTTGTGCATAGAAAAAGAGAGGAGACAAAGAAATGTCAGAAAGAAAAGGTAAAATTGGGTGAACTTGCCTTTTACAGACCTTGGTTTTATTCAGCTTTATTAAAAAAAGAAGAAGAAAAAGAAAACACAGAAAAAAACTGTCCTTTGAACACAGATAGCCAGTTCTGCTCATATTCTGAACATTCATTTCCTGAGTCTTTGTTTCAGAGGATGATAATCTTTTCTGTGCTAGGAGAAGGGTTTTAAAGTAATGCGTATAGTTAAAAAGTTTATTTCCTTTTCCTTTTCAATATTCAGGTCTTGTCTAGCCTGAACCACTACATGACAATGGAAAATAGCATATGTCACACCCAAAAAGAGTGTGGAGACTGAGTGACAGACAGTGATTATGCTTGGATTAACCTAAATCCTGGTTTCTGGTATGTTTTATTTAACACCCATTTAATTTGGCTGTGTAACATAGAAAAAAAAAATCTTTGTCAAACTCAGCACCCCGCTCCAGCAGCTGCAGAATTTCACAACATTATGTGACATTATGAGGTTTGTCACTAAAGCACTTCTCTTGGGCATCTGTGTCATTTGGGTGGAAATCAAGAGGAGGAATCAACATTTGACAATCCTTTTGTTCCTGTGACCTCTGGGGACAGAATTTAGGGCCTGGGCATCATGTAAACTCTGCTCTGTCCAGGCCCTGAATTCCTCTCTGAAGTTTTCAGATAACTTTGAGCACTAAAGTGGTGGCTGACCCCTAGTTATGCATCTTTAGTGTTATAACAATTACACTAATACTTTGACACATAAGGATACCTGGGGATGTAAGTACCAGTATTAATCATTCTGTTAGATTTTAAATCAATTCATTTGTATTTTCTGCTTTTTAGTGAAAAAGTTAGCTGAGTTGAGATACTTATTTCAAGATTGTTCAATTAAACTGGAAAAAAAAGTCAGAATAAGGTCGAGTGAAATGTGTGTGTTGTTGCAATAGCTGCGTTCCTAGTAATCAAAGGCAGAACTTCTCAATATGCAGTTACGTTGTATGTGGATACTGTTATCAGGAATTGGCTGGAATTCTATCAGATCTGAACAGGCAGCATAACGACAAGGTACATATATGTATATATATATATATATAAACCAATGGTGTGACCTTGAATTTTTAAGTATTTACCCATGAATGCGTTTGCCCTTTTCTTCTTCAAATGCTCTCATTTCGTTTTCAGAGATTCTTTAGTTCTTCATCGCTCATCGTTTACTTAGAGCCTGAAGGCCGAGTTCAGGTGTCACCTCTTAGCCAGGTGTAGCTATGGTAACAAGAAAATCAGATCAAACAAAAAAGCGGGATCTGTGTCTTCCAGTGCACATTTTGACCGGGGTTAATAATGACCCCTAAGGCTGGCAGCTCTTAAATGTCCTCAGCCAATTACAGAGAACTGAAGGGAAAAGGAGGAGGAGGAATGAGGACAGAGGCTGCATCTGGCTGCAAGATCTTCTTAACTCTGGATCTGAGAGACTGACTAGGTGGTGGCTCGTAGGAAAGGCAAAAGTTTAAATTTCACATTCTCTCTTCATAGCTGAAGATCAATCATATGGCCTGGCCCTTTTTCCCTACTAGGGCCCTGTTTCAGCCTGCTTAGGTCCTTCTCATTTAGCAATGGGAGAACTTGTTCAACCATGACCATCTTTCCAGACGATGCTGGATGGTTGGTGGCAAACGAGAGGTCTCCATTGCTCTTCTATGGCCATGTTATGCTGCCCAGGCCGTAATGTAGCACTTGTCCACCCCATTAGCTTCTGCTGACATCAGTTCATCACAAACCAGGTCGTGATATTGGTCTTTGCCTCCGTTCTCACCTGAGTTTGTCTGTCTCAACACGGTGTTTCTGCACCCACCCCTACAAGACCCGGAGAAGGCCCAGATGGCAATGTGAATACTTATGAAATTGGATTTTAAGTATTACTTTTCTGATTGCAATTTCTGGTCCCCTTGATGAAGTGGTCTGTCTGTTTTGTTTTTGTTATCAACGGAAATGCTTTGAAAATTGCTCTGCTGCTCAGGAGGGAGAACAGGAGCAAAACATTGCTTTACAGTAAGGCTTTTGAAAGATTGCTTCCACCCAGAGTGTCATCTTAATTTCCCCAAAGAACAGGCCAAGCTGATCAGAAATGATCATTGGTTTTGCACAGATTTGAATACAAATAATTTCATTTCAAAAAGTTTCTTAAATGCAACAGCCCATGATTATTTCCATATTTCCTGAAGCACAACATAATTCTTTCCTTAGGCTCTGTTTTCTTGCTTTTGTTAACCACCGAATAAGTCATAGCATCCTTTCCTCTGGTGTCTAGGTGTACTCAGAGGGATCTCAGTGCCCAGTTAGGATCAGAGCACAGCCTGGGATGTGACATTCCTGATCTGAGTTACCATAGGTGCCAACCTATCGTGGTACAGCAGCCATGCATGGGTCATTCTCATTTTTATGCTGTTTTTCTACAAAATTGTTTGATTATCAGCTAAAGTATTGGGGGATTCTAATGGGAAGATGGTTGAAAGCTACAAAGTCTTCCAGAAATTCTAACAGGTCTTTACATTTCCTGGAAAAGTCTGAAGCATTTGTGAGAATCAACTATCACTGTCCCCCTCCAACATTTCCATTCAATCTTCCTAATCAAATTCTATAGAATTTAATGTCATTCAAGCAAAAAGTCCTCAGGATCCCGCCAATCCCCTGGAAGAGCTAATGAGGGATATGGGAACCCTTCCAAACCAAGCAGAAATGAGTATAATGAACCCAGAGGATGGGAGGCCAGTTGGGTGCTGTTGCTCTGCACGGCTGGCATTTAGGAAGCAGATCAAATAGGATAGTGTCCAATAATTTGGAGATTCACCTTTATGAAAATGTTAAGCACTGAAAAATCATTTAACTCGATTATAGGCAGCTTCACCAACCTTTTCCACAAAGCCATACATTATTTAATAAGAGATTTTGTATCTTTTGAAGTTGAAAGAGGTAAAAAAATATGGTAGAAATACAAAACTATTTAAAGAAAGCTCTTGTGGTCCTGCAGAGAGGTGTGATAAGAGGGATGTGTCCCTTGGGATGCAGCTTGTGCTGCACCAGTGCCAACAAGTTGTCAGATGGCAAATGAACCTTCAAGATGCAGGTGAGTTTGTCATTGCTGGGAGCCCTATGGGGCATCCCCGTGCCCCAGGGTCCCCCTAAAGCTGTTCTAGGGGTGGCAGTGGTGGGTGTTAGAGGAGCCATGAGCAGGATGAGTTGGGTTGGAGGAGGAAGATGAGCTACCAAAGGGGGCTCTGAGGATCTGTAACCATAGAAAAAAATCTATTTGTCACAATAGATAGAAAATTTCATCTATTTGTCACAGTGTGATAGTCTGCAAAGTGATACTGGCATTTTGCATTTTATGCCTCATCTTTTATCCAATCATTTTAAGGGAGTTTGTAAATATTACCAGCACCCTCTCTCAACAGGTAAATGCGAATCTAGTTACAAATAAGTTAAAGTAGAAAAAAGGCATTTTCAAAACAAGGGTAAAATTTTGATGTGAATAGTTCGAGCATGGCACCTAAAATCATATGTAGATCCTGAATTACAGAAAGCCTAGCAGCTGAAAATGCTGAGCACGTAATTTCCAGCCATCTCACTTGTATTGAATTTTAATTGAGTCAAATAGGTCTGTAAATATGGATTTAGGTGAATAATGGCACACAACTTGGAAAATGTTGTACTTTGGCCTTATATGACTTAGCTAGTAGTCTTGCAACAAGTGTGTGATGCTGCTGCAGATGGGATACCCGTTTCTTGGGAACTTACTCCCAAGTAGTCACAGGCAATTACTAGCCTTCACTCTTGGTATTTTTATTATAAAGCCTACTGCATAGATGGCCAGAGAAAACACGAATAAAGTCACCTTTGTATCAGTATTATTCATTATGTCAGAATAATCCCAAAGTGTTGCAGATTTTTCCAGCTTTTCGTTTAGTCTGGAAGAGAGATGAAATTCTTCTCCAGTGAAAACTGAATCTCTTTGCATGGCCTAACTTTAGCCATGCGAGTAACCCCGGCAAAGCATTTAAAAATCAGTAGACTAATTACTGAAGTGATCAACCAAATTAGTATCACGGGAGTCATACGGGTTAGATGAGGTGAAGTGAGAGCAACAGCAGTAAGAAAATTGGGTTACTTGGCAGACAGCAGTGTTCAGGATACTGTAGCGTTACTTTTGGTAGATGTTTATATGGAATAAATAAAACTTATACCAAATCTGTTCACACACTTGTGGAAAGGCAGGCTTTAAGGTCTGAGCATCAGAGTTTAATGTGAACAGAATCTCCAAACAGAGAGTTGACAGTATTAACAAAAGTAATATTAGATTTGAATGAGAAACTTTGTACAGTTAATTAAAAATCAAAGACAGTTATAATAGAAGTAATTACCAGGAGTATTAAATCAGTTGCCAGTCTGAGGCCATAAAAGAATTAATCGGGAATAATTAAATATTTGATATTGAAGGCTTATAATTTCCACTAATGCCAAAATCCATTACTTTACCCAATACAATTTTTTAAGCCTACATTTAAAAGAAAGTGGACAATAGGTAACCAACTGTATGGAAAGAAGTTTCAATTTTGCTTTTAAGGTACAATTACTATTAAAAGGGTATGGTTTCCATCTAGAGGATTGTGCTGACTAAACCCAAAAGTTGTTCTGGTTCAGTTCCTCGTGCTCAGCCACAACAGGTCGCAGATGCCATGGAAATGGTGCAAGAATGGCAAAGAAAGGTGCAAAGAAAGGTGCTTCCTAGCAGCTGAGCCAGTGCAGGCTGTCACAGTAACCCTGGATCTTGGAAACTGCCTTTTGTTGAGCAAAACTATCATTTTATTGAGGCTGGGCTGGAGCTTTGTGCTGCTTTTGGCTCCAGGGCTCTGAGTTTGTGGTAAGTTTAGAACAAACAGGAAAACCCAAACAAATAAAAATAAAAGTCAGGTTATGCTGGTCCTGTGTGTCTGGAGGCAACTCGAGGAACCAAGTCTTTATTGCTGTAGTTTCAAGATTTTCTCCCCCTCCTCTTTATTTTTTTTAATCCAATAAATAGGCTTGTCACAAACCAGTCCTGAGCTAGTGCAACCATTTATCAGCTGGGCTCCTGCAGGAGGAACTGTCTAGAGGCAGCCTGTCTAGCGGGTAACAAGGTGATGGATGGTCACACCAGGCTCTAGGTTGGCATCTGGTGACAATTATTTATTGGATTAAGGGCGTTATAAGCTATCAATGAAAGGCTCTGTGCTTTCCCCTCCTCTCCTGGCTGTAAACTTAGCTCCGAATGAGCTAGGGGGGAAAACTGGTTCATGAATCATTGTATCTTTCTTCATTTGCAAAATTTGCAAATAAAAACACAAGGTCTTGAGATACTTTTGTTTGGTTAAGGTTGTGGACTGTCATATCTCAGGAAGATCAGGTTGGTGCTCACTAAATTCAGTGAGATTTTGCTGTTGAAATCATCGGATGTTGTGGGAGTCTGTGGGCCTTCTCCTCTTGAGATGTCTGACCTTGGAACAACCTCCAATATTGTCACCTAACACTACAAATAACTATTTCTTTTCAGTATGAGTGTTCTATCCTAGAAGATTTCAGACTCAAGACTTCATAATCATTATAGAATGGCTAGTTCTTAAAAAAAAGGCTTTATTAATGTAATATTTTTAATGAATTTAAATGGAAAGGAAGCTGAAGAGAGGAGAGGAAGCTGTTACTCTTTGGCTGACATCAGGTGAATTATTGGATACAATCTCTAAACAAATCTGTTTAGGAAAATACATCAAATATCCTGGATACAAAGTATGTAATTTGATGTCAAGTCCAGATTTGTTTCCCTCGGACACGGGACTGACATTAACATGAGTTCTCCACCAGTCATTCCAGGGGGATTAGACATGAAACAAATATTGCAGAACATACAATATAGTCTTAAAGGCGTTGAATCCGCAGCCCGCCTGTTCCCCAGGATGTTATTACAAGACTCTTAATGTATTTTTTTCTAATGTCTTTTTGGATTCCCTGCTTTCAGCCTGCCTCAGCTGGCTTTACAAGTGTCCAACCACTCTTTTTCTCTGTTATTAATTTCTTTTCTATTACAAAACATTTCTGATCATTCTTCCGTCTTGTCTAACTGCTTCTTAAGTTTATTGCTTTTCTGAGGTGCTGTTAGGGATTTTATTTCCCAACTGGTATTACTTTTTAACTACTCATGTAAATCTGTATCAGTTCAGATTCATGCAGAAAAACAATTTGTCACAAATCTGCACAGGCTAAATGATCAAAGCAGAGCTTGCAGGCTCCCCACTCCCTTTCTTTGCCTCTTGATCCGGCCTAGAAATATCCCATCTTCCTTCCAATTCTCATGCTTCCTTGTACCATGGACTTTAGCTATGGCCAGGAAAACAAATGGGTCACTCCTCAGCATGGCTGCAAGATCCGTGAAGTTGCAGCCATTTATATTCACTAAAGAATTTGATGCTAGCTGTTGTCACAGCTAATCACATAGAGGTTCTCAAACTGCAGTGCTGCTGCCCTTTGCTCTTTGGAAACAGAATTTTGTGGTTTTTTTTAATGGAAAAAAAATCAAGTTTCCTCACCAAGACCTATGGCAAGAGATGCAATTTGGGGCAAATTGCACACATTTACCCACCAGGCTGTGGGTACAACCTTTGCTGCTTCAGCAAGGAGCGACCAGAGATCTTATTCATTCATCTCATTCATCTCATTCACTGTCATGACCCAAATTCTGCCCTGGGCATCATGATGTCCTCGCGAAGGTCATGGTCACATGTCCGGGAGCAGATTTTGGCCCCATTTACCAGATGGGAGCTGGAAAATTATTATAGCTTTTTTTTCTGGATGTCCTTTTGGGTTTATTTCTGTGTGTCTCTTAAAAGTTGTAGTGAGGAGCTAATTACGGCCCCAGTAGAGCCGGCGCGCTGCAGGCTCCCCTGCTGCTCTGCCCTGCGTCTGCTCATGAATGAGCTTGGGCTTGGGGGCAGGTTTCCAAGGCCCCTGTGGTGCTTCTCATTTAGCTCCGTCTGCCGATTGTTTCATGTTTCTAAATCTGAGTTTGTTACTAAAACTACCAGACCAGGCCAGAGGAAAACGTTGGAATAGGATGCTTAGTCACCTCCCCTCTGGACAGTGGAAAACAGGAGTTCTCTTGGTCCTTACAAAACGCTCCCCTTCCTTTCCAAATTGTGAATAAATAGATCAGTTGTGGCTGATCTATTAGTGTTAATTAGTGTTATTACACTGGGGCAAATTTCATCCTTACAAATCTGCTTTTGCCTCATCTCTACATCATTTTTTTCCATCTTCCCAGTTTGCTTGTACATTATCTAAGTTACCAGGATTTTCCAGGAGCTGCAGAGAAATGGGATGCAGAGCTCCAAGGATTGTTCTTAGCTCTGCCTGTGGCTTGATATGGAGGCTTGGGCAGGTTTCTTAAACTTATTACATCTCAGTTTTCCCCTGTGGAAAGTGCAAGGGGAACAGCAGTCCTTTGAAGATGATGAAAATGAAGTCAGAGTCGATAAATGTGTTAGCTTTGTTATTATTGTAGACGTTGCTAAATGGCTTTCTTCTCTGAGAAATACATTGAGGACATGAAAGAAATTGAATCTCTCTATATATATTCTTATAAATACCATATGTGCACCTCAATTTGCCTTCTCTGCTGACAGGCTTTGCTTGACCTCACAGGATTAACCCAAAGTTGTCAGAGATGGGAGGAGAGGGGCGAAGACTTGCAACATCCTGCAGTCACTATGCAGGGCTAAAACTTAAAGAGCTGTAAAGAAAGGAGATGTCTGGGGGATGCTAAAAGCTGGGAAAATTGCAGGAGATAATAGAGCTGCTAGATAGGATGGGGTAAAAACATTTTTGGGGACTTTGGGATGAAAATGAGATGTTTGCATCGTGTACCTGGTCTATGGGGATGCTCAGGTTCAAAGCACTGAGCACCTGGCACACAGCAGGGGAGGACAGAAGTTCTCTGTGGACATCGGTGATGAGGACGGCTCTGCTGACGCCCTTAGTGATGCTTCTGCCGCGTGCATGGGGCTGCAGGCGGGTCAGTGGGAATGTGCAGCTTGGCACGGAAGCCAGAGCCTCCACAGCGCATCCTTGGTCACAGTTTGGTACGTGAAAATAATTGAATGACTCTCAGTGGGGCTTCCGAGTACAAACAAAACTCTGCAAAAAGCACTGACAGACAGACCTCAGCAGGTGTGTCACCGCGTTTTACAGGATGGAATTGAAGTTCTTGTCAGGGGCATTTTTTTTTTTTTTTTTTTTTGATAAAACATGACAAAGATCTCAACCTGTTCAGAAAATAAAACACTGGATTCCTTTTTGCATGTCTCTCAGGACTGCTGCCTGGGGCACATTCCCAGATATTCCACATCTGGGGTAGCCTTTGCAGCAGCCTTGTCCCACAGCATCCCAGGGACACGTTATTTACACCATGGTGATAGGCACGTTGAAATATTTTTGTGAGAAAATTGATTTAGCTGCTAGCTTATTGACTCATTTATTTCTAATGTATGTTATCAAAATAGATTTGGGCATTTGCCTCCTGCCAGGGGAGACAATCCCACGTGCAGGGGTTGTCCTGACCTGCTCCTCGTGGCCGGGTCCCCCAACATCCTTCTCCTGTCCCTGCTCTTAGCACTTCTTGTGCATCCCGTAGTGCACAGGTATAGGCACAGGGGGAAGGGGAATGACAGCTCAGGAAGGACAGCAGCAAGCTAAGGAATAAAGTGAAGAAAAAAAGCAGATTAGGCAAGGCCAGTGATTTGTTTGGGGATTTTTAATGCTTCCCTCCATAAAAGCAAAGCTGTTTCAGTCAGTTTGACCCCAGTCGTTCTGGCTTTGCTACACATCACGCCAAATATTTACTCTACTAAATTGCATTGCTAGAGTCTCGCTGGCGTCTTTTCTTTGAAGTGATATCCTAGAGCTTTCGTTTGCAGCTGGAAATCCCTACATCCGAGCTTGCAGAGCATCCTACTCGCTGCTCGCAGAGCTCCGGCCCCCCTGCAGGCACCAAACCCCTGCGTTAGCGGCTTCTCGCCCGCAAGTCCAAGCATCAGAAGAGCTGGCATCATCCCCAAAGCCAAAGCTGACCCTGCCTCTGAGCTTTCAATTGGGTTTAGCTGGTTTTGCATGGCAAATCCCTCTCCCTTCCCTCTAGCCCTGAGCCCAACCGATGTGGCAGCCTGCCAGTTAAATAGCCATTTCTCATCTCTTTCAAAATGGACTTTTAAATTTGAGCTGCCCTGGGAGGATTTGGCTCCCTTAACCTGAAGGAGGTCTGGTGCTGCATGGACACGTTGTCCATTAGCATTCCCAACCGTCCCACTGCTCCCGAGCTCCCAGTTCACCATGTGGAGCAAGTCTTCGTTCTGCTGGAATCTGAAATGCTCCACTTCTTCATGCAAAGCAGCAAATCAAGCAATAGTTTCAGTATCTTCCTTAAGATACCTGTCCACGTGTAAAATGTATACCTTGGTCACCTAAATTGTGCAAGGTAATAGCAACCCAGGCCATCGAGAAAGATCATTCCAGCTGGGATGACTCTACCCCTGGCAAGTCTCATTCTGACCACTGCGCAGGTGGGTAGGAGGGGGCAAACACAATGGGAAGAAGGAGCAGGATGAAGGGGCATCCTTCTTGTTTTGGACTCTGTTGGTTGGCTCTGGCACCACATTTGATGCTGGACTAAAGGACCTGAGAGAAGCAGACCTGGCCAGGGCAAGATCCCCTTCTGCCAGCTGCAGTCTGGTTCTGGGTGCTTGGGGTGGGCTGAGAGGTCTCTGCTATTCTCCTCCTCCTCCTCCTTGCCTTTCCAAGCTCAAATCTGGTCCTTTCTGTCCTGGTCCTTTTCTACCTGCTGTTCACAAAACATTTGGTTCACCACATCACCCCAAAACCACCAAAACAACGGTCTTAAACAACTGTGTTTTGGGAGTTAACCTTCCTCATATGTGCCTTAGATTTTGTCCCAGCAGCAGACTTGAAAAATAAGAGCACCAGAAACTGAGACTGCAAATCCTTTGCAGTCTTTTTTGCTCGCATTTGTGTGCCTGCCAGATCTCACCTCCAGGAGACAACATTACTGGGTTTCAGCTGGTTTAGCAGCTGGACCTCGGAGCTGAACTGGACACTGCACAAATGCAGAAGAAAAGAGGGGATTTCTCTCTTTATGAGGAGGAAGGAGACATGCAAAGGCATTTTTATAGGACTATAACAAACTCTCGAAGTACTTAGGTTTCAGATTCGCTATGAGCTGAAGTTAGGATATGAAATAAAGCCTGTAATGGCTTTAGAAATGGTTGTTGGCCTTTGTGCTTTGAGAGAGCCGTGCTCGTGGTTGCATCTCACCATCAAATTGGCTTCAGGGGAGCTGCACCTGCTGGGAAGACTAATAAATTGGCCCTATATTTTTACTGAGCCGCTGTCACATCCTGGCCAGGCTGCAGACTAATTTTTGGTGCTCTGTTCAATTTTCATGGTGACTCTTGGAAATACGCTGGCTGCAGTTCCTGCATAACCATTCTGGTCCATCAATATTTCACTGAACTTCAAAGAAATATTTATCTTCCGGGATTTTTGAGTTTAAGTCTTGCAGATTCTTTCTAATTCTTTAATGGTTGGGCTCTGTGAGATGTCTGCTGGGTTAAAACATCCTTCTTGTTAACACTCAGAAATAGGAAATTTAAAAATTTGAAAATTATATTCTATTTAGGCCGTGGTACAAATTGTTTGGCAAATCATAAGAATGGTGGTGCTAGAAAAGATAATTAGCCAGGAAGACTAGTGGAGACATGACTAAATGTCACGATTAGCTATTGGCATCCTTTGCAGAATCTCAATATGGGACTCTTGTGATTTTAGTGTAAGCCACTGATTCCCAGGAAGGATTACCTCAGTCTTTAGATAAAGCGTCTTCTCAAACAGCTACAAACACTTGCTATGGCAAAAATTGGAATATAATTTAATTAATCAGTGGTTTATATTGCGTGTGGTTCATATTAATTCAGTACTAATACTAGATCCACAAATGTATTATTAATAAGAATGTATTAGTTTAACCTCATTATTTTTCTTTTGACTTTAGCTGAGGCGGTGATTTGAAAGTATATTTGTAATTTATGAGCCTGGGAAGGCTTTGTGTTATAAACCAAACAATATTAGGGATGGGAATTATTTTCTGGTTTGGGTACGCGGTTGTGCATGAATGCAGGGTGTTTTACCAGGCACAACTCATCGAATCTTCCCTTATCCCAAAGTTTCCTCATGGGTGACTTGCAAAAGGAGAGGTCACTTAGGAATAAGATGCATCAATAACGCAGATGCATCTTTTATACATTATGTTTTATAACAGTCACAGCCTCCTCTGGCCTATTAGATTCTTCCTAGAATTGGATTGAAATCTGACTCTCGAATATCCATGAAATTTGGAATGAGACGATGCCACCCTCTTGGGACAATGGTACCTAATGCTCATTCACGTGCTACATTTAATGGCATACATAAGTGAGGGAGAAAAATAATTCAGCTAATCAAATGTGGGATTTTGTTTGTCTTGGAAAGCATTGCCAACAGCTTGAAAAGCTGCTGTTTCCCACATCCGTATCTGCCATGGGAGCAGTTGGGAGGTGCTGCTCCATAGTGCTCCTCCACCTCTCATATCAGGACAGGCAGAATAGCTTGGCAAAGTGGAACACGGAATGGACTTGGTTGCAAATCAACTTCAAACCAAAATAAAAAGTTGATTTTCAGCTCATGTTTATTAATCTTGCTCAGTCCTGAAAGTGTTGGTTCAGCCCCAGGGGAGGCAGCGAGACAGCCCTGCTCTGCCTGGTGGCCTGAACTTCTCATGGAGTCTGAAAAAGGAGGAATGAAAAATCTGCTCCAACATTGATTCTGCCACCTATTTCTTTCTAACCCACGGTTTTGCAATCACGTTTTGCTGTTTAAAAGAAATCCATTTTCCTCTCTGTAGAAGCAGGGTGGAAGAGTGTGAGTCAGCAGGTGGAGGAATCCAGCGACACACACTTTGAGCTTTCACTTCGTGCTTGTTTTTAACCCTCTGTCTGACACTAAGTCTGTCTGATTATGGAGCTACCTTGCCCATACTCAGGGAAACAATAGAACTGATTATACAGCAAGTTCTTACATTAAATAAGCTTAATTTGCTTTTATTCCATCTCCTATTCCCAGCAACTTCACCTTTTGTTCTTCCCTATGAAAGGGGCACACATTAAGCCGAATGGTGATTTTTGAAGTTCTTGGTAGCCTTTCCGTGTTTTGCATTCCAGGTTAATCATCCTCTCTTTTACTTATGGTGCACTCGACTCTTCCATTTAAATGAGCAGCCTCACAAATTGTTTTATATTCTTTCTCATCCTGGTTCCTTTATTCCTTTGAACACAGGAGAGTTCAACAATTTTTTCTTCCTTTTTGAGTGCATCACAAAAGCTCAGAAACCATAGTGCAAATAAAGAAATTGAGCCTCTCCTTTATTTAATTCAAGCTTATATTCTGTGTACTTTGACATTTTAGGGCTGGACACGAGCTGCTCGCGGGCTCAGAGCCCACCGTAACGTGCTGCAACCAGGAAATTTGCTTTGCCCCTCCGCGCTGCCCCGTATATAGCCCTGCAGCTGCGTGTAAAACTTGTCCTTCAGCTGCCATAATCTTATCATTAGAGGTGGATTTAAGCGCTAAGAACCGAGGAACAAACCTCTGTGCCTGCAGCTGGAGGCTGGGAGATGAGGCGGCAGTTTCGGTGCCGGCTCAGCTCTCCCGGGGCAGCGGGCGCTAATCCCATGGGATGGGCAGCGAGATGCAGAGCTGCAGCCCTGCTCTTTGCTCCCCTGCCTCTCAAATCCCTTCCATTCCCCCTCCTTGCGGTGCTAACGTGAGGAGGAAAGCTGAATTTGACCACATCCGTGAGGATGTCAAGCGTTTTATACTTTATTGGTTTAGAAGCTTACTAAATTTAAACAGAAGCATTACCATGGCCTTAGGCTCTCTTGACAGTTATAAACTCTTCCTTGGGGGGATTTCTGTAATGCTCTCTAATCAGCTTAAGGAGTTAATTAAACAGCTGTCACTTAGCTGCTTAATTCCGAGACTCGATGCTAAATAAGATTTGAAATTAGTTATGCCGGATGGGAGCGCGATCCCGCGATACACAGGGGATGGCCGAGGGCCGCGAGCAGGGAGAGCTCCGAGGTGGGACCCCCCTCTCACGCTCCAGGCGCTGGTGGATGGAAAACCAACGAGGAAAATGAAGGATATTAGTAGGTGTCCCACGGGGCAGGCTGTCAGGTAGCTTTTTCTTCCCGCTTGGTGGCCTGCCGTGCGGTAAAGATCCCAGCGATGGGTTTATTTGCATCACTCTTGCAGCCTGGGGATGTTAAACCCAAAGAGCAAGAATGGAAAACAACAAGAGAACATGATTTCTTTAGAAGCTGGGTATTTGGGCTGGAAAAATACATTCAGGCAGTCTAGTGGGTGCTGCTGTGGAAGCCGTACTGGGATGCCGAGGCCGCTGCTCCGTGTGCTGCCCTGTGTCTTCCAGCCATACAAGCGCCATGGCAGGTTGTCGAGCACCAACATATTGATATGGATACAGCTCACTCATTAATTTCTATTGCGGAACAAAAAATAAAGCTACCTGGTTATTTTAAAAATCTAATTATGCCATTTGAGCCCAAAGATTGAGGGAGTCTCATTACAACTAGTGTCGATACCAGTGATACCAGGCACCAAAATCTGCATTTTTCAGGCAGCCCTCAGTGTTTTTCTGCCTCTCCTCCATGCTGAAGGCCACAAGCTGCTCAAATTATTTTGAGGAAACATATCTGCAGGTCTTTTGTGGAAAAAAAAAGGACGTGTTTGTGAGGACTAGCAGGAATATGGCACAAAACTAGTGTCATGAATCTCGCTGAAGTGTTTCTGGAGAAGGATGCTGACTGTTGCTACTAAATTTTGCTTTTGTATTTTAATATTAAACAAAGTGTCCCTCTTACAAACCTTGCACAAAGCCTCAAAGCTAAGCATCAGTTAGTCATATACTTATATAAATCATTATTAAGACAAACATTAGGAAACACTGTGGTACAGGGAGAGAAGTAAGGGAAGAGAAAAATTTCTTCAGAATTCTAAAGATATTGTTAAAGTCCTTTGTTTCACCCCAGGACTTATAAGGCAAAAGGAATCCAAGGGGAAATTAAATTGCAGGGATGCTACCAATTAAAATTGAAAAACTAATAGGTGTTCACTTCGGAATTTCTATTTAAATAGATGCTTAGTGCGTACATCTTCTGAATATGTTTCTGCTGGAGGGCTTAGTATGTTCAGTTATTTAATATGAATCTCTGCATTAGGCAAGGAAAACTCACTCCAGAATGTTCTTCAATAGTATTACCATTTTTTGAGTATGGTAACAGTTTCAGAATAAAGATTACCTGGTCTTCCATTACTGTTACATAGAGAGAAATGTTTTCTTCTGATTGCTATTATTATTTTATTTGATTATTATTGGGGTTCGATGTATGTGAATTACAGAGTTATCTGACCTAACGGTTAGAGAAGCATCAGCATCTTTTTCTTATGGCTGCTCTGGGAATCAATTTTTATTAATAATACTTGGCTACAGCTTTGCAAAATCTGTTAGGATTCCCATGCTGCAAGACCCTTACATCATGTCTGCTATAATCTATGCTAGTTATGGACAAAGAATATATTACTTCTTCAGAAGAGTCCTGTATCACTTAAGCAGCAAAGAGCAACACTTTTAGCTTAGCAACTATTTAGATTTGTAGCTTTTACGTGCTGCGATTCTGAAATATAAATCTCTGTATAACTATTTATATCTGTATAACTAGATAAGTATCATGTTTGTTTCCTCAGAATAAAACAAATCTGATCTGCTTTCACCATGAGAACATTAAGGCCTCTTTAGCTATTACTGGCGGAGCTGTCCCTGCTGCTTAAATTGGTGTAAATGGTTAGGATGCCTCTCCTTCCAAGGAGAGGAGCACATCAGGTACCTAAAGAAACCCTCCTCCAAGGACATACTGAAACCTCTGCAAAAGGCGTTATCCCAGCATTGCTTTCCTGAGCGCCTTGGTGGTTCCCATAGCAGGTCAGAGCACCTCAGCACGCATTAGCAGGAACTTTTTCTGCTTATTTTTTTTTCTTTGATTTCTTATGAAAAGAGAGGGACAAAGGTTTTCTGGGAGATGTTTGTAACTGTCGAAAGTTCTGCAATACTGTCCCATGTTGTAGGTTGTGCTGGCTGGGCTATGCTCTGTCCTGGATTTGCACACAGGTTCAGAACAAATGTACAAAAGCTATAAAGCTTTCAAATTTTGGCCTTTTAGTTTGGATAAAGATAAAATATGATTTTGTTTCCTACTGCAGAACCAGATATGAATCTGTTTATCTGTTTTTCTTTAAGTACTCCTTTTAAAGTCGTTTAAATGATTCACTCCATTGGGTTAAGTACAGATCTGTGGGACTGCAGCTGTGGGTTCTGGGGCAGGACCTACACCCCTGCAGCCACCCGAGACCTGGGATATGCAGAAATGTGCTCTTTATTAGCTACTCTATGCACCTGCATTTGCAAGGTGACAGTGAACAGCTGAGGTTCTAATTAGGCTGTTTTTGCACCCATTTCCAGAAAAGATGGCAGATATTGGGCACATTAGGATGCAGGCTGTATTTGGAATATCCAGCGTCATGACTTGGAAAATTCAGAACCTGAGAAAGAATTGTGCAGCTTTTGAAAATCGTTCTCAGTTGCTAGCTCTTACCAGGGGAAATTACACTTGCCTTTGGTAAGCAGACCTCATTAATCACACCGTTCCAGAGGCTTTGTTATTAAACCTCCTTTTGCTTTATAGAGTAATTGCAGGGATCGTACGCTGATATTCCAGCTGGAGGAAGCAGCCATTCCTGCCTGGAGGAGCGGGTCTCTCCAGCTTGGCGCTAGGAGCGAGCAGCCAGGAGGGTGCCCTGGCCTCGAATCGTCCCAATGAACTGAGATAGATGCACAAGTGTTTGCAAGATCAGGACCTAGTGCCCGGGTTCTCTAATTATCGTGGGTGCTTAATAGTGCTCGGTGTGTCATGCTGCCCTCATTGCAGCTCACTGGAGCCTGGAGGAGAGCGGCAAAAGTGTCTGAATATCCTGTGTGCAGTAAGTCTATTGCAAAGCCTAGTAAGGAAATAAATAAAAGAACCTGGAAATTTAATTGCAAATCTTTCTGAGAACTCACTTGCCAGAATAATGTATTTCCTCCAGAGAACAAATGTGTTCTCAAGACAGATGGGCCTTACAGTATAGGCAGATATTCTCACCTTTGCATGAATTATAATTTCAGAACATATGAAAAGCTTTTGTACTGAGAGGAGGGAGGGGATTTTCTTCTTAAGGTCTCTTTTTGTGAAATCCTATTTCACCTTTCCCTAAAGATCCTGATGACGACAGGAAAGCATCTATCAAAAGACTAGGGGAGTTTCTTTCTTCCCTTCTTTTTTGCAATATTGCTTTGAGGCCAAATAAAGTGTCTCTGCTCCTTTAAGCAATCGGAAAAGGTCCGTTTGATCCGTGTCCTTTAGATGAGAGAAATCTGAGCGTCTCCCCTTCAGCCCAAGAGGCGGCAGGGGGAGTCTCCGTCTTCTGGCGACTTGGTTTCAATCTCTCACTTTATCGTCTTCCACGAGTGAAATCAGGTCAGTCTCGGAGCCCATAGCGGGCGCTATTTAGATAATGAGAAGTTAGCACTTGGGGGGCTCGAGGAGCTTTTACTGCGCAAGAACCAGCTGAAATCAAGAGCCTCTTGTTCTACGGGAGAGCCCGTGATTTGCTCCCCTTCCAGGAGCCAGCGCCGTCCTGCAATTGGGGATGGAGGAGCCCAGGCACCAGGTCACTCTGCATCTTCACTTAAAGCAGTGACGTGCGAGGCCCGGGTAGCTGAGGGCACCGGCTAGATCCGTTTTCCTTATATAATCGCGTCTCACACTTCTCAGTGTAGAAGTGATAGCTCAAACAGCTGGAATGTGTTTTGTGATAACCGTCACGATGACAATGCAGCAGTAACATTTCACAAAGCTCATTTTGCTTAAGGAGACCAGGCTTGTCCGGCGTTGGCCTTCCTGAGGGATGGTGGCTGTGCAGGAGCCTTGTTCATGTGCAATGAAATAGTCCCCCACAAGTGACTTGCCCACCACAACCAAAGCCAGGTTAAATCCTAGAAAACCTGAGTTCCAACAGTCTGATTTCCTACAGTGTTGTGGGTCACTTTGGTGGCACCGGAGTGGTGGCACTCTCAATAAGTTCCTTGGGAGGCAGAGCAGGGGAAACCAAGTCTTATTGGGAAGGAGACACAGTGCCCCAGCCCACATCACAGCAGGGAATGGGGAGACTTACTGAATACACCAACATTTCACCCTGAACCTTTCGTATTAATGAAGCAAGATATATTAACCAGAGGGGGTTTTTTGGTCTCTTAGGAAGCAGAGATCCTGAACACAGCTATTCTCACTGGGAAAACTGTGGCTGTTCCAGTCAAAGTGGTCTCCGTGGAAGATGATGGGACTGTGACTGATCTTTTGGAGTCTGTGGAGTGCAGATCATCCGATGAAGATGTCATTAAGGTAGGATCATGTTGCTTCATTGTCAAAAGGCAGTGGCCTTCTATAACATAATAAGTTATTTCTGCTTTGTTGGATAGTTTAGTCCCTTCCTAACTCTTCCTCTACTGAAAAATACAAATTTATTACCAACTGTTTTGTGTAGATTGCTTCAGTGGAGCAAACAAAAAATCCCACCTTTTCCGTCTTTCACGTCACATAGTTCCTACCATATGACCTACCAATGGTTCCTACCATGGAAATGCTTTGAGTTCACCCTTGCCTTTTTGCTTTCCAGCTAGAAGGGGTGTGTGGGGTCGGGAGGGTTGTCAGCTGATGTTCTTGGGAAGGAAATAATCCACCGACTGTTGAAGGAAATAACACATTGACTGTTTGGAACAGGAGCTGTGTGACCCAACGTTCAGGTCTGTTCCTACTACTGATTCAGTAGGGTATCGTCAACAACATCAGCTTTACATTGGAGTTTTCTTTGGCCACAGCCAAAGGGTCTCACAGGAAACATGTTAATGGTTAAAACACGTTAATGGTAGTGGAAGACATGGTCAGCAGTGGTGGTCACGGGAGATACGGTAGAAAGTATTACAGCACGATGAGAGAAATGTTGGTTGTCTACAGCAGCTTTTATGCTCTCACAAACTTACCAGTGGCTGTCACTTTAGAAGGGGAAATGAGAGACATGGCTACAAATAAAAGTTAAAATTGATTTTTTTTTTTTAAACATAACCAGAATGTCACGAAATTATACGCGCCGCAGGCCACCCCTTCAGCTGCTGGGAATCACAGTTATCCCATTAACTTTTGTGAACCGCACCATATTGAGGACTTGGCCTTTGCAAAATTTTCGTTAGCCTAAAGCTGCCTGGAATGCTAAGCTTTCTTCCTGCTATGTTAGTTCAATCTAATTTGGATTCAAGCAGCCGAGGATAGTGTTCAGCTCCAAAACAGCCCTCCCGGGGCCCCATTAGCTGCAATCGGTCCTTCCTAGTGGACATTTTATCTGCTTTGGAAGCTCTGGGGTAAGTTTGGTTCTTGTGCCAGTGCTGCAAGCTAGAACCAGAGGGCTTGCTTAGCGATCGGTGACAGATTCCTGGAAGACAAACACAGGTACTTGGTTCCTACCGTCAGATGGTAAAAAGATGCTGCGAGTTGGAGCTTTACTGACAAGTTAAGTAACTTTATGTCCTAGCGAGAGTAGCAGCTCAGAGTAGGGTGCATAGATGAGCTTTCTTGAGCTATTTTTAAACAGACATTTATATTTTTCCATCAAAAATGGCAATGTTTACATCCATTGGACCTGTTTTCTCTATGTTTTTCATTAAATTCCTCATACTCAAGATGAGGTCAAGGAATTTAAAAGTCCGGCATTGTTCATAGTTCCTTTTTCAAATCTGCTCAGGGGTTTCTCTTTCTCTGAATAGCCTCCATGCTGGTATTTCTGATTAACGGTGTGTTCCTATCTGGCTTAATCCAGCCATTCTTTTGCTTCTGTTAAGCCCTTTTGGACCTAGTGCATTTGCCAAATATAGCAAACTGATGGGCTGAATCTCATTTTAAAAACGGAAAGAAATTATTTGGGTTCATTGCCTTGTGTTGTAGCAGTTAATGGACTAAATCTTCACATATATTAATGAATTGACTTTTCAGTTTTTTGGAGACCTGCAAGAAATAATTTGAGGGCAACACACATCATTTAGAGAATACTTCACAAAAACAGTTGCATTTTCCAAAGTTTCAAGTTTATCAAAATGATTTAGCATATTCATGGGGCATACTCATTCATTTGTGAAATGCTTTTGGCTGACATGAATTTCCAACTGCTTTTGGTATGTAATTTCCTCAGCATAGAGGTAATAGTGCCAGCCCTTAAATATGTACCTATCATTAATTTTAAGTACATGAATATACCCATAATGTTCTGCATGCTTAACTGTGTTCACATATATACCTTTACACACCGATGCTGAGGATAGGACCTGGGTCAGACAGCAAATCACCAGTCAGAGATCAAGATGTTCTGGGTTTTTTACAAACATCCCAGCAGAAAGGCAGGTTTCACCAGCATTAACGTGAACCACCAATTTAAAGCAAGCATTTAATTGAAAATGCATCTCTGATTTCTCAGTTTACCTGCTCTATTTCTGACATAGCATTATTCACAGAAATCTTATCTAATGAAAGTAAAGACATATAACCAGCATCCAGCCTTCAGCTGGCAGCAATAATTAGGGTTTCTGTTCTGCGGACATTAGAATAGGGAATATAAAATGAAAGAAAACATCTGCTTAAAATGTCTGTTGAAATACAGAGATTAAAATTGCATTTTCTTGTGCCAACCTCTTCACTGTTGTTGTTTTTTAATGCATCTGTCACATAGTATCTAACAGATTGATTACGTCTTCCTGGCTAATCTCCTATCTCTACTTTTTTTGTGTTGATTAGTGAGTTTAAGCTCATTTTCCTTGCAGAAAGAGGATGCCTCATTCTACCCATAGTTTCAGGGCCACATTTATTACTCACTTCTTTCATCTGGGACTTCAAAGAGCTTTAAAGAGCTGGACCAAATTTTGCATTGACTCATATCCTGCCAAGTTGCATTTACTTTAACATGGTTGAATAAGTCATGACAGAATTCAGTCCATTAAAACAATATCGTTAATGACAAATGATTATCTGAAATTATTTGGCCCAAAATAGCACGGTAACCATGCCAAAATGTGGAGGAGTGTGGTAAGCTCTGGTTCACAAATGAGCAATCTGAGACACAGGGAAGTTAAGGTGAGAAATTTCCAAGGGCTCTTAATGAAGCTCTGACCTTTGGAGCAGATAGGAAAACACTGCTGAGCTCAGGGGAGGGAAGGATTGGTCATGGGCCCTTCCGAAAATACAGTTCATCCGCAGACAGAGCAGATTGGTTTTGGTGAAGCGTTAATGTGGGTCAAATTTACAAAATGATTTAAATCAAGAACAAGGAGAGAAGAGAGGAAAAATCATCATGTTTTAATCTTTCATTTTCAAAAGACATTTCCATTTCAAAATGACATTCTCAAGGCTTAGTAAAACCTAAAAATACTCCAAAGCAACGCTTTCCAGTGCGCTGTAGTCAGGTCTTTTTCGTTTGATGAGATAATTGAAAATCTCCATTTCCAGTTGCCCCAAAATGAGAACATTTTTAGAGCATTTGCCAATTACCCCAAAATTCCAATCGATTTTGAGCTCTGCTCAGGAGCCCCTTGCAGTGAACAGAGCCAGCGCTGGGAACAAGATACAGTTCCTCTCGCCCTTATTTATACTACACGGTGTGTTTTTCAGAGGACTACATTCAAAACCTGAGTGTTGTCCAAACCTGCATGCTATTCTAACAGGATTCCTGTAGCAGCTTGTATTTTCCCTCGGATATCAGATAAAGATGTAAAAGAGAGGACACTGTCACTGCGCGTGGAGTATCGATCCGGCTGCAGAGGGAGAGGCCTGGATGGTGGCCAGGATGCACTGGAGGGAATAACAGCACACGGTGTAAAATCTTGCGTGAATAAATATTTCAGTAAAACTTAGTTTTATTTGTGACAAAATAGCCTCTGTCTAGCCAAGTGATAGACTTTACAAAAACTAGAGTATCAGAGCATCTAAAACAGCCCGAGGCAGACAGTGTTTTAAAATATTAAACTTTGAGCAGCTGCTTCTCCTCCTTGCACTGGAGCACTTCAGGGGAAACTTCAATTCTTTTCAAGCCAGGGGAGACATAGGGTAAAAAATCAAAGGGAAAAGATAACCAGGTCCAAGATTTTATCAGTTCCTTAGTTCAATGCTGGCCCTTCCAATGCTGCCCATCATGTTGCTGGTGGCAGCCAGCAACAACTCTTTGCAGTTCGTGCCAGGACATGTGCCCTCGTATGAGCTTGCAGGTCCTGCTTGCGTTGGCCCAAAAGGTGGAGGAATTTTGAAGATGCACAAAAATTAAAAAACTAAGAGGAATCCCAGATTTCCATCTATTTCATGAATTTAAGCCAAGCTAAGTGTGACTTGAGATATATATGATGGCTCAACAGCTCTCCCAGAGAAGTCAAACTCTCAAGGCAAGGCTGCTGTGTTGGGTCTGATCTCCTGTGGTTCAGGACACCCGGCTAGAGGAGGAAAGTGAATGTGATAGTGGAGTTTGCTGGAAGATTCCAAAGCAAAAGCTCCCACATTGGCAAGGGGGATTTTGGCTAGGTTGCACATTTGCAGGGGATGTGGATGTGCAGGGCAGCATTTTATAATGGGAAAATAAATCTCCAGCCCGGGGGTTGGATGGAGATCAAGTTCAATCTGCTATGGTTGTGCACAGCGTGTGTGGATTCTCTCACCAATTGAACTGCCTTATCCCGTCAGGAATGACTTTGATCCCCCTTGAAACAAACGTTTGATTTAAGTCAATAAATGGATGTTTATATTTTCTGCAATGTCTAAACATTTCATTTTGATAGAAAGTGTTGAAATCATGTCCTGTCATTTCAGTTCAGTCTCAGTATTCCTGACATCAATATCAGTATCTGAACTTTCCACCCTAGGATGAAGCAACTCTGGGGAAGAAAATCCCTTTTTTCTGATCTGCTTAGTTGTCAGAAGAGAGGGGACAAACTGAGAGAAATGCAATATCAAAAGTAAAAGTTTTAAGCTTAGCTGTTGAGTTCAGTCTGTGAGGCACTAGAGGTGGCTTCAGAGGAAGCAGGAACAATTTTTACATTTTCCTGATAAGAAAAGCAGGAGTGGGTAAGCTGAGTTCTGACTGCAGAAGTGATGCAAAAGACCGCTGCATCCCAGGAGTTGTCTGAAGCTCGTAAGAGTTATCAGCTTTGATTCTTTCTCCTGAAATGTTCCCTTTTCCTTTTAAAACTCTGTGTTCTTCATTTCCAGTAGCTATCTGCCACTTTCTTTTAGAAGACATGGTATTAGAGCACTTCATAGGTGCTGTAAGCCAGCCTTGAGATGAGGACACAAACTCTCTGTTGCTTTATTACCACACAGTAAAAAGTTACAATATACCGTATAAATTGCTATATTTTCAACCTTTTTTTTTTTTTTCTGGACATTTGAGATACCACATGGCCAAAAAATGACTTTGCTTTCGTTTCTCATTGGCAGCAGCACCCTGATAATACCCTAGTTCCAGAAGGGATTGTTTTTATCAAAATAGAAACATGTGTGGCAAGATCCTTTCAGCTCATTTAAATATGCTTAGATGCCCCTAATTGCACTGGTGCTAAATTGCTGAGCAGCAGCTGAGGAGCTGGCTGTAATAAGGGGTGATCATGTGCAGTGGGTCTCTGCCTCTGCTTACCAGGTAACAACCTTGTGTGTTGGATCCCTGACTAAAAGAATTGACTCAGGCAAGATGAGTTTAAGACATCAGTGGCTCATTCACTCAAATAGAATATTTTTCCAATTCTTTTTCTATTCCCTATTAGGTAGCTAATCATGCTCACTACTTCCCAGACCAAAGATTAATTTACAGGAGGGAGGAAGTATGCAAAGAGGCGATGGAAACTGGAGAAATATCAGCACGTACCAAATGCGTAACAAATTCACGTGCTGGTGTGTGGCATGCAGCACCATTTCAATATATATTCCTTTCCGTGCTTAGGTAAGGCTCAGCTAGGAATCTCTGTGGTTCTTCCAGGCTCTCCTGTTGTTCCTTTGCTGCCTTTACTGTTTCTTGCTTTATCTTCAATGTTCCTATCTTTCCGCATCCTTTGGGTTTCCAGTTTTCAGTCTTCTTGCACTGGTACCTTGGCAAGCTTTTCTAGCAGCTTCCAGACAATAACAGGTTTAGCTGCAGGGATTTATTAGTCTAGCAAAACCAGCCCGTGGAGCAGTATTTTGCCACACTGAAAGTGCTGGCAAAATTATTCTTAGAACTGAAAGTGCTGCTAATAAGACAGTTCTTCCCTCAAGGTGAGGTCTGTAGAAGCACTCCAGTTAGAGAACTAGGTAAGCTTGGGCAGGATATATGTATCTTATGAAGAGCTGCTTTATCCTCTTCTAAGAGTGGAATAATCAAATTTAAAACTTGGTGTTTTTAAAATTGCTTAGAACGGGTGTGTTTTGGAGATGGTGGTTTTGGGGTTTGTACCAGTCTATCAAGCGCACTGGAGTCCCAGTTTGCACTCAGCTCTTCCCTGGTTTTCCGCTAAAACTTTTGACTATCCCTTTACTTGCGCTGTCTCTTTGCAGTTATTTATAAACTAAATGTCACTCTTAAGAACGATTTTCAGCAGTACAGGGAAATAAGTGAGAAACACCTGGAAAGTGCCTTGAGATCCCCCAAATACAAAGGAGGAGCGGAGTCCAGGGTGATGTCAAAAATAGCAGTCTGTGATGGCTTTCGTGCTCTACGTATTTGAGAGGATTTGGTCTAATGCCTCTTCTAAAATCGCGGTGTGGGTGTTACATTTATTTGCAAGACACATTAGTACTATTATTTTTCATGCATCAGCTACCCATAAAAATGGTGAAAAACTTCCCTTTTTCTGTCTTATGTTACAGTAGTACTTTATTTAACTAGTTGCTGTGTTCTTTTTTTTTTCTAAGCTATTTAGGCATCCAAATCCAACTAATTTAAATGGGGATTAGAAATGTAAATACCTATAAAAACTGGCCTTAATGGCTATTTCCTTTTAGTTAAAGTATAACCCTGTATTTAGAGCAGGTGGGTATTACAGAAAGCTGCTATTTTCTTACAGCTTACATAATCTCTTCCATACAATTACTATTAAAAATAAACTGATTATTTGCAAGCAGGTAGTTATTTTGTAAACATAAATGATTTTGGTATGAGTAAATTTAGGGCATAAGTTTCTTTAGACTTACGGATTTGTCGCCTTCAGCAATTTCCTTCAGCATTTCAGCAAAATTTGCTGTAGCAGTTGAGATTTCAAAGCTCTTTGTGCAAACCTAGTTGCTGATACCAAAAATGAAACCTAAGAACACGGCGTTCCATTACATGCTCCATTTCATTCCACTAAAAGCCAGAGAGGGAGAAGTGAAACCTTGATAATGAAGGAAAGGATAAATTGCCTCGGTGAGTGGGCATCTACGGGCACAAAGGCTATGTACTAAACTACATTTTATGCATCATCTGTAAGCATTATATTAATTGTACTTGGCTGTCATAAGAGAGAAGATCCAGGTCTGTCTCAGATACACACACGTAATTTCCACTAATGATTGGAAGGGAGAGTCGTCCCTCCCAGGTGTTTGGTTGTGTGCAGCCCTCAGCCCATATGGGCACTGTCTGATCTCACTTCTGCCATTGGAAATCCTGAGTTAGTCCACTGGAGTTAGCAGAATTGCTTGGAACATATTCTGATGAGCAGAAGAGAAAGGCTCATTATTATATATATATTTTTTATTTTTATTTTTTTAATTTTTGTGTCCAGGCACAACCTTCCCTGTCACTAGGTAGCTTAGTCTGGCATCGGCTTAACACCAAAAGCAAAGATCAGCCAGAGCCGCGTTAGCTGCTTCAGTGCCATAGCCATAAGTCAGCACATGTTCCCTTCAAAGTTCTTCACACATTTTGATGAGACTGAGCCGAGCTTGAGGCTTGTAACGAATCTTGAAAGCAGCTGTTTCCCTCGGGCTGAGAATTTCCTCGCACAGGCCCGCGGAAGGGATAGGAAACATACCCTCTGGCAGTATAATTGTGTGCACTAATCCTAATTTTTGAAGACACCTTGACAAGCTGCTTTCCAGCTTGTCCCCTTTGTTGCCAGGTTAAACAATGCGTGTGTCTAATCGCATCTCCCACTCCCTCTGCTCTGAGTCAGTTCATTGATGCACATTTCTGTGGAGCTCGGGCAGCTGGAGATGCTGCACATAGGTGTGAGCAACCCAACCCTGCACTTTTTAATGTGCAGATCTGGCATAATCTGTTAGTCTCCAGCAGAGCTAATTAATGCTAATAGCTTTCTTGGTTCATCAGTTGCATTGGGTTTTGGTTGGGTTTTTGTTGTCAAGGCACTGAGAAAATTGAGGGCATGGAATGGCATAACGTGTGTCCAATGCAGAAAAATTGTAGACAAGGTAAAATTCAGATTTTTCTAGAGGGTCATGAATGAAAAGGATCCTGAAGATGCATTTTGTGGGAGAGGATTTCCTATGCTTAAGAGCACAGGCAATAGATAAGTAAGAATCTGTTACTGTTCAGCAGGTGTTTCACAAAACTGAACGAGCCCGGGTCTCTCTTCCACTCTTTCATCAGTAATAAAAGAGTAATTTGCTTTACACATTGTCAAGGGTGAAATACTCAGCTGTTTACAAACTTCTAGTTTAAACAATTATGTTTAATCAGATCCTTATGCCAGAAGTTGGTGTAAAATGTCAAGATGGTGACAATCCCTCAGGCCACAAACTGCCCTTTCTTTTGCAGTGGCTCTCCCTAGGCTTGCTGGTAATTGGCTTTGACTCATCTGTGATTTACTTGATTTTGTATTTAATAAAACAGTTCAAGGGTATATTAGAAGAACAACTTGGTTTAAAAGTTGATATTTTTGATGTGATTTAAGGTCATTGAGCTCCCGTAGTCTGATAGGAGTTGAGTAGTCGACGTCTTTCGGCTTCTGTATAGAGAAGTGTAATTCAAGAGGTCAGTTTAAGTGCGTGATCAGGATGAAATCTGAACTATTCCCTGGCAAGGACTTGCAGTGAGCAGGTGACATCCGCTGACCCAGAAGTGGGACGTATTATGCTGCTGTCACTGCACTTTCCCTTTGGAAAGGCTGCAGGTGCCGTGCAAACCCTCCCCTTCAGTGTACCTGGTATCTGCAGTGCGCGGGGTAGGGGTAAGGAGGAGACATTCCTGCTTCTTGGAGCTGCTCCTGCTGCCAAACAGCTGCTGACAGATTCCATGGGTGCTTCAAGGCTGCCCTAAACTTTAATGAGCCTTAATTACTTCAATGTTAATGAGATTGTCTCTCAGACGATTTAACGGGATCTTGATGTACCCAGGAACACCCCAACACATCCCCCTTGTTGGAGGATGATGCTGCAGTGACTGCTCCAGCTTTTTTTTTTTTTAATAAGGATTGGTGGCAGTCCCTTATATGTTTTCTTTATTATTTATATATAAAGATGCACTCCTGCCATGCAGAGGGCCAGACCCAGGGGACCAAGAGCAAGCTGGGCATATCTCTGTAGCTGTGATACTTCCTATTTATCAAAGAAGGGAAATAAGACAAAAAAAAACCCTGAAAAAAATATTATATATATATATTACTGCCTTCACTGGTATCACTCTAAAACAGGAGCAAACTGCTGAATGCGGTTTTCTTACAAGGCTATAAATGGGAATAAAATGAGTTGTCCAGGGCATGGGAGACCTCCACGAACTCCCATTGCCCAATTGTCCGTTTCACTGAGCATTTATGTGACCAGCCTAAGGCTTCCCTTTCAGTTACAGCAGTCTTTCATTTGTTAGAGTCCTATTTTTCCCTTTCACGTGAAATGTAGCCTGAAATACTGAAAAGAACCGTTTCTAATTAAGCTCCTGCCTAAATCCATAATAGCTTCTGAAGTCACTGGGGCAGAGATATAAAGAACAGTAATGATCTAATCAATATGTAAACATAGATGTAAACGGTTTTTTCAAGGGATAGAGGTTGAAAGCCAGATCTCATGAAACCAAAGACAACATTTCCTGGTAGAAATTCAATCAGTGCATTACTTATCAGGGACTTTCATAAAAAATAAAGTAATAATGCACATTTGTGTTTTAGTTCATAAATGTGAAGTGACAGCCTATGACCTAGACACTGAAATGTTATTATAGTCCCCAAAAAGAATAAGAGAGGAAATTGCGAATGCAGAGGAAAGAATTGTAATAGAATTGGGCATTGACACAAATATAAATTGCGAAAGGGAGATTGTTTTTAATGCATGATATGAAAGTCGGAAACTGAAGGTGTTAAAAAGATCATCTACTTATCTGGTAAAGAATCCCTCGTACACAAGTTTCAGCTGATAAAGTCAGATCTACTTAAACTAGGTGAATCCTGTTGAAAATTCTATGAGGAATAACACATTATAGGAGAACAGGCTTCCATGGTACAAACACACTCTATTACGAAGTTGTGGAGAGAAGGAAAAAACTTGCCTTGATCAACTGGAAAATTACCTTTGCTCATAAATCTTGTCAGAAGATTTCCACATAGATACGAGATGAGAAATTATCCAAAGAGCCTAACAAACAATATGGACATGCTGTGATGATTGAAAGAAAATAATCTTAGTGAAATGAGTTGGCCAGGCTACTTCTGTGAATGGTGTTTTGGACATAAAAAGCGATTTTTTGTACAAAAAGAAAATATTTTGTACATAAAAAGCTGTTAGGATACACATGTGAGTGATCTCTCCAACTACATGCTGATTTTGGAAGATTTATTTTAGCTAGTGAAAGGTTTTCAGGCTTCAAACACACACATCTGTAAAGGCAAAGAAGCTAAAGTCTCCCTTGATTTCATGTGTGAGAGAAGTACTGAAGATCCTCACAAAACTGTGCTAAAATCTCAAATTTTGAGGGTGATCCAATAGCTCTTTCCTGGTAATGCTTCAAGCAAAACATGGAAGCGAATGAATCTGAAGGGTAGCTTGGTTCTTCCAGTATTCCTGGTGGTGGGAGGAAGCATATTTAGAGAACCTGTAAGTTGATATTTCAGATCTGTTCATAGTTCGTTTGCTTTTTCCCTTTGTTGCATTGAGTCCTGCTTTTCTAACAAATGAAAGAAAAGGCTGCTGTATCTCAGCAACATCTGTTTCTAAACACTGAGAACATACAGGACATGTCAACACAAAAGTGTTAGATACTTTTTGAGAATCCCCCTCCCATAGTCTGGCTGTTCCCTTGAATTGTTTGGTCGTTCTGAGACCATTCAGGAAGCCAAGCTCAGGCCTCTCCTTGACCTGAGCATAAGCAGATCTGTGGTGTGAGCCCATGTCCAGGAGCAAAGAGTGTGGAAGCATCTGGTGGCTCAGAACAGCATGACTCCTATTAGAGTCAATGGGGAAGAAGCAGCTAAAATCCTACATAATGCCACCAAATTGTCCTCCCCCTTGGATTCCCCATGCTTGCTGAAGCCAGATCCTGCAGCTTTTTATTGAGTGTTTTATTTCCTTGGAAATAAAAGGAAGCTCTAAGGCTCCAGCGAGCACCAAGATCAAGTGCCTTTAACTCGAAGGCCAAGTGGCCTTGACTGAGCTGCCACATAACCCCATTAGCTGCAATAGGGCTAAGAGGTTGAGAGGTAGAGCACAGTTTGGCTGGTAATTCTCTTGGGTTATGGTGGAAAAAACAATGTGTTTTTTTTTTTTTTTTTTTGATCTTATGCTGACTCTGAGCGTGTCTTAACAACTGCCTTTGCTTTGCTGGCTGTTAGTGCCATGCACAGCCCAACAGAATCCCAGAAATCTGGGCTCTTGTCTCCTCCCTTGTAACAGGCAGAGGGGTGAGGTGCAGACACTTATTCTCGCGTTTATTACAGTCTCTTTTAGTAAATTTGTATTACCATAGCACCTGCATCTCCCGACAGCACTAGATCTGCAGTTCCCCCTCAGAGACAGTCTGGTGACAGTCTGAATAGTTCTGAATAAAACACTAAATGAGGAACGAAAGGGGAATCTAGTGAACCTTTCTGAAGCCGTATGGTGGAGATGAGTTAACGTCTTCATCCCTTGAGTCATTACCTGGGCTTCTACCCATTCAATGAGTGGGATTTTGTTTCACATGTTTCTCTAGAATAAGTCTGTGAGAGGAATCCATATTATGTCCTTAGGAGAACCTACATGTGTGTGTGTAAAGAAGAATACATGCACACACTCATTTAAATGATAAACACAGAGGCCTCACAGTTATTTTGGATGTGGTGCTGTTTTTTGTTTGATTTTTTTAACCAAATGCTGCAACACTATTAGATAATAGGAATAGTTCAAAAGGAAAATGTTCATCATCATTATTGTTATTAGTATTTTATTACGTGGAGGAAGAGACTTGGAAATGAAACCGTATTGATCCATAGTAATTTAACCAGATCAAACTTTCATTTAGCTGCATGAGGAAAATAGGATTGCTCTAATCTTTTAAATATAATATTTTCCTTGCATTTTCTTGATTTAATGAAATGCAATCAGTTTTCAGGCAGTGGCTCATCTTTCACATCAGAGCACTTCACAAAGGTAAGTTATCACGGCTGCAAATGTAGGTGGGCATAATATATTTAGCATTTTATCACATCTTATAAGGCAAGAAGAAAGTATCAGATAGCATTTGCGTAGTCTGTTCACTGCAAACTTATTTAATTGCATTCTAACAACATAAATTACATTACCACAAAGATTTCAGTTCACCCCAGGTCGCCAGAAAAGGTGCTGAGCAGTTGGGTCATCTTTAGGCTGCAGACTAGGTGTTCAGTGGAGCTTAAGGGGTGGCTTGCAGATGAATTGCTCATATTTTCTGATAGTGTTTAAAATATATTTTCCTGTTCAAGAGGACATGCCTTAGCTTGTGTGATAAATACTGAATTTGAGGAAAAGTTAAGGTATTTGTATCTCTTACCCAAACCGCCCCCCCAGTTTCTGGTAGATGATATAAATTGCCTAGATGTTGCCTACCTGTACATTATATGCTTCGTATCAAAATATGGCTTAAATGTTACCAAAATCTTTAAGTTGGCCTGAAAGGAACCCCAGATCCAACTCCTAAAACTAGTCCTGACAGTCATTTCTCTAAGTAGATGTTTCAACTCACTGCAGATGGCAGTTCTGCCCTTCATTTCAGTTGCCAGTGACCCCTAAAGTTGAAGAGTTTCTGAGCTACTCTAGTTTTCAGGTCCTTCTCTTCACTACTGTCACTAGACCAATTGTCCCATACTTAATAATTTTTACCCAAGTTTACACTTCACTCTCTTCTTTCTACATCAGCATCTCTTTATTTCAGACGATTTTCTGCAGCATCAGGATCATTTTGGATTCTCATCTGGTCCTCCAAAGTGCTTATAACCCCTCCCAGCTTGGCATCATCTGCAAATTTAATGAAATTAATTAAATGAAAATTAAATGAAAGGCTCCCATTGACTTCAAGGGGCGTTGGAGTGAACCCAAACTGTCTCACATCTCTAAGAAGTGGCTCAAGTGAAATACACTTATTGCCTTGCAGGCCATTTTTGTAAGGGGGAAGACAGATGCATGCTGAATAATTCAGGGTCATCGCTGCAGACGCAGAAAGATTTAGCTAATTTGTCAAAATAACGACCCTTGCTCGGAGGGGGAGACGCAGCTTTGGATGGCTGCTGTCCCCGGAGGAGCCTGGTTTTAGCTGAGCACCACAGGGAAGGGCAGGTTCATGGATGTAAAATGAGGAGGAAGCAGTGGGAGCAGCGGTGCAGATGGCAGGAGGTCTGGTGCAGCAATAAGGATGTTTTATGTAACTCGGACAGGAGCAGCGTTGCTCCCAGTGCAGCAGGATGCTTGGGAATAGCGGGTCATTCCCGTCTTGTTCCCAGCTCTGGCCTCGCGTACATGTGCACACACATGCCCACATTCATTGATTTGCTGTCCTTGCTGCTGTTTTTCTCCCTCCCCATTAAAAAGAAACCAGCAGGCACCAAGAGCTTGACATGTTCCTTAAGTGAGTGCCAGGAGGGCAAGCACAGAGCACGGAGGGGAAGGGCAGGCAGCCCTTGCTGTGCTCGTTTGCTGACGAGCACGTTGAGGACGGCTCTGCATGCGGGAGGGCGTTAGAAACGGGGACATCGGGCTGGGACACCCCTGCAGCTCCCCAATGTGCTGCCACTCACACCGTGGGGTCACCACGCTGCCCAGCTGCGAATGGCTTAGGCCACATGCCAGTTTGGGCATGAAAAGCTCTTTATCTTCAGCTGTCCAAAAACATGCATGGGGGGAAGGACAAGGTGAAGTCGTCAGGACAACTGAGGACAGGAATCCCCTTCCTGCCCACAGCATCCTGGCCCACAAGCCAAGTGTGGAGAAGGACATCATCTCCCATTCCCATGCAGGCTTTGCCGTTACTCTGACAGTGAATTTAGTATGGAAATGGCATTTCAGTCGTGCTGGCTTTCCTCCAGCACTATGGGCTTCTGCTGTTGCCCTCTTCCTAGAGCGCTGTCTTGTTTATGGGCTTCTGCTCCAGGAGTTTTGGCTTTAAAAGGTCTGGGTCTGTCTGAGAAATTCTTTGTGATTTGCTGGGGTATTTTTCTTTTCTGCAGTCCCTAGAAGATGACGACCCACATTTCAGAACTTGGCATGAGCGTAAGAATCTTGCAAAAGATTTTTCCCTTTGCCTTCAAAGTGGTAAAGTTGGGTATCTGAATACTTGCCAGAAGAGAACTAGTTTTTGCCTGTGCAAACTCAATATCAAAAAGAAGAACAAATCTTTAAGATTGTGTGAAGCCTTTCTATTACTAAGATGGAAATCTGTCCTTGTAGCTCTACCTGCTGAAGGCTGCCATCGCTAAGCGCATTTTTGTCTCCGTTTCCCGGTGCTGGAGCAACTGGCATGCGCTGCGCTTGCTCAGGATGGCACTGAAGCTGCACGAGGATTTCAGCAGCATTGGGTCGTCGTGCCGTTAGTGCTCAACTTCAGGAGTCGCCGGCAGGTCCCTGCTTGTGGGGCGCTGCAGTCTGCGAGCGCTGATGAGTTCAAACTCCCTCCTCTCCTTTCATCCTGGCCTTCTCTTCTGCTGGCAGGGTCTTTTCATTCACTTCTCCTGTGTGGCTGTTGCTGCCTTTGAGTCGAGGGAGGTCTGGTTTCACGCTCGGCTTAGGTCAGACCGGCTCGGTGGTGTCCCTAATTAAAATGTATATATCCCCCGCTACCCTTTAGAAGCAAATTAAAAGAGCAGGCCTCTTCTGGTGGGAGGGCAGAAGTGCAGGGCCTTTAGGGTAAGATCAAAGCTCAGACTTGCTTTAACTGCGGTGAGGTTTGGATGAGATCCTTGGGCAGGAATATTGCATCTTTCATGCTCCCAGCCCTCAGGTTGCCTTAGGAAGTAGAAAGCACCATTGTCCTCATTTAACAGCTGGAAATGGCAATAGCAAAGACTGACTCCTTGAGCATCTACATCCTATTTCTTGTAGGAGAAGCAGAGATGCGGTGTGTCTGTGATGTCTGTACTGTGCTGCAGCGTGAGGGGCAGAATCTACTTTGCATCTGATGCTATGGAAGGAATATAGAGTTGGGGTGGCAGCACCGCTTCACTCTTGGAGGGATAATCCCCCCAAAAGAGCTAATTTGCTTGGGTCTGCGCCATGCAAACAGAGCTGCTGCTTTCAGTGCCCGAGTGGCTTATCCACCTGGGAAATTCCATGGTCTTCATGGCCCATCCACTCAGGACTCCTTGCAGGCAGGTCCTGGAAGTGGGAAGGCCCAGCACAAGAGAAAGCTGCAAGGGGTCTTCCCACTTCCATTGCCCTGACCCCTCTCTTGGTCCCCTCCCGTGTGACCGTTCTCATCAAGGACATGGCCCAGACTTCACAATCCATCTCCAAAAGTCAAAATGTCCCTTCCGAGGCCTCGGTAACCACCTGTTGCTGCAGCGTGTGTCCTGTGATTAGAACTGACAATCCCTCTCCAGAGATTTCTTGGAAGCTGGAAAAATGAGAGTGTTGTCAAAAAAATCACGGTGCTTCCAGTGTATGTGGCGCAATGATGGAGATGAAAGATGAGTGATTCCAAGGAGGCAGAGAATATATCAGTCTAGGGCCTGTTTCTAACTAGTTCAGCAATCCAAAACCATCCATGAGGATTTACCTTTCTCTTATAGCCTTAAAGAAAATGTATTTTATACTGGCTTCTCTATTTCTTCCTCTTCACTCAACCAAACAAAGAGCAAGTTTCATGGCAGTCACGCTTGAAGCCACAATACTGGAGGTGATTTCTTTTGCATTGGTTGATGTTAAAGATTTTTTTTAATATTATTCATTTTTCAGTTTGTTAGTCATCTTCTACAACATGATGAAAGCCCTTTAAAACAGGACCATATTGACTCCAACAGAATAAAAATAAAATTGGAGGCAGTGTTGAATCATAATTCATGCAGTAATCTCGGTGCTGAGTAATAGATACAAATCTCAGAAATGAATCTGAGAATTTTGGAGGTGGACAGGGAATTCAGGGGTGCTTAGTGCTCCCATTGCAGGGCAGAACTGGTCAGCTGGAGAGGAAGGGGGTTCCCTTTCGGAGTTGTGTGAAAAATCTGTTTGCAGCAGCTGTCGTCTTGGCTGTTGTGTTGGGGCGTGAACTGGGATCCCTGAATTAGGAGGGAGAGCTGAAATCAGTGAGCCACCCGGCTGCCACCATCCCTGGGATTTGCTCCTCCAGTACAGTTCTCCTGTGCAATTTATCAAGAGTGTCCTGGGAAGGAGAGAGAAGGAAGGACTGGGCGTGCGGCTCAGGGTAATGAGGAGAAAAATAGGAGTTCTTTAGGATGACGGACTTGTTAGCATAATTGTAATATATGTGATGGCAGTGCCAAAGAAAGCAAACTCAGTATAGCCAGTGAATATACTATACTGTGCACGTAGAGGTTCAGAGAACTCAAACCTTATTGCCACCCATGCGAGCAAGGGCAAAAAAAAACAAAGTTATCATGGCTGTTAAGTGACCTAGGGGTCTGGTCCCCTCTGGAATATTCAAGTGCTGCTGCAATGTGTTAATGAAACACTGTGGAGAGGAGGAGGTGTTTGGACTCAAGGGTTAACACAGGGGAATGATCTCCCTGTTGCAGACCATTCCCAAGGAGGAAGCTCTTGCAAAGCTACAGCAAAGCAGGACATGGATCCCCAGCAAGGATGCAGCTGGTGCATCCAGCCAGAGCAAGGAGAGAAGGAGACATCTCCATTCAAGAGTTCAACCAAGAGCAGTTTGGAGATGCTCAGGCAGCAACTGGTGTCACAGTCCATCTGTGCAGCAGCACGTCCATCCACATCCAACATCTCCAGCTTGGCAGACAAGGTTTGGTGTCCCTGGGGAATGCCAACTCGCTCTAGAAAGCTGGGGGGATTTGGGGATCCTCCATGGGTGCCATAGATGAGAAACTTCTTTGCTAAAGGAAATCTTTTCTAATAAAGAGCTTTTGCTTTTGTGTAGATCAAGCAGTGTTCAAGTGGGATATTTCATTATTGATCTTCCAGCAACGTTTCTGTTGTTTTAGCAGGCAAGTGAGAATGACATATACTTACTGAGGCCAATGGTCTGGTAGGGCATAAAATGCATACCTGGGAAATTCATCCTAATATAGATTTCCAGCTTAATATAGTACAAAACATTGTAAAATCAATTAAGTGTTATGGTGGCCAATGCAGGTATCTTGCCTTGCTTCCCAAAGCGAGTGCAGCGCTGTTCCCGTCTCTAAAGGTGCTCCAAACATCGTGACATGCCCAGGTTTTGCTTGAACAGAATTTCACTGCGGTGCTGGTTGTGTTTTGATCTGTGGCCCCTGTTGATTGCAGCTTACGGGAGAAGCTTTGACAAAACCTATTGTGTTGGAATTGGAAGTTCTGCAGAAATGCTGCTCAAAAATATGTTAATTTCCCTGGGGTTTCATCTCTGAAAGAGAGGGGTAAAAAATAAGAAAGGCAACGTGGCAGGTTCCTGTTGTGTCAAAGAAACGTCGTGTTTTGACATTTCCAAAATGAAATGTTTTGATTTGTCACTTTAAAATAACATTTTGCTTGATGGTGTGCTATTTTTACATAATTTTAAGCATTTGAAATTGAGATGAAACTGTGTTTCGTGACCCAAAAATTAAACCCAATGCACGTATCTTGAAAGCCCTCCTGAAATAAAGCATTCCTTCTCCACGCAGTCCTGCCCGTCCCAGGGAAAGGGGACCTGTGACAGTAGCAAGTGCCACCATCGCGGGGCTCCCGACTGACCTGAGCACAGTGGCTTGGTGGGGACAAGAGCCCTTTAGGGCCCCATAGGTGCCCCATAGACAGGGACTAAATCATGGGTGAGGACAGTGTGAAAGTGTCCACGGATGACTCTGTCACCTGCCCTTCTTTCATGGAAAAATGCATAAACTCTGCAAACCCACTGTATTAAGATGCATTTACTCCCTCTTAGCAGTGGAGATGGCTGCAAAATTAACATTGAAGGGAAAAAAATCTACTGAAATTATATGCTTCAGATCTTGATTTTAAAAAAGGTGATTCCTTCAGAGAGGCTTTTAATGAGGGGGGTTTCAGTTAGTTGCACTGACACACTGCAAACGGTGTGTCAGATCCCCAGCTCACAAAGGAAGAAGTATTAAGTTAAATTGGATGTTTGCCCAGAACGGCGAGTCATTCTAAAACGTGCCATTACATATATCACTCAGGTATGTTTTGCTGAGGATAATATATTGATGTTTGCCACAAAGCTATAGAGCAAAATAAAAAATTTCTTGGAAATTAATTGGCATTAGGGTTTTTCCAATCAATATCTCTTGCAGTGTGCTTCAAGCAGGATTACTGCAAGTCAGAAAGTGAGCAGTGTGCTGGTTTTCCCCTGCATGGATCTCTGCTTATATCTGTTGCTTGCTGAAATAGCTCTGGAGCAGGGCCAGGTGGACTTGGAATGTGATCCCATGGAATCGCATGGCAGGAAAGCAGCCCCAAAGCCCTCAGGGCCCCGGGAAGGTGCTTGTCTCCGGGTACAGAACGAACACGGTGGTCGAGCTACATAGCTGTTGGAGTCCTGCTGTTACAGCAGGAAAAGCAGCAGAGAAAACAGAGGCACTTGAAGGCGTCGCCTTCAAAATCCAGAGCGCCCTTTAGTTCTCCCACATCTGCAGACTCCGGATGGGGCACTCAACACCTCTAACAGAGACACAATCCCACCACATGGAGCAGGGAACCAGACATGGGAAGCGATGACCCAAGTGGGAAAGCATAACGAACACAGCTGTAAATTTACTTATTCTGAAGGGGTACTTTCTGGTTTTGGCAAGTATTTCAAAACTTTCAGATATTTAAAATTACCAAGACCTTAGACAGTGTAAACCCCCTAGTATGGGAATAGCTGTTAAGGTGATGCTAGATTTAAAATCTGGCTGGAATCAATCACTAGGTTTCAAACCAAGTCATTCTTTGCCCAACCTGGGACATTGAATGTGCAAGTCCCTGAGCAGTTATTGAACAGAATGAGCATCCCTAGCCCTGATGTGGTACCTGTTTGCCACTACTGTTTCCTTCTGGGTGAGAAAGCCTTCTCTCATCTGCAGCAGAGGAGATGCTTTGATTATTCCTCAGACGTGGTGGTTGCTTTGGTGGTTGCTTTGGTGGTTGCTCCCAGTTCCAGCAGCCTCCACAGTGCCCAAGAGCTCTGCTGTTGCTGCTGATGGTTTCGTATCCTCTGGATTCTCATAGAATCCCAAACCAGGACAAGTCTCTTCCCTGCACATCTACAGGAGGGCGCTCTGCCCCTCACGCTGCAGCCTCATTGTCATTGTCGTCATTTGTCCCCATCTTGCACAAGTTCAGGCTGCAGCCGCTTCTCATGGTAACGAACCTCCCCCCTGCACTGCGGGTTAAACGCAGGTGATGAGAGGTGACTCCACCTCCCCCGAGTCATTTAGAAGTGACTTATAGAGCTAATAATGGTCTCATCCTTTTGTACCTTGGTACACAGCTTGTGTTCTGGAGTCTTTTATAGCTCAAACAAGCAGTTTTTGCTTATTTATTTCCCTCCTCATTCATTTTTAATGGCTATAAGAGACTCCCCCATTCTTCTCCCGACAGCGGTGATTTAGGCAGGATTCATTAACATAACTTACGTTACTAAATATCGCCATTTATGCCGGTAGAGCAAGGAGAGGGTGTGCAGAGCTAAATCAGCAGATCCGCTAGGGCTGCCAGGCAGCAGGGCTCTGCCTGGAGTGTGCATTGCGGAGAGGGATCTCTTGTGGAAGCCAGACTGGGGACAGAGTCCCAGGATGTCCCCAAAATACAGATTCCTGTGCAGCAGTATCACAGACTTGCTTTCCTGAATGACCACCTTGAAATGTCTAAACCAGAAGCTGCTCTAGGTGCATCTTATTTCCAAAGGCTGAATAGCTGTGACTGTATGAGCAGAATTACTGCAGCAGGAAAGGAGTAAAGGTTTTACCATTCTCCCCTGGGAATTTAATAATGATATAGTGTGGGTTGAGGGGTAAATAGTGAAGTCCAGCTGTTTCTGAGGACTAAGCAAGGTGCTCACAGAAGTACTAACATATCTGGGAATTGTGATGCCCACTAGATTTTTGGCATCTCTTTGGCGCAAACTTAGCACAGGGCACGTGGCATTAAGGGAAGAGTTAGCGACTTGGTGCAGAACCCACAGAGTTTGCTTGGTGTTTTCTTCCTCAGGTAGCTAGCAAGCTGGGGGATAAAAAAGGGAAATTAACACATTCTGGTTTCTCCTGCTTGTTGTAAACCCAGAAGAGTCCCTGAATTTGGAAGGAGCAGCAGGGGAGCTTGGGCAGGTGAGTTTTGGGACGCCTGATGCACAGAGCTGTGCTGGGGCTGAGTATCCACAGCGCAGGCTCCATGGCAGGGAGCAGCACTGACCTTCCCAAGCGCCGTGTTTAGGATGCACATTGTGCAGTTAATAAATCCCACAGCCAATTCTGCACCACGCTGGTGATAAGGGCCCTCTCCCCTCTGCCACGCTGCAATGAGAGATCCGTATGTGGTTCCAGTGAAGTTTCCTAGCTGTTCACTAGGAAAAGAGGTGGAGCCACAGGAGCCTAAATGCAACCTAAAACTCTTCTATATCCCACCAAGCTCATGCCTAAAAAAGCCATTCAAGTCTCAGGTGCCTCCAGAGATGGAAGTTCCCTGCATTGAGGGAGCTTCTGGAGCATCCTGAACAAAGTACAGACTCCCTTAATTGATGGGAGGCAGCTCGGTGTCGCCGTGTGAAAAGCTGCGGTGATGCAAAGCCCGGGAAGGCTTTAGCAAGGGAGCAGAGCGCCAGGAGGGTTTAATGGCAGTATAATGTCCTCGTGTCACAGTGCCGCTACACGGCAAGATGTATTCCAGGAGCACGCCGGCAGCAAAGGGAAATGTATTCTGATGCTCTCAACCCCTTTTTGCCTTTACTGGGGAAAAAAAACAGGATTGTCATCCCTGAGAGGTCAAAATTTGAAGGTGAGGGAGAGGGAAAAGGATATATGGGTGGAAATCTCAAGATTTTTGGAAAAAATGGATGGTTTTTCTCTGCAAATCCCTCACCATGCTCCTATCCCTTTGCAGTTCTTGCTTCCTATAATGTGGTTCACAGTTTGGGGAAATCCATCTGGTTTGGGACAAAGCTCCAGTAACCTCGTATCCCCTGCAGCCTCAGTGACTATTTGGGGGCAGTCGGTTCCTTCAGCGGGGCCACCAGCCCTGCTCCCTTGGGTGCTTCTTTGGGGCTTCCTCCTGCGAAGGCTCAGCCAAGGCTCATCACAAAACTCTCTCATTTCACAAAGTAAGCGACACATTCCCAAGAAACAACTTAGAAAATTCAGCCTCCAACGAGGCAGAGAATCTTGCTGCTTTTTTTCCTTTCTCTACAGTTTTTGCTTTCTCCGGCGCCCCAAGATGAATGGTTCGGATGTGTCCGCAGTAACAGCGGTCGGGCTGATCGACCTCTCTATTGATGACCTGTTTCTGAATGCGCTGGCCTGATTTATGAAAATGTCCTGTATTTTGCAGCGTGTTTTGATGTTTCTCTGTTAGGAGCGCATGCAAACTGCAGCAGAACAGTGCTGCTTATTCATTCCAAGTGTGAAGGGCTGGCTGGGAACTCAGTGATCTCATCGGTCTTGCTGCCCTGGCTTGCAGAAAGGGAAACGGGAGGGAACGGCTATCCCAAGCTCTCTCATTTTTGCCCTGACTTGACCATCAGTTTGTTTTGCAAATCATAATCTCAAAAGCACAAGGTCATGATATTTCTTTAATCATTGATGTAGGAGGTTTTTAAGGACGCATTTTTTATCTTCCAACTCTCTACAATCACCCCTGATAAATTTGGAGCTTAAGTTTGTTTGCCTGCCAACTTTTGCCTTTCTGGCTACTGCTTGAGCATTAATGAATCTAAAATCTCTGAGCCTGATTCTCTTCCCTTATTAATGTCCTTGCTGCATGATGCAGGGCTCTGTGGGGAGCAGGACCCTGGCGCTGGGCAAACAGAAATCCCTCAGTTGAGATTTGTATATCACAAGGCTCAAAAGTTTAACTTGGGGCCATGAAGGCCCTTGGCCCATCCATGTCCCAGGCAGAATATTTTCCTCACGCTTCACGCTGCCTCCTCACAGGTGAGACCCAGCACATCGAGACCCTGCCAGGTTTTTCCTCCTCATCTCGGGGAAAAGAGAAAGGTGGGAAGCAGCAGGCAGCGCTTGTTAGCGCGTAGGAGAGCTGTCCGGCTTCAGAACGGCTCTTAAAATACAAAAAGGTAACGGGGCAAGTGCAGCGCCAGCAAGGAATAACCATTTTTGCTCCCAGGAGCAATGCAGGATGAGGCAGGAGAAGGAGCAGCTGTATCGGGCACAGGCTGATGGGCTTGTGACTGCCAGTGTCATGATCCTCAGCTCAGGCCAGTTTGGATCATCATTACGGGGAAGCAGATACTACAATAGTGACACGGGCTCCAGGCAGAGCCGGGGCTCCTCCACGTTCGGCCGCTTGACGGGTGTCCCTTTCCTGAGTTATGTTCTCCCACGTTTTGAGCCTTCTTGACAGCATCGTCTAGGTTTCTCTGGCTATTTGGCACAATGAAGTTGTATCCTGATAGGAGCTGTTAACAGCTAGCAGGAGAGTATCGCTAAAAGCATAGTTCTACCTGCAAATAAACTCATTATTTTCTTGCTGAAACCACCAGCAGCTCTAAGAATTTGACCTTAAAACAACATGCGCTGCTTGCAAGGGAGGCAGTGCAAGAGTAATGATAACCTTTCGGGGTTTGTGGTGCATTACCTAGGCTCAGACAAGCAAGGATGCAAATGGATTTGTTATGGAACAGTCTGCAAGGGGGTTTTGTTGTTGTTTAAGGATAATAATATTAGGAATGCAAATTATCCCACAAAAGCTGGTGATATTTAAATACGATTTAAATTCATTTAGCATTTAAACAGAAAAGTAGAAAATGGCATTAAATTCAGATGAGGATGAGACTGCATTCTGGAGTCAGAAATATTAAATATATCTGCTGGGTGGAATAGGTCTGACTGATAATGGATTGCAAGAAGAGTTCAGGGTTTTAATAGATCATTCCTTCAGCCCATCAGCGCTGTAAAGTGGTAGTTAATAAATTATTTGACATTTACATTTACTCATATATTTTAACTAGCTGTAATGAACGGGGCTTGTCAGCTCACCTAGATGCTTGCAATAGCTGCTAAATCACTTGAGTAAGATTTAGTAACTCCCACAAATATTGATGTCCAAAGCTGCAGGTGATAAATAAAGGGACATCAGGACTACCTTGAGGAGAACACGGTGTAAGACTCTTGCCAGGCTTGCGGCAGAGATGATGTGTTTAGACCCAGTGAGTGGGTACCACTGGGCATCAGTTTTGGTCGCCGCTTCCCTGGCACCTGTAACAGGACTCCTGCCAAACCCGCTCATCTGATGAATCAATGGCATTGAAAGTATTAACCTGACGTACTTAAATACAGAGAGGTAGCAGCAGAGCTCCACTCTAAGGTCATCCACCCAGTCCTGACCATTCCTCCATTTCCTGAGAAAGAAGGTTCCCAGTTTTGCTCACTTGGCTGCAGCAATGGTCTCCTCTCCCGGGTCTATTTGTTCAGTGAAGTCTGCAGGTTTGAGGAATTGCTTTGCTGAGGACTGGGGCAAAGCTGCTTTTTTCCAGGAGAAAACGATATGAAAAGTCCAGAGACTGTCTAATGCCTTCACAGAGGCGAAGTCCTAACCAAGTGATCACAAACTTGGCTTTGTATCTGCTCTGAAAGTGTCTGTCCTACAAACCCTACAGTAGAGAAATTTCTCCCTTATCAAATTACATACACAGACAGTTATCTACCTCTTCTTTCCCCTATATAACCTCTGTTCCTTGGCCTGTACACAAAGTAGAGCCTGGCTGGGCTCGGGGGAGAGGAATCCTATCCCAGGGTTGGGACTGGGCAATTAGAACCAGCCATCCTAGAGCAGGAAAGGGAATTAAAAACAGAAGGAGTTAGTGTTTTAGCTTTGATTATAGTGGCAACATTTACAGGAGGAAAAGCCTACCTTTTAAAATGATGCTAAATGATTCAGGTAATCAAGGGCACATCAAGAACTTCCTTGTTATTCCTAGCTGTCCTTTCAACCTGAGGCTAGTTTAAACCTAAATCCTCTCTCTTGCTTTCCCAGCATGTGGTGACCTCCCTAATTTTGCAAAGAGACTCATTCATTTCTTTTTCTTTCTCTTTTGTTTTGCAGGTTTCTGACAGATGCGACTATGTCTTTGTCAATGGGAAGGAAATGAAAGGCAAAGTGAATGCCGTAGTTAATTTTACTTACCAGCATCTGAGTGCCCCTTTAGAAATGACAGTCTGGGTTCCTCGCCTCCCACTGCAGATAGAGGTCTCTGACACAGAACTAAATCAGATCAAGGGGTGGAGAGTCCCCATCATCTCTAATAAAAGGTAGGTTTCATTAAAGAGTGCTCGTCCTGGCTTGTGCACTTGCCAAAGATCTGTCAGGGCCAGTGGATCTTAACACACTCATTTGGCCTTAATGTAATTCCAGTGGAAATTTGAAGGTCACCAGACGCTTATTCAATAGGCTGCTGCGCTGGGCTTATAAAGGAAATGGGAACCAGATTGCGTGATCCCACATTGGAAATCAATTTCCTTTTATAGAACTTAGATGAAAAGGGTCCCTTGGTCAAGTCAGGCAGGGTCAACCTTGGGGGCGGCAGAAGACACCGGCAAGGAGAAGCTCCAGCAAGGCTGGCCTAATTCGTGGTCCTCCCAGTTAATTTACTCATTATTAAAGGTCACCACTGGTACATATTTATTCCTTATTTTTAGTACTGTAGGATGCAGTGATCCTGGTCAGAGTGTCCCAGAACAGGGCATTGCTACCTTAGGGCTTTAAAGATGCTGCCTGTGCACACAGGTGCGTGCAAAGGAGAGGCACAGGGCAGATGTAGACAGATCTAGACTGTATTTCTTGGCAACATTATTAAGAAGGCAAAACAAATTGATAAACTAGGCTCCTTCTATTCCAACCTATAAACACTTATTACCAAGTTTTGGTTAGTATCCTGGCAAAATATGGGGATTTCAGTGAATGCCCCTGAATGCCGTGCACAAAGGGATGTGTATGCAGATGCAGACAGAGGAGATTTCCATGGCAACACTGATAGGTGTATGCAAGCGGCTCATGTGGATTTGGTTAGTGACAAATATCCAAAAAGAGAAAAGGATGAAGGTCCTGGAAGTCGGGACTTAACACAGAAAAGTCATCAGAGATTTGGAGAGGACAATGAGGTAGCAAGCCAGTTGGGTATGTTAACTACTAAGCTGTTCTGGAAACCCTGAAGACCTCAGTTTTAAGAAAGGGAACATGATAGACTTCAAAATTGTTCTGAAAGGAGCAGCTTCAGGGCTGGGACACAACTCTGCAGAGCAGTGGATGGCTAGTGCAGCCCTTTGACGCACCACCCAGGCTGCAGAGCTCTCAGCCTTCAGTATCTCATAATATTTTGACCTCTGGTTTCCTACCAGACCAGCCAGAGACAGCGACGATGAAGAGGAGGACGAACGCAAGGGAAGAGGCTGCACCCTGCAGTACCAACACGCGACCGTGCGCGTCCTCACGCAGTTCGTGGCCGAAGCCGCCGAGCCCGGCGGCCAGCTGAGCTATCTGCTGGGGCCCGACTGGCAGGTGGACATCACCGACCTGGTGAGTGACTTCATGCAGGTGGAGGAGCCACGGATCGCCAAGCTGCAGGACGGACAGGTGCTGGTTGGACAGGAGCTTGGGATGACGACAATTCAGGTAGGGAAAAGGAACAGCTCGCTCCCATTTCCCCCTAATTCCCTCCTTGGGAGTTGTATGGATCAAGTACAGTAGCTTCTTCCATCCGCAGTGGAAATCAGAGCCATAAATTTGGGGATGGAGCAGAGCTTCAGCATGGATTGGAGCATGCAGGAGCAATGAGTTTTTCTCCCTGTCTTGTGCCCTGAAGTATGTAGATTGCAGTTTTAATAAATTTAGCCCAACCTGTGTAATTAGAGAGGCTTTTTCTAATTGTATTTATCTAGGGTAATTTCAGAAACTGGAGCAGTGTAGGGGCTAGCACAAAGAAACGCAATTAGTGCAATAGCTTAGTCTTGTCAAAGTCTGTGTTGACAGAGCAGAGCGTTACCGTCAATTTTAACCAGTGCTTGCTGAGGAACTGCCTTGGGAATGTGAGCCTCGTAGGATCAAACCCTGCTGGTCTTGCAGGTTCAAGGGTTGTATTACAAAATACAAACATTAGGGCACAGTTCGAACTACACACAAAAGAAAAATGGTCATTGGCATTTGAGGCTGGTGTTAAAAAATGACTGTCTAGTGAGAGCGAGGGTGTTTTCTCTAGGGGGATCAGTGTCCCCATTTAAAGCACCTTGCCTAAAACTGTGTATTGTGGCTATGGCAGCTTTTCAAACATATTCCTTTCTATTCAAATATATTTCTTATGTGGACAAATATTGGCCTAGGAGTGACAATGGAATCCCATGGAGAAAAAAAAAAATTACCTAGTGATACTAAAAAGTAGAAAATATGTTAACAAGCACTGGGACAGGAAAAAAAGCTTGTTCTTGGTCCCAAACTGTCAAGCAAAAAAACCCAACACTACCCCTTGTTAATAGCACGGATTGCCAAGTCTGGAGAAATGGGATTTCAAGATTCTGAATTTCTGCAAAATCTGTAAAAGATTTTATAAATGACTTCCCATAGCTCTGGGGCTTGTAAAGCTCCCACTAATGCACATAAAAATCTGAGTGAATGTGAAAAGAAAATTCCAAGGGAAAGAAGCCAAGAGTAAGGTATATTTTAAAGAATACCTCCTGTAAACTGCTTCAAAAATGTTCCTTGCCCCATATACATCATTGAATTCTACTGCCTTGTAAATGAACGTCTTTGGAGGTCATGTATCAATGCGCTGACCTCCATGCATTGTATTTTTTTAATCCAAAGCAAGCTTTCTCTGTCAGTTTTGTATACAATATCATGAGCGATTTCTCTTGAAAACTATCAGGCTTTCTTTCTGCCGGATAGGAATGAATGCCATTATTTCTATGGATGGTATATAAATCTGTAGTTTACATGATATATATATATACACACTACCTAAGAATATGTCCATGAGAGGAATATCATGTTCCAGCACAATTACATTTACAAATAATTCATACATCTGAGACGGATGTGCTTAGCTTATCGCAGATGTGAATAGCATCGCTGATTAGAATTGCATGGCCAAAAGATGCTGTAAGCACCACAGTGATGCACGTTATAAAATGAGAGTAGCCATTTGCTGGTCATATTTTAATAGTGTCTAGAGATCTGCTAGCAGTAATTTCTGCCCATTAGCAGCAATTACCACTTTCGTGCATTACAGTAGCTCCACGTAGCCGTTTTGGACTATGGCAAAAGGCCTGTTGCTGACTTGGATTTTTTCTTTTCAGATATTGTCCCCCCTTTCAGACGCGATCCTGGCTGAGAAGACGGTGACGGTTCTAGATGAGAAGGTGACAATAACTGACCTGGGAGTGCAGCTGGTAACGGGGTTGTCGCTTTCTCTGCAGCTCAGCCCAGGGAGCAATAAGGCCATCTTTGCTACAGCAGTAGCACAAGAGCTGCTCCAGGCTCCCAAACAGGTAGCGTTGACCAGATGTGTCCTGGATTCCAGTGTTCCCACTCACTCTGCAGCCTTCCAAACTGCGAGCGGAGCCGGGCTGTTATTAATAGCGTGGTGATAAAACATTTGCTTTATAGGCACTTGTGTCCGAAGGCCACCAGGTGCCCTAATAAAAAGCAAGGATCTCATAAAAATGGCAACATGTGTATACAGCTGAGTCCACGAGTCAACACGTTAACATGGCTCATCTGTCCCGACTGCATCCTGTAAATAAGATGAATTTCTACACACAGCTCAATGATATGGCATAAATAAGGAACAGAACACACACACACTTCTGTCCCAACCAGCCCCTACCAGGCCAGAGGAATTATTGTTAACCGAGATCAGCCTCCCACCACAGGCAACCAAATCAAACCTTTAGGTCCATTTTTACGCAATAAGGTTGTTTTGCACAGTGCCCAGCTCTTCATCATTTATTTACTTTCTGTAAGCATTTTAAAAGTTGGGAAACATCCCATGCATTCTGATTCATAACCAGAACATGAATCAGAATCATTGACTCATCTCATGATTCATGATTTCATAAACTGGGAATTTTTTATCTGTTACTTCTAGCTCCTTTCACAGGGATCACTTTCACAGGAGAATCCAACCCAAATCCATCACTCAGGAGCTTACATCAAGGATCTCTGGGTGCTTAATGCTTATGCATGTTCTGAGCTTTAAAAGTAAATGAGCAGGACACGGACATTTGAAATCTGGCCAACTGTTGAGATGCTTTAATTCATCATAGGGTCTTATCCTTGGGATGAGGGATGAGAAATAATGCAGAACTGCTCTTTTTATAGGGTGATAAAGATCAGGCTGCCATAGTCTTCCAAGAGTTAAGAAATCAATACCACGCAGTTAAATGTAAGGCCATTGAGCTCATACATTGCCGACACGGGAAGTTAAACAAACTCCCTTGAAATCAGCCCACAAGCTCAGTTTGATGGCATTTAGTCCTAGCCTGCAGCCCAGCTATGACGTTTCAGTCTCCAGAAGCAGAGTCTGTATGAGTCCCTCTCTGGATGCTGGGGTACAGCTGAGTCCCCATCAAACCTGAATTAAACCAGCGAGGAAGATGCACATCCTCCACCCTTCACGGATTGTTTCAGCTTTGATAGGCATCGCATTCCTTCCATCGCTTAGCACACGGTTTCCAGACCACAATCCCTATGAGCAGAGCGATGCAAAATTATTAAATGATTATGCAGGTTTAAGCAGCACAGCGGGAGGATGAGAGTTGATGTCATAAATTCTATGCGGCCTTCAAGAAACATCCAAAGATTAATAAACACAAAGCTGAGATTTATGACAGTGTCAGCAAAGTCTTAGGGCTCAGTCCTGAAATAGAGACACAGGCAAATCTCCCCCTGAAGCCCTGGGAGCTTTGTGGCTGTGAGGATTTTAGAATGAGGCCAGCAGATTACGCAGGAGACCCATCCTTTGTGATCTGAACAGGTGAACAACTATGTTGTAAAATGAGCTAAAGGATAATGATAAGTATTCTTTTTATGTATGTGGAGTTAAAATGTAAAACCAGTCTGTTTGAGACCTTTTTTTCTTTAGGAAACAAGGCTTGTATAATCTTTGTGAAATTGTAGTTGTGTGTTTGCTGGCCAGGCTGTCCTGCAGAGCAGTGAAATCCCAACTCTGACCAGACAAAAGTTCACTTCATTTTAGACATCAGAGAATCCCCTTGCCTCACCAGGGGATTTGCCAACAAAAATGCAAATATCTTAAAGTGCAAATATCTTAGCGAGTCAGAGAGACCCAGACTGTCAGAAGCATCAGTTTGAATCCAGTGAAGCTACCTGTGTTTTGCCTGCAAACAGTTTGCATGTGAATGCCAAGATCTTTTCAAGTAGCGTGTAAAATTTTGATAGGCATTTGAGAGTCCTTAGAAGGCCTCATTTTCAGGAACTGGTAAGCGCATGTTCTCTGGAATCTAAAAATTCTTTACAATGTCTCATTTTAAATCAAAGGCAAGATTTCCAGAAATTCTGCATCTTTATACCTATGCATATATGTAATTAGTGTCCAAATCTGACCCCTTTACAGTCTGTAAACATCCGTGGATTCTGAAGGATACAAGGTTGTGTGGCTGTGATGCAAAATTAAGCTTCGTTGCTGTCTTGCTTTTAATTACTAGAAACCTTGAAAATCACCTCGGCCATTTGCTAAAAAAGCAAGCAATCTGCTTCCTCTTTTTGTACAAAACAGTTATTTCATTTGGCAGGCAAAAATCCAGGATAGAAGGCATGTATGGGCCTATTTGCTGGGGCAGATATTTTTTAAAATGCCTTGTGTGTAACAAGAGGAGACTTTGTATTTTAAGCTGTTTAGAAATAATGTAATATATTTTCTTTCATTTAAATATACAACAGTAAATGATCTCAGTAGCTGGTAATGCCTTTTGACATGCAATTTATTATGGTGCTGAAGTAGATTCTTCAGAGCCCAGGGGAGACAACCCCTTTTAGCACCTTTGGGAAAACAAATCTTCCTATCAATGGATGCTTTAAACCAGCATTTCTTTTAGCATCTTGGCAAGAAATTAATTTTCTGGCTCTACCTTTTTATTTTGTTTCGGGTTATAAGTGGCATACGGGTCTTATGGGGAGGAGAGAACGGAGCAGGACAGAATATATTTCCTTCAGTGTTTATTCTGAGTGTATCTATTTGTTCTGCATAACAGGAAGCAGCCATCAGCTGCTGGATCCAGTTCAGCGATGGCTCCGTCATGCCCCTGGATGTTTATGACTCCAAAGACTTCTCCTTATCAGCTACATCTCTGGACGAGAAAGTGGTCTCCATCCAGCACGACCCCAAATTCAAGTGGCCTGTGATTGCCGCAGAGACCGAAGGGCAGGGAACGCTGGTGAAGGTGGAGATGGTGATCAGTGAATCGTGCCAGAAATCCAAGAGGAAGAGCATCCTGGCTGTTGGGAGTGGCAGCATTAAGGTCAAATTTGGGCAGAGTGATGCCAACCCTAACATCAGCGACAGCAAACACAGAGGAGCTGGCGTCCACCTAGAAAACCACGCTAGTGACCGGCGTCAGAAAACCAGCCTGCAGGAGAGAGCTGGGCCAGACGGTCACTATTATAGCTCCTCCATGGGCCAAGGGGAAGGCAAATGGGCCACCACTCAGAAGTCTATTTTAACTAAAAAGGAAGATAGAGAAAGCCTCCTGGATGATGACAGTCACCTGCAAAACATCCCAATAGATTTCACGAGCTTCCCTGCCCAGGTAGATCTGCCAAGGAGCAATGGAGATTTGGAAGAAAATGATCTAGTCCAATCTCCTAGGGGACTCAGCGACCTGGAGATAGGAATGTATGCTCTGCTCGGAGTCTTCTGTCTGGCAATTCTGGTCTTCCTTATCAACTGTGTCACTTTTGCTTTGAAGTACAGGCATAAACAAGCTCCCTTTGAAGAGCAAGAGGGGATGAGCCACTCTCATGACTGGGTTGGCCTGAGCAACAGGACGGAGCTTCTGGAGAATCACATAAACTTCTCATCCCAACAGGAAGAACATATCACAGCCATCGACAGAGGAGTGGAGTATGAAGAGAGCAAATATCTGCTCAACACAAATGCCCCCCAAAATGGACAAGCTTTTAGGTCTACTGAGTCCACGTTCACCGAAGGGAAAGACCAGAAAAGCGAACCGACCGCTTCTCCTACCTCTAAGAGGAAACGGGTTAAATTCACCACTTTTACCACCATCTCCTCTGACGATGGGTGTCCAACTGTCAACTCAATCTTGATGAGCAGCGAGGATGATATTAAATGGGTCTGCCAGGATATGGACCTGGGGGAATGCAAAGAACTAAAAAACTATATGGAGAGATTACATGAAAATGTGTAATGAGACACAAAAGACCTCTTTGGTTTGGTTTGTTTTTTTGATTTTTCACTCACCTTCTGCCTTTAATTTTGGGTAGTGGGGTAAAATGTTGCATTGACAAGGAGAATCAGATGGTGGATAGTAACTCAATGGAGCCCCAAGAAGCCACCCAAAAGCATCTGGGAGAGCAGAGATCCTGGGCAACTCTTACAATTTTAGTCCTCTCTGTGCTCAGAGACAGAAGTGAGAGATGTGTGAGGTTTTTGATGCATGGTAACATGAAAAAAAAAACTTAGCACAATAATCAGATCTCATTCTCTGAGCTTTCCCAGGAAATCAATAAAAATAACAAACTCCAGTGCAGTTTGGATATTACAAAGTTCACACAGCTCTGGTGCTCGATATTGCAAGCTTTGGTTAAAAGCAAAAGATTGGTCTCAAAATAAATAGATCAACGAAGAAAGCGTGTCATTCAAGCCACACGCAGAGAATATCTATCCAGGAACATTAATCTAAAGCTGACAAAACCAACAACGGGAGCAGAGCACCTGCCATAGCTGCCAAGCCGTGAGTTTTCCAAAGAATCTTGAGGGGGAAAAGGAGTAACTGGGCTGTTTACAAACCAGCAGGTTTGCCTCCCAGGCACTGAGAATGGATACACATATACAGTGAAAACTGAACCTCTCTTTTTAAGTAGATGCCAAGATGATAAACTTTGCCAGCCAATTTTCGATATTTCCTAATTTGTAAAATAGAAGATATGATCTGTACTCAGAATATCACTTGTGTAAAGGAAGGTCCGTTTTGGAACGTTTGAGAGAACCAAGCTATTTTTAAAAGCCACTTTCTTTGATTGTCCTGTTTCACGTTTGTATTCCCCGTGTTTGCCTGGAGCACTTCCCCGTTTGTAGCCTGAGGGCATCTCCCAGCATCAGTCAGCTTGGGAAGCACGGTGGCTTCTTCCTTCCCTGCCCTGCCGTGTCATTCCCAGCACTCACTTTGCCACCCTGCTTTCTCGCCAAGCACAGGCACTCTTGGTACCACACTGGTACTCGCTTTACATGATGTCATTTACCAAAGTCGGCCACTCTTTTGGGTAAGTGTAACTTGTGCTGAACCCCAACAGCCACTGCCTCTGTCCTCTCCTCTCCTGGGGGACCTTCTTTACATCTTCTTTGGTTCCTTCTGCTCATGCTTCCTTAGACCCACGCTCAGCACTTTGGGAGGGCACTCGAGGATGCTGAAGGAGTGCTGCGCACCCAAAGTTGTTGAAACCCGAGTAGCTAACTATGTAGATATTTATTTTCTCCTTCAGGCATCGTTTAGCTTTTATTTTCCTTTGCTGAGGATGTACATATAGTCGGATTTCAGTGATTACCTTTTGCATCTGATGTGCCCTCCAACCCTAAAATACATCATTTGAGTGGTCTGAAAGCAGTCTCCCGTGACCAGTGGCAAAGTGTCAGGGCACTAACTAAGATCTGGCTTATATTTCAAATTCTCCTTTATTTTCCAAAGTAAAACCCTGCCCTCCTTTTGTTATTAAGTCCCTTTCTGTCTTTGAATCTAGGTTGCTGAGTTTAATACACACCCACTCTCCCACAAACACTTATATTGACTCCATCTATATTTAGAATGTACTGTAGATTGTAAGAATGTAATATATGTATTTATAAAAATGCCAACTGTGAATAAAATTTGCATTTTAGTGGCTTCATCTTTTTTCCTACTCTGAACGCCCCCCTCCTTTCACTGTCAGAACATTTACCCTAAAAGAGTCTGGCAGCAATATGGGAACTTGTCCTTTGATGAAATGGTGAGTTAAGGCTCTTGGCACAACCCAGTTACAAAGTTTTACATTGTACAATGTTGGTGGGAGAAGATATAACATCAACAACATGTTTTGAAATATATTTGCATCTAACCACCCTTCCAAGACTTGAAACTATTTGCAAATAAATCAACACGCGTATTTCTAGTCTGAAAGCTTGACGTGCGAGCTGCTGATTTTAGCTTGATTTTAATTTGATTGGAGAGATCTGCCAATGCCTCACTGAAGACAATTCTAAAAGAGAAAGTTGATGTAAATAGGGCTGGGATAAATATGTCTTTGGAGATCAATTCTTGTGCATGTGTTGGATACTTAGGACTTGTCAATTTAACGCCACAGAATCCAAGTTAAGTCTTGCTTTCTTGCAGCACTTCTCATCAGATTCTGGATTTCTTGTCTGCTGTTTAGGCAGGGATTCACTGGAGGTGCAAAGAAATATCATGAGGGTTTTGATTTTGTTTTGTTTGTTCTTGTTGTTGTTTTGAGTACTCAACCTCTACTCGCTAGATGTTCAGCAGACTCCCCAACTCTTCATGGCAATGTCTTCCGTACTAGAGGCCAAGGTAAAACAAGTTAACTCCCAAACGGTCATTGAGGATGATTTTCTCTACTACAGGGCCATATTCCTGGAAAGGCTTGAGCAGACAGATGTGTCACACCTGCAAATTACCTGCAAAATCCCTAAGGTTGAGCCATCTCCCCTGGAGTTTCCTGCTGCAGAACGGAGTGTTGACAGCCTCTAATGATCAGGGGTTGGGTCCCTTGGGGGACCTGGCTGTGGAGAGGGGATTTTTGGTTTTGCTGTCCCGCATCTCCAAGGATAATGCCACAAAGGATAGAGTAGAGTAGTAGCAAAGGCTGGGGTAGACTCGCCTCAATCCATTTTCTCTATCATCTAATGCTGTGCAGAACAGACGCAATAAAGGAGATGTCTGTTGCATCTTTGGTTGCCTTGTGGCTTGCATGAGGGTCAGCAAATTGCTATTATTTCCTTACAAAAGGAATTATTATTATTTCCTTTCCACAAGATTGATGTGGCACAGTCTTTGTTCACAAAACCTAAAGTATGGTCCCGCTTCCAATACCTGAGCATTTTGGATGCCTTTAAGTACGTCAGTGCATCACATCCATAGAGACTTACATTGTGCCGGAGCCAATTCTTCTCCTTCAGAAAGAGCAGGTCCAAGTCGCTGCCAGGAGCAGGATGTCAGCCCTGCAGCACCCGGAGCCTCTGTGGTGAACCCAGATTCCAGGCTTAGCTGCCTCGGGATCACGGAAAACTCCCAGCAAGTTCATCTGGTAGAATGATGGTAGCACAAGCCACTGGAATGTTCTCCTAGGACAACACAGCTGCCATGGTAAGAATATTGACATTCACATTTATGTCTTTTTACTTGCTCAGAGATCCCTGCTGTCCCTAGCAGCTTGATTTATCCATAGGGCAATAGTATAAATACTACCTAGTATTTAGAGTGCTCTTTCTCCATGGATTTCAAAATGCTCTGAGCAAGGTGGGTTCCCTGCCGACATGGAAAAGGTGGAGGCGAAGTGATTTGCCCGGAGCCGTGTGGGGAATCCCTGTTGGAAGCAGGCAGAGCATGTGTCTTCATGCTTAATGAAAGTTTCTTTTGGGAAGTGGAGACTAAAACCAACCATCTTTCCTTCTAGCTCTGCAAGCAGCACTTTATACAACAGGTCTCCAATGCAGCTGGAGTTTCCAGGTGCTCTCGCTAATAAATTAGTATTAATGCAGCTGAGCAAGGGGCATTGCTACCAGCTCGGGTGAGACTCTGCCCTTTAACAGCACCAGCTCAGCCCTACAGATGAGAGCCCCTCTCCTATAGAGTCTCTCCCAAGGAAAAGCCTCCTGTTTCAGGCAGTCAAATGAGGCTCCTTCTTAAGCAATTGACAAAGGTTGGATTTTAGTCTCTGTCTTAAAAGAAGTGACAGTGCTTGGATGCTGCACATGTGTAGCATTTTGCAAATGTGACTTCCATTGGTGATATCCTGAGCTGCTAAAACCAAGTTTATTGCAAGCAGGTTCTCCTGTGAGTACTGTTAATGATTTTTCATTTTATTTTCCAGTTCCTTTCTTACTGTCATGGTTGACTCTCCTTTTTATATGACTAGCTTGACTGATAGACTGATACAGGCATTTTTTAACAATGGGAAATGTGTCTGATGCTGCTTGGTTAATTTTTTTTTTATTTTTTTTTTCTAGACGCTATACATTAATACAATGAAGAGTAGAAAATTCATAGTCCTGTAATTCAGGTAAGCTGTTTCTTTGCTGTCTTCCCTTATTCCCCATCCTTCAGCTTCACTTTCAGCAGTTTTAAATCTATACTGGTGTAGACCAAGCTGTATTAATACAGCAGTGAACTTGGAGGTCTGCGAGATGCAGCTACATAATTGGTTTGGGAACAAGAAATCTATAGAGGAGAGTGACTTGAGAGACCCAAAGAGGAATTAAATCAAGGTGCAGCCTGCACTAAGTAGCTCTAGAAACTACTTTCACACCTCGTTTCCATAATGAATGAGATGTAAATGAAAGGAGCACCCTAAAGACACTTTAATTGGGCTCTGTATATGTTCAGCTTCTCCAGGACTGCCTGCACTCCTTCCCTTGTGGTCTCTGGGGCTGCTCCTTTGTGCAAGAGCTCTAGCAAGAGCAGAGGACTCGTGTACTACAGCTGAACAGCCTGTCACAAGTGTCACCAGCAGACAGCGCCGCTTGGACTCGCCTGTGTATTGATCAAACAAAATCTCATAAGCGTCACCGAGCAATTAGCTCAGGCAAGGAGGTATCGTCTCCAAATACGGAGCTTGGAAAGTGCCTCGAGCGTTTTCAGAAACTGTCAGAGATGAATGTATTTAGTCACAAAACCCAGGAACGCTGTCACGTATATCTGTATGCTTATTGTTATAATTCCATATTTCTGTCAGCGCACAGCTGTGGAGCACTGCAGCAACACGTGTAGGAAGTCATCTCACAGCCTGTAGTACAACCTCAACCATATCCGATCGGTCATGTGTGACACCTGCTCTGCCACACGCAGGATCCTGTATCTGTTTGAAGAGCAGAGTCTGCTGTCCTGTAGGAGGTGTGAGCCCTAAAACTAATCCAGATGGAGTCTGCAAAGGTCTAAAGGGACAGGGAGGTGTACGGCTGCCAGGCTATTTCTCGCTATCTGAAGACTTGTTGGAGGGAGTGCTTTGCACTTGATATCACACATATGGCCAAGCACCTTTCTGAATGGGTGCTTATCAACCTCATGCATAAATAATGCCTCTTTTCTATCCATCTTCTTGGTGAAAATGTTAATGGGTAGAGTTCAAAAGTGGCAGCAATAATGGTCAGTGCAAAACAGAGCGCCTTGTGCTTGGTGTGCGTGATAGGGGTGTTAGCAGGGCCAAAATTACATGAGCCAAACAAATGCACCAGAAACTTGCTTGTTTGCTGCTTTTTGCTAAGTTGATATGAGCTCTGTCAACAAATCCTTCATTATGCAGGCGCTCTGCTTAGGGCTTTCCGCGGAACAGCAAATTAAGCAGCCCACGTATATAATATTAATGGTTGGAGCGGCAGCAGCGGCGCTCTGTTTGTGTGTCCTGCCAATGTTCATTAAGAACCTCCTGTCAGAGTGTAAAGGTGCCTGCTGGATTGCGTATGACAAGCTCCAGCATCCGTCATCGCAGTGGGGCTCAGCGAGCCTGCAGGGACAAACTCCAGCACCGAAACATGTTTGTTTGCACCAGCCGCGGGCTGCGCCTTTCCTCCCTTCCTGGTGGGTACAGGTAAAGCCTCACGTTGTGTTTTCCCCTTCTGAAAGGGCTTCTGGCTGCCTCTCTAAGTCTGCTTGATTTTGGGCTTGCACATGGGCAGGTTGGATGTAAGCTCTTTGGTACCTGAACTTCTGAGGCACCTGGTGGAGCTCGCGGTAGTAATTCCAGCATCCAAGAGCTGCGGCTTTGAGGTATAACAGGGATTTCATTCATTCATGTTCAGACCTTTGTTCCTATTAATTAAATTAGAGCTTCCTACAGTCAGTTAAAATATTAATGACTTTTAATAATAATAATAAAAAAAACTATCAAAAGAGCTTCACTGCTCCTACTGGATAATAAGAGACTGCAAAGACCACTCAGAGTCCCCTTATCAACAACTGACCGTGCTCAGGAAGCAGATACTGGCTGAGACAGGGGAGGAGAAATGGGGCAGCAGTGAAAAGGCCATTCTCCCCATCAGCCCTGGTTAATTTAACACGTATTTAGGCTGTGTGGACACCTTCAAGAGCGGTGAAGGGCTGGCTGGAGGCGCAGGGGTACCCAGAACCTCCCTCTATCTGTACAGGGATGCAGGATGGTCCAGGCTTTTGCTTATTTCCCTGCGTGCTGATAGAGAAGTGAGGGCTGAGCAGCTGATCCTGGAAGCGTCTGAGCACACAGCTCGTGTTGAAATGCATCTCACCTCTGCCCTGCTCCTCTTCAATGCAGCAGGGTTAATCATCTGGGCCGTTACTGCAGGAAGCGCGAGAGCCAAAGCCTGACGGGTTCCTTTGGCTTGAAAACACTCGGTGCCTGCTAAAGGTCAAAATTACAATGTTTCCCCAAAATAACCTGACCTCGTTTCTCAGTCAGGGCTGGGGAGGGACTCCGCTGGGCTGCATCCTTGGGCTGCTGGTGCTGTGCAGAAGACGGGCAGGAAAACTGTCTCACGGCTCCACTTCTCCGCAAATCCTTCATCCCACCGGCTCTGGGCACCCATTTTCTGTTCTTTTGTCATCAAACCAAGCCCCCAAAGCGCCGTGCTCCTCTCTGCCATTAACAGCCTTTCACAGTTCATCCCTCTCAGCCCTGATCAGTAGCTTTGCTCTTAGTGTTTGGCATCCCCCCTCTTCCGCCAGCCCCAATGCCAATGTCAAACCAGCCCCCTTGGCATTTCTACCTTAAATAAATAGGACCAGGCTGCCATAACTTAACTCGGAATACTTTCTGCTACTGAAAGATCCCGAGCATTGGTTAGATTTAACCCTGTCCCTCACTCCCTGCATGCAGACTTTGTCCTCTGCTCTAGTGGTGATAGAGGGTTGAAGCTGGTGAAGATGCTCCTCAAAGGTCTAACCCGGACTCTTGTGCCCAAGGAGCGGAGTCAAAGCTGCTGTTTGCACCAGGAGCGCCCAGGCTGCCCTGGCAAGGGCTGGACCTGGGCACACTTAATGCTGCAGCAGAGCCCAGATCTCCGAGGGGAACCCCCTCTCATTAGTATTATCCTTGGCTTTGGGGGAGGCAAGGGAGGGGAGATTACAGTTTGGTATTATAACACATCTGGAAGCCGTAAACAAAGCATATTCCTGCATCCCCACGCGTACATATGCAGATGTATGGATGCTGCACGTATATGCGAGGGCTGGCCTCATTTCTAGCTTCCATTTATTTTGCTTATTACAACTTCCCCATCCCCCTGCTTTAATATTTTCCCTTACCGGACTTTGAGGAGCTCGAAATAGCTTGTCAGATTGAGACAGCTCTTGAGAAGTTTAATTTTCCTAATGCTTGTTGGAAATCCCCTTCCTGAAGCTGCAGGAATACTAAGGCTCTTAGCGCGGGTTTGCAGAGGGGGAGCGCGCGAGCCCAGCTCCCGGCACGGTGCAACGGGGCTGGGAACGGACGGGGGTCCCGTCTGCAGCGCTGGGGAGACCTGACCTCCCTGCCGAGCCCACTGGTGACGTGGGTTATCTGGAAAAACGCCAGGGGAGGCACGTGGAGGCTGGAGCAAAGTGCTGATGCCATCACCGTGTGTCACTCAGGTGCACAGTGTGGTTACTGGAATGGTGGTCGTAGGGTGAAGGAGCCTTCTTGCACAGAAAACCTGCTAGATAAACCCTGGAAATGGCAGATTCCATTAGAAGTGGGTATTTAAATAAAAGGTAAATAGGTATAAATAAATAAAAGATATTTGCCAGAGGGATATAGAATAGAAATAATGTTCCCTGGCTCTTTCCAAAGATAGGACAGCGCAGTTAGCTTGTCTAGGTGGTGTTAGTTGAAAAATAGGTAGCACATCAGTATCCGGATCACTTTGCTTAGTCCGTATCTGAGAACACGTGATGTCTGTATCTGCCCCGCCGAGGGGGATCCAGGACAGGGACGAGCACCCGTAGAGGGAAGGGGGCTCTAGGGTGGCCCTGCTGCCTCTGTGAGGGTCTCGGTCAGCCCTGGCTGCAGGGGTGTGAGCCCCTCACCGCGATGTTGGGGCTGGAGGCCGTCACTGGAGCGGCTCCCGGACCAGACTGCAGATTGAGCGACTGGCCCGAGTGCTCTGGCTCCAGGCCATTTCTATCGCCGCCTCCTGCATTATTTTTAATGAAAGGCAGATAATTTGTGAGTGGGAGCGCGAAGTGAACGTCATCCCCACGGCCAGCGGTCTGACAGCTCTGCTGGGCTCTCAACAAGCCGCTCCAAATGCCCCACACGAGGCTGATGTGTCCCTCATCCTCAGCAGATGCGAAATAGTTAAGTGAGATGAGAAAGGCTGAAAATTCTCCCCCTTCTCTTTTATCACCTGCTATTTCCTTCCTGAGCTTCTGGACTCCAGGAATTACTGAAATTAAATCTAGTGATTCAGGCTGCTCGTGGCTCCCGGCTCCACAATGTGCGGAGCGGCACCTTTGTATCCATCCATCCATCTCCATCTCCTCAAATGAGCCGCTCGCACAATAGTTATTGTTGTAGAAGGGACCTGCAATGAGCTCTTGCATTATTCACTTCATTTATTTTGATACAATATTTGGAGCCACTTCATTAAATTCTCTTACAATGTCCTGTCATTTCTTTTTTTTTTCCTTTTTCCATCTCCTCGCCGATGCCTGGCTCATACAGATAATGTAACAGCAACACTATAGGGGGAGCGGGGCGGGTAGCAGGTTTGTTTTCTGCAAAAGGGGAATTGCTCTGAATTATTCGGCTTGATTTATTGATCCCAGGAACTTTCCCCCTTCAGAAGAGTGCAACTAGTTTGAAACACCCCATCTGCAAGTGGCAGATACAGGCAGGAAATGTGCAGGACAATTAAGTCTTGAACGGAGGAAAACATGCCCAGCTTTACAGGCAGCGTGTGGCTATGCAGGGGAAGACGGGCTGAGTAAACCCCTATTTACTGGTACCCTGGTCTCCCTCCTACCTTTTAGTATTTCCATAGATGAGACAGCTTAGTCTCACGAAATGTATTTTCCACGCACCTGGGGTTTGAGGGAGGTGAATGTAGCACAGGCTCTTTCATTTGCTCCCGTCCTGCTGCTTTTTCTGGAGTCACTGAGTTTCTCAGAGCTCCCGGAGGTGACACAGTGCTCTTGTCCCCGGTGCAGTTGCAAATTGCTCGTGCAGGAAGGGGCTGCCTTTGGCTCAGGGGTTTAAAGTCTCCAGTGAGCAGGATGGACATTGAAGAAATGAGATTTTGTAAATAGAGCTCAAAGAATCTTTTTTATTTTTTTTCCCCCAGACTCTCTTTCCTTTTTCCAGTATCTCAGTCCTACCTCTCAGTCACACAATAATGCTCCATGCCTTGGTTTAGATGCTAAGGTCGAAGAGCTCCGCTGCACAGAACGAGCAGCTAAGCCAAAATTTTTAAGGCTCCAAAGTGTTCAGTCCCCATAAATGGACTGAGCAGTGGGGAGAAGCAACCCTGAAGCCCAGCCAGGCTGTAAAGAAACTCCTTCTGCCATTCAAACTGTGCCGCCAAAAATGTTTTGGGGCAACTTAACATCAGAAATGTCAGAACATTCTGGCTCGGAGGACACCCGCGGCTCATGGAGCATTTGGTGATTTCATTCTAGATGTCAGTGGGTGATTGAATTTAAGAAATACACGTATTTACTGCACCCGTTGGGCTGGTGGTGTGACCTGAGCACTGTCTCAGCCAGGACACTCGGGAGGGACCGTCCGTCCCTCCAAACAGGCTCTGCAAACACTTACACTTCTCATGTGGAGTGTGGCATTAAGTCCGTTGTAATTAGTGCGCTGTTTAGGTAATATAGGTAAACATGGTCTGGTTTCACCTATTTGTCCTTAAATTTATCTTTGCTCTTCATCATCTAAAGCCAAAAGACCCGAGCCACAAGGTGTGTGCTCATTTGGCTTGGAATGAAAAACAAATAAAATTTGGATTTAAATGTAACTCCTGATAAGAAACAGCTAGTTAAGATTTTAATGGTGGAGAATATGGTTTCTTGGAATAGTGGAATTTCTTTTCCCATTCAGGTCAGCCACCTAATTCCCTTAATCATGGTTAAATCAGGAGGTTTCAAGCAGGAGGCCTGGTCTCCAGCTGGGCAGGTGAGGAAAACATGGTCCAAACTAGAGAACAGCATCATTTTTGTATTGAGCCCTTGGAACAAGTACCATAAATGTGAGAAGAAAAGACCTAATTGTGGTGATGTAAAGACTTGATTATTTAACATTATTTATGATACTGGCGCTGTCATTTTAATATGTATATATTTCTGGCACTGCAGAGAATCACTGCAACGTCCAGGGAACCGGAGGGGCTGGGAGGTGCTCTCCTTCCAGCTTTTCCATGCGGGTTTTCTGCAGCAGCATAAATTTCCTCCCGTGATAGGTGAGGGCTGCTGAGCCAAAGGCAGCCAAAACGCTTTTTCATCCTAATTGCTCTGCAGACTGTTCCTCCTTCAAAAAGCGCGTTTGCTGAAATATTGCAGTGACCATAAATTTTTTATGTATTGAGAGAGCAGCATGATTATTTGGCTGTTTAGGCTATATTCACCCCCCAAGTGCAGAGCGTGGTTGGTACCAGAGCCGCTGTGTTGATTTATTGATTGCATTTAGGCAAGAGAATGGACCAACTTTCTGGAAAAACGTTCTTAGCAGCAGCTTCCCTTTAAAGGTATGTGGTTAATTAGCTGGTTTGGGGGTGCTGCCAGGCTTTTATAGCTAGCAAGGAAGCTTTGGGCTTGCCCTTTCCCTGGAATCCCTCTGGAAGTCACGCTTGGCTTGATGGCACCGTGATGTTTCCATGGCCCCTGGCAGCTCCAGCGGAGGATGACTCCAAAATGAGGACAGATGGGGACTTTGGAGAGCCGGGGCTCCTGCTGCCGACAGGGGAAGTTGGGCATGGAGTTTCTGCCTTGGGTTTGTCCTGCTTTTGGCTTGTCTGCTTGAACCATTGGCCAGGAAGGATTCTGGTTGACCTGGGCCATGTAATAGCAGGGCCATGTAATAGCAGGGCCCTTCGGACCTCTAAGCCTGTTCTGCTGGAAATAGATACGAAACCGTCGTCGAGTTTCTCTTCCTTTTTTTGGAGACAACTGTTGCATTTCACTTCTCTTTATTGAGAGGTTTCAGCGCTTCTTGCAGTGTATTTGGAAGAACTGGATGTGCTCGAGGGCTGCTTTCACCTGCAATGCTAAGACCATGCAAGACAGTTGGGATTTTCACCTATTTTAGGTTTCTTTCTTTAACCATGAGCAGCTCCCATCAGATGGGAGTTCTTGAGGTGCAAACTGAGAGGTGGGCCGGCCCACGTATCATTAGAGCAATGCAAATCAGGGGAAGTTTCAGCTCATAAAGTCTTAATTTGCCTTGGGATTTTTTTTTCTTATGGTAATGAATATTCAAGCTCAAACAAAAAGTGCTTTGTTTGGGAATGTTTTATGAGATTTTTTTTTCCCCTGAAATTTTTAATTTACCTTAATTAGGTGCAGTTAAACTCAAAAGGCTTTATCTACAACTGTTCAAATCACATTTTCTAGTGGAAACAATAAAGGTGGCTGGTTAAAACTATTATTTTTATGCTCCTTTTGTAAGTAAACTAATGATCCCTTGCTTTATTTACTCAGTTTAAATGGCCAAAGAGAAACTAAGAAACATCTAATATTGATTTTTTTTTTTTTTTTGGTTCCAGTTTAAAAGACCTCTCTATTTCTAGTGTGCAACTTGTTATGCTAATGGATTGATGTTTAGATATTTGATGTGGAAGAGAAGAAAGAACATGTTCCTGGTTGTAACATAAAGCAATTTTAAGTCATTTATAATCTCTGTAAAGAAGTCAAATATCTTCCTAGAAAGCAGTGGCTTCTGGCATAGGAATTTGTCTCCTGTTTTATCACTCGCAGAAAGACCATTTCCCACCAAAGTCATTGCTGTGTCTCCGTAGAACCAGACTCTGTGCTGGTGACCATGACTGTGATTTGGGGGAAATGGGGAATGTTTTTATTGTTGTATCCTTTGGATAAGTTTGGTTTTATTGCAGTTTGCACCAAAGAGTTCAAGCTATTAGATGGCCATGGCCTGTGGAGCCTGGCACAGGGGGGCAGGTTTTGTGTTCTTACAAAAAAGAAAACGTCAAAGAGCTTGTTCTGCTTTTGATTTCAGAGCTTTGAGGTTACTGGATGTGCACCAGTGACCCGAGGAGGGAACTTGGTCTCAAGGAGCTGTGTGAAGGCTGCAGCTTGGGAATACACAGTTATGAGCTGGATAATGTCCAAATGCACCTAAGGGCAAATCTGCTGTCCAGGACCCAGAGCCATGGCCTTTGGTCCTTGGCTTTGAAGAGCTGTCTAAAACAGGGTCTTCAACAGACCAATCTTGTTCCCACTGTTGTCTTGAACTTTTCATGCCGAGACATGTATTGGGTGGTAAACAGACTTAGAAATGAGGCATTTTCCAAAGTGTAGGACCTCATCACCTGCAACTCTGGAGTCCATTCCAAACAGCAGATATCTCCGACTCATGTTGGTCAAGGAATTGGAGAGAATTCAGAGGGGATTGATTGGTTGGAAAACATCTCTTACAGAGAAATTCAAAGAGTATAATCCCTTAGTCTATCAAAGGGAAGCTTATTTGGTGGTTTGATTTTGTCCCATAAAGTACGTACTTGGTGAACACTACTTTGAACAGCTTCTAATCTAAAGGCAAAATTTTAACTCCGGGGCTTGGAAACCATTGCTGTAAAAACTCAGACCAGAAATAACAGTTTCTTATGGTGAGAGAAGAAGTTTCTGAGGATAGAACAGGTTTGTCACTCACATTTTTCTTTAGATGGCTTCCCTTGCGGCATTATACTGGTCCAGCTGCAGCTATGGGACCTGAAGTCAGCAGATCTTCACACTGCATGAGACTGCATTGACCATGCTGTTTACCTAGAGCCTCAAAAAAATAATCTGGTGGATGGATAAGGTTCGCTTTAAAAAAACAGGCAAACAGCAATATTTTTAGCTCCTAAGCAGCTCCAATTTCTTTGAACAGAAACTACATTATATCACAGGCACTTTAAGCACTTGTTTTAATCTCATGTAAGTGCATGGATTGCTGTTATTTCTCATTTCACTGAGGCTAAATCAGAAGACTGCATATTGCTCATCTTCCAGAAAGAGGCCTGACACCAACTTCACTGACGTTCGAATCCCATAGACTTCAGTGCGAGCCTGATCGTTCAAAAGGAAATTCTAATTTTACTTACACGAGCCGATCCGAGCGGTGTTATCTGTGGGTTCTCGCTGGCTTTCAGCAATCGAGCAGCTCAGATGGTTGAACTCCTGCCCAGCATGGGTATTCCCAGGACATAGCGGCAATCGTCTCCCGCGTGTGCCTGGGCAAGGCAGGTCTGTGCTATCCCTGCAAATTGAACTTGGCTCTTATACATCCCAGTACAGGGTCTTCGATATGGACCCGCTCTCTTGTTCAGTGTCTTCTTTTTGTGCTATACCACACCAGTCTGGTCATGGCTATTTTTATTTAGCACTGTATTTTCTTGCTAAACAGCTTGTCTTTCTGAATATTTCATTGTCCTCTATTTTGTTGGAGGATTCAGTTTGGGGAGGGAATGATAAAAATTCAGACTGCCATTTTTGGCTTTTCCTATGAGCCAAGCAACAGCAATGAAATCAAATGTTTTAAATAATTCTGTATGTTTTCTCGCTATTAAGTCCCACAGTCTTAACCTTCGCAGCAGTTGTCGGGGCTAACAGCTGAGTTATTTGATTAAAATATTATTTTTACCAGCTACTTGAAAGAACTGCAGCAGTCTGATTTATTTTTATTGTTAGAGCTTGTTTGTTTAGGCTTTCGGCTGAAATGAACTTACCATTCATTTAGCGTGAATGCCAAGAGAACTATTGTATTCAAAAATAATGGCAGCATAATATGCAGCGAAACATGGGTATTTTGCTCATGCACTTGCATGCGCACACAATGGAAAGCGTTCGGGGGCTTAGGCCGTTAATCAGCTTTTTTGGAGGATAGATACTTGCAGCTTTTGTATCGGCCCCAGTTCTCGCCTTGCTGACAGTGTCAGCCGAGGCCAGAACCTGAGCCTGTCTCTCTGGGGGTTACAGGCTAAATGTTGTTACAGATAAATGCAAATACACTTGTCACAATAAGCCTTTTCTGCAAAATCTGACTTTCTCTGAATTTTCTGTTGTCCTGGAAAATACTCAGAAACTAAACGGATGGAACATCTCTTAAGAATAAATCCATAAAATCCATAGTTTTTAAAGCAGTAGTTCATGTCGGGTGTCCGGTTTATAACACACAGGCCTGATTAGAGGCACCCAGCAGCCAAAAGCCTCCATAAGATCCGTGGGAGATAAGTGAAATCAGACCTTAGACTTCTTGGTGTCTTGTGGTCCCCAAGTCAGTCTGCACAGCGGGAGCCCAAGGCTTCCTGCCAAGCAGTGAAACCTCCCTGCGGGGTTTATCCTCTTTAATAATGAGCTGATTTTTAATTTCGTAAGGAAGATTTTGGCTATTGACTTATGTTGTAGAATATCTGTATATGCAGCAGGTGAAAGAAAAATTTTCATTCACATGCAATATCTAACATTATTAAACTTTAATGCTACTCTAACAAAACCTACTCTTTCTTTAATGTTAAAAATAAAACCTCACTTCCGTCAGACAACGGCATTCAGATTATAACCCCTTAATATATTGCAGAGAGAGCAGGCAATAAATAAGGAAAAAAATGAAGAAAAGAATCACCAACATATCCTCACTATCGCAATAACATTAAGGGGCATTCTGCTTTCATCCCTTCAACTTATTTTGAGTTCATTTAACTTGGTCAGTCCTAATGACATAATATTGCCAAAAATAGATGAGCACAGGGATATATGCATTTATGGGCAAAACTAAGAAGATATTTAGAATAGCGTCATATTCTGTGACAGCTTCTGAAAGAGCATCAGGAAGTGCTTGCTTCATCTCTTTACCTACATTCTATATTTTTTTGCTTCTCATGATTAAATGTCTTCTATAAAATCTTCCAATATCAAGCTCTATTAATCTCCTTCACATTGGCAATTAATTTCTCTTCTATGGGACGAGGGTTGCAAAACTTGAGCAAAGCTACAGCGATACGAGGAGGCTGGAGCTGGAGAGTGGTTGCAGTGCCCTGGGGTGGCCTGTGCAGACATCAGGCATCAGGAGCCAGACCCAGGCATCTCAAAGGCACCTTCCTTTTTCAAGTCCCTGCCTGGTATTTGCCTGGCAGTCTAATCAGCCAGGGATAGGAACTGCAGTTCCAGGAATTGCTGGTTTTCCTTAACCTCAAAACAAATGCAAATTACTTGAAAGACATTAGTAATAATCCCCAAAGCTTCCCTCTTAGGCAGTGAAAATGTCTCGAGGATAGACCCCTTATTTCATATCAGTTTTGGCTGATTTTCCCCTTTTATGTGTGTTTTTCCTTATGGTTAGGGGCATGCCTGCAGCTCAGCTCTCAGCAGCGCGGACTGGTTGAAAAGGTTTCCTATCTGTGAGCAGGGTTAAGTGATGCTCTCCTGCTGCAGAGCTGCCCCTTGGCAAAACCTGAGCTTGGCAAGAAGGGAGATAAAGGGAAGAAGTGATTTTGCTATGAAACAATGTTACCTTAACAACCATGGCTGCAAGATCTGCCACCAGTACAAGCTTCAGCGAATCCTGATGCTTCATTCAAACAAATGACTTGCAAGGACACATATTTTAAAAGTGAGGGGACAGAAAAATGATCTCATTAAGTTGCAGAAAAGTAACTAAAAAGGCTGGAAGATGCAGTAGGTAAATAGATGCATAATACTCTAGAGACACCTTGGAGCATTTCCCAGGGCTACAACAATAAGAGATGTAATCAGTATGGAACAGTAAATACAAATAATAAGATGAGCTGCAGGCTTTGCGGAAAGCTTTAAACCTGATCAGAACAGAATCATTACTAGGGTCATACTGAGGTCAAAAGCGAGTGCAATGGTATTAAAAGATGATGAACATTAAGAACATGCTCTACTAATATTCAACGAGTCCAAAACCTGTTATTAAATTTCCCCATTGCCTCTTACTTAGCTTTATTTTCATACAGAAAAGAATGCAAACAGTTGGCTGATTTGCAGTGTGGTTCTTAACCATCTACATTGCCACTAGTATTTGGCCAAGACAAACTTGTTCTAACCCACATAACATAATCCACGAGACGTGTGGGTCAGACCTTAATGCCTTTGTTCATGTCAGCTCCTTATAACCCAACAGTGGCAGATTTTGAAGGGGAGCAAGGGGTAACCACACGATGTATCGCAGTTGACTCTCTGAATGTAGCAGTAGACTCCTAAATAGGGATTCAAATGCTAATATTTTGTATCAATATTTGAGAAGATCCCTACTTCATTAGCATGTCTTTCTTTTTCTTCCTTACCTTGATCTAATTCACTGCTGTCATTGCTGGATTATAACACGTACATAACCAGGGGTTGCAGGGCCAAGATTTACTGCATTTATTACTTGCACTGTGGCAGTGTCTACAGGACTTGGTGTTCAACCAGAGCCCCAATGCTGTGCAGATCACAGCCCTGCACCCTCCTCAGCGCTCAGCAGGGTCTGGACATCCATCTCCTGCAAAAAGCAAAGCAAGACAATGATTGAGGTGACCCAGGGGATGATGCGAGGTGTGAACAGCCGTACGGATTAGCTAAGTAAGTCCTTTTTTTGTAAATGTGATTCCAGGTCACATCTAATTTGAACATGTTTTTATAAGGAAAACAATAGCTAAGAAAGAAGCCAGCAGGCTGTAATGGGTGGCAAAGGCCACGCTCCAAGCATATAAGCTTTTGATATATTTCTCGAGTTAAATTAAAGATTCTGTAACTCATTTCACTTTATTAAAGCTTCTAAAATAACAGTGTAACTTTTCAACCGCGGGTATTAATTTCTGAAGCAGCGCAGGGGCATTTAGTTTGAAAGCCTGATGCAACTTGATTGAACCAGACAAATGAAAGGAGTGACCTCTGTCTCGCAAGGTTATAGTTAGAGCTGGACTTACATCTGAGGAGGTTTGTGCTGAAGTACACAGGAATGGAAAGTGCAATGTAAGAGCATGCTGAAATATCACAAAAGATGATACACCCTGCTGCTGCAGCAGTAGCGAGGGGTAAAGGCTGCTATCGAGATCCTTCAGTGCTGTTTCAGGTTAGGTCAGGACTGATTTCTTAGTAGTCAGATGTTCTCTACTATTCTCATTAAAATGCATTCCTTAATTTTAAACCCATGCATTAAATTAGCTTAATGGCAATGCTCTAGGGGAAATGAATTTCTAGAATCACTTTGCAGGCACTGGACAAAACAAATACTGTCCTACATTTTTAGAAATAACTAGAGATTTCAAGTACCCTCAGTATTTAATGCCTAAAATTAGATGTCACAGGAATGACATCTACTGCATGACATTGATGAGAATATGGCTCATTTAAAGAGGATTAAATTGCACATAAAAATTATCCACT